>FPAK01000007.1:14242225-14554725 GCA_900116095.1 Euclidium syriacum
CAGTCGTCTCACAAGCCTGTCCAATAAGTATTCAAATCTGTTAAAACATATATTTCATGTAACAATATGATAACATTAACACACACTAAAATACACGTTTTTAAGCAACCAAGTATTTAATTGAAAATAACAATCAACCAAAACATGTAGTAGAATAGTTTTTGTTACGTTCTTGAGTCACCGTCCTTATTGCATGTTGCTGACAAAAATAAAAACGCAAATAATAATCTCGTGCATACATGTTCATCTCTATCATATTACTTCAAGACTACAATATCATGTGATTAGTAAAACGGTTTTTAAAAAGGTTTATGCATCCGTTATATAACGGTAATTAGTTAAATTTATTGGCATTTAGTGAACACGAGATATTACTTAAAAACTCTTACTTATCATGTGATATACTATTGTAATTAACAATAAAAAAACAAGAGATATGTTAATTGTACAACGATCAAAATGTGAACATATTGCAAATTGTGAACAAAGGTCATATCATGAAATTCATCAATAAACGCGTTAAAGTCTAATCTTTAGCTATTTACCATTAAGGATAGTACAAATAATCTAAATAACCTATGAGATTATATAGGTTTAAATCTCATTAATCAATGTACATATCTAATATTAGCTCGCCTATACATGCATACATCACTAGACTAGGTTTCCAATATATCCATACTTTCAACCTCATCACACAAAATGATATAACACATATACACACATAATTATAATTATGAAACATCTAATCAATTGAACAAGCACAACCGTGCAAAATTAGCTAACACTCAAGAAGTATTCCTTTTTCGCATGGTTAATAAAATAGTATGATCTTTTTTACGTAAAACAAATAAAAGCATAATCATAATTTAGCATTGAAAATTTGGATTTCGACAAAATATCTGACTAATCCTAGAGTGAAAAATCTCTTTTTAGCATGGTTAATAAAATAGTATATGCACCCGTTTTCCGTAAAAAAACATGCTTATACTTATAACAATAATTTAGCATCGAATATTTCGATTTCGTCAAAATGCTTGACTAAAAGCATGTATCCATTTTCCTTGAAACCAAAAAAAAAACTTCTAAGTAAGATGCATATACTTTAAATCATAATTTTAACATAGAATACTCAGTTTTCGCCAAAATACCGGATTAATCCTAGAGTGAACAAATTCTTTGGTAAAAGAATTTCCGAAACACAAGCACCCGAACCCAAAAGCCTAAAAATAACTAAATGGTTTGAGATTATATGTACCTTATATCTTGTGACAAGATTCTTCCATTTACTCTTACATTGTTCAGCACTTCTTACAAAACCTTTATCAGCCATTTTAGCAGCAACAACTTCCCAAAGAAGCTTATTACGTTTAGTCTCCATAAAAGTTTGATCAAGCTCTTCTCTTATACTCAAAAGCTCCTTTGTCTCCTCTATACTCCACTGTGGTATCCTCTCACCTCCGACTGCGGCGCCGCTGGGATCCATCGCCGGAGAAAGTTGTTGTTGTTGTTGGATCAAGTGATGGTGAAGTTGATGATGATGGTGATGATGATGAAAAGGATTACGTCGATCCATTATTGAAAATCAGAATCTTTGTCACATTAAACAGAAAATCAAGAAGAGAGAAATTTTATTTTTATGGTTGGTTTGCTTATAAATGAAAAGAAAAGGTTTCGTTGAAAAGATAGAGAGGAAGAATAATGAGAAAAGAGATTTGATTAATTTATAAGAAAGTGTGAAAAGAAGGTGTGAAATCGTTAAAGGATGATACAAGTATAGTTTTTTGTTTTTTTGTCTAGTTTTTTAATATAATTTTAATCTTTGTTTGTTAATATATAATTGAATATACTAGAAGTTGTATAATTATTTAGTTGAATAAAATACGAATTAGAATGTTTCTTTTTCTTTTAGTGAAAAGGACATATTCTTTTATTAGATTAGATTAGAAAATAATAAAGTTTAGTTTCTTTTTGTCCGTATAATGTAATTAATTTTAAAGAAGCTAATTCATATATAAAAAAATTCGTAATTTAGATTTTGGGTATTAAAAATAGTAATCTCGAAGAATTATAAGAAATTTTTCAGAAAAAATGATGATTTGTATGCATGATTTTAACATGCTTATAGATTTGTAAAGTTATTTATTTGCTTACGAAATGATTTATCTTTTTAGTTTTCTATTAGCGGTCTCATTTTATTCTATTGGAAATTAATAAGTTTATTTCAATATAATACTGCGTTAATATTTCGTCATGCTTACGAGTTACGAGTCACACAATCTGATTTTTTTTCTTTTTCCCCTCAAATTAAATAATCATTTTTGGCCTTTAATGGTCAATTGACCCACTAGAAATTCCTTTTTCTTTTCTTTTCCTTCTATTTTTTGGTTAAAATCATCTTTCATTAAGTAACCTATTAGTTGAGAGAGAAATATTTAGATGATCTGTTGGATTTGGATCAATAGAATTTAAAATATTAAGAATCTAGTGTCATAATTTAGAACAAAACAAAACAAAAAACAGTTACATAAGCTTCTCTTGTTCCTATACCAATAAAAAAATTATTTAGCTACTGAAAACAAAGACTACCGTTATAATAACTAGCTAATAAATTTTGTTGAAATTATAAATTTTATTGGATAAATTAGACGTTTACATAGATAAATAATGACATTAATAAGTGTCAAAATTTTTTAAAAACAATTAAAAATCCGCAAATCAGATTCAAACATCTATTAGTAAATTATATTTTTGACCCCAAAAATAATATATTTCCACGCAGAAAAACATGTAGTGAAACAAATCATATTCTTATAATAGTTAAATAAAATAATTCAAACGTTATATATTATATTCTCCAAATAATTATAACCCTACTTAATTATTCTAATTTTTTTAATTATATTATTTGCTAAATGATTTCATACATGAATATTTTTGTTTTCTCTGTCGGTACAAAACGCATAAATATATGCGAACTGAAACAAAAATCATAATATATATGTACTCTTCTTTGTTCATTTTACTAGATCCAGTACATTTCTATATATTCTTATAAATTTATCATATAGTATACACAACTGTAAGATTCCCAAAACATTGTACATATTAAAACCGCGTGATTGCATATAAATGATATAAATAGTATTTGTACGTACAAAGATATATAATAACAAGTGAATCAAAGCTTGTAATATAACAAAATGACAAGTTATTATTATCTGTATTTAGAGATTTGTGGGGTTTTGCTTCTGATGTGTAAGAAAATGTAAACGAAATAATTACAAAAAATAATAAAAAAATTGTCAGCGAAGTGGGTCCAGATTTCTGATGAACCGTGTTGAAAGTAAAAACAAATCTTAGATGACATGCACCAGACTTCGCTCCCACCTGTCATTCCACGTGGATTCACACGTTATATTTTTTGTATAGTGTCGACTAAAGATTTGATTTGTATTTTTTTTATTATAATGTTTTTCTAATCGTCGGCTACATAATTATATTTCTGAAAAACCAAAGAAAATACCATTTATGTGAGCCAATTAACGGTAACTATTAGAAAAAGACTGAAAAATTAAGGAAAACATGGATATAAGTTTTTTTTTAAAAAGAATTGTGGTAGACCATTTTATTTGTTCAATATAATTCCGGTAATAGAATATATACATATAAGTTAAATTTCCTTTTATTCTTATATAAATCTCTTGTGATTATCTCTAGAATGCTCTCTTGTAATCCTATATATAGGATCCTTTGTGAATTAATAATATTATCTTTTAACCAATCCTACATCCGGATTCCATTTCTTGTTTACTACGTATTAAAAGGGAAATTTGTAGATGAATTTCCTACAAAATGAAAAAGAAACTATGAACAAAGGAGAATAATCAATTTTTATGTTTTAAAAGAACAATCAGATACGCGGATATGAACAAAGGAGAATAATCTTGCTGTCTTAGATATTCCACGTGTAAACACCACCATATGTATACACGTGGCTACGCAAAGTTCAGTCTTTAGATCTATTGTGGGTCCTACTTTTTATTACAAATCATCATTTTACTTTTAAAGATTTTTTTTTTCTCTTCATGTTTATCCCCTCATACGGGCATCTATGCGAATACAATTAAGCCACATCATCCATATTATTTAATTACTTGCTTTATTATTTTTAATAATATATTTTCTTATGTAATTAGTTTATATATTCATCAAAAAACTTATTGACAATCAATGCGACTTAGTTTGAATGTTATAAAAATTGGAAAAAAAACTAAAAAAACGAAGCATAATTTAAGTGAAAGAAACCGGTTTTCAAATCTCGTGTCTTTAATCGCTTTGATGGAAGTGAGTTAATTTATAGAGAGTTGAGAGACTAAAGTTTTTTTTTATAGACTGAAAGTTTAATTAATGAGCACATGGAATGGAAGTACATACCCGAGTCTCTTGAACGCTTGCTTAGCCAAAACATATGCGTTTACATTATCATTTCATGAAAATAAAAGAAAGCGAAAGTAAAACATAGGAAGAAACTTGTTTTTTATAATGCAAATAATCGTGTAGATATCATTGTGTAAATCCGACGGTGTAAGGATATCATGATTTCGTTTCTCTCCTTTATTGTGTTTTATTTCTTTTCATTCTACAAATTAATAACATAAACGAATTATGAAATTTTATAAATCTTTAAAATGAATATTTTTATGAATAAATTTCGTGCTATTCAAAATTAAAAAATTTTGTATATCAAATCCTGTAAAAACAAATTATAAACCTATGTATTGTTATCACACAATATTTTCTAACTTCACATATGTATTGTTATAAATTGTATAAATTATACCAAAATCCACATAATTAGTCTATATCATTTTCAGTTTTTTTGGGTCAAGTAACAACAATTATTCTGTGTCAACATCTCCACGTGAGAGTTGAAAATATTAACTCAAGAAGGGAATTTTTTAACAAAAAAAACTCAAGAAGGGAATTAAAAACGGGACAATGTCAAAATTGAAGGTAAGAAAAATGCAAAGATTGAATTTAAAAAAACAACAAACAAAAAGGTCCTCAACACGATTTTCGCTACAATGATTAACGAAATTGACTTAAACCTTTGACACCTGCCCCCAAAGAATGATCATTAATTAAGGCTTTCAAAATCAGTTGAAAATTTACTATTACCAATTGAAATTTCAATAAGAAAGAGGGAAAATTGAGAGGGGAAAAAAAATCAATCTTACTATTTGGGTTTGTTTATAAAAGTCACAAAAATGAAATGAAATTTTGAACTCCACATAATAAACGTCCAAATAATGATTAGTAATGGAATAATTTTTTAAGTGTCTGGACATACCTATGGTTAGCGTATGGAGGTCATATGGTGCCATCGATAAAGAATCCTATCATCAACATTGATCTTAGCTAAGGTTCTTGTCCCGATGCCATTTCTTGGCGAGCTTTCCTCAACTCATCGTCTCTTACTCTACGATCGACTCTAAGCATGTTATAGAAGTTATCGTTCCCATATATGGGAAAAGCTTTTCGTCTTTTCCCTCGTTAGTTTTCTTCTTCGCGCTCTCTCTCACTAAATCTTTCACACAAGCTGGATTTAAGGAGAGAGTGTGGAAGATATATCGTAGCCAAAATAGTTGTTTGGTAACTAAACCGGATTAAACCAAACCAAATTAACAAACCGGAAATTAGAAGTCTAGTAATAAGACTACGGATTGAAACCGGGACACTCCGAAATATTAAACGAATTAAAACGATGTTTTAAGTAAAAATATCTGTGTTTTAATAATTGACTTAATTCAATGGGTTTTTAGACTTGGTCATAGTAGGTCTTTTTTTTTTTTTTGAACTGCAGTCATAACAGGTCATCAGTACTTATTTTATTATCAATGTAACCTAAATGTCATGTTAAATGTCTTTTATATGTTGTATGAAATCATGTTTTCGACTCAAAAAAAATATGAGAAAAAGAAATCTACAAAAAATGAAGAAATAGAAACTTTTTATTATGTCTTAGTTCAAGAATAACAAAAAGAAAAGAAAAACAATAAAATCACTAATGAAACAAGTCTATATAAAGACAGTCTATCAAAATCTTTATTGAAAGAAAAAAAATGCTAAAAATACAATACAATGGAAAATTACAGTTACACTCACTCTTCTTCTGCAGACGAGGGTGATAATTCCTTTGGTCTCTCAATCTCGGAGTTTGCCATGTCGTCTTCTATCTTCTCATCATCATCATCAGGCACTTGAGAATCTGATGTCTGAGTATGACTCGTTGGTGCAGGAGGATCCGGATCCGGATCAGAGTCCGATACTTGACGGGTCGGAGTCATTTCAGATTGGCTTGTACCACCGATAGGACTAGTTTGAGACTCCGACTGGTTCGTACCAATGGGACTGCTTTGAGATTCAGACCGGTTCGTAGCAATCGGACTGCTTTGAGACTCAGACTGGTTCGTACCAGCTGGACTGTCTTGAGTATCAGACCGGTTTGTACCGATGGGACTGTTCTGAGACTGAGACTGACTCATTTCGGACTGGTATGTAGCGATGGGACTGTTTTGGGAGTGAGACTGACTCATTTCAGACCGGTTTGTATCAATAGGACTGTTTTGGGTTTGAGACTGATTAATTTCAGATCGGTTTGGACTGGTTTGAGACTGACTGTTTTTTTCTTGGTGATCAGTTGTTTCAGAGTGACTCAATGGTAAAGAAACTTGCTGAGACTGACTCGTTTGCTGTAACGACTCGGTCGCTTGTTGCTGTTGCTGTTGCTGTTGTACCTGACTCGTTTGCTGTGACTCGGTCACTGTTGCTTGAGAATCAGAGACGAGTCCAAGAACAACCAATGTAGATCTAACCAAACATAACATTTCATATCAGCAAATGGATTTTCAAATAGGAGGAAATCTCAAAGCTCAAGTGATGAAATAGGTCAGACCTTGGAAGTGAAGACCGGATCTCGAGTTGGTTTGCGTGTGCGGTTAAAGGAGCTCTTAAGGCCGAGATTTTAGTCAATGCGTTTCCCAATTGCGGTGGAGGAAGCTGGAACAAAAGGAAGAAATAATTTCAGTGGTGATCAAAATGATTACACCACTTTTTTCACATTTTTAAAAATAATCGCACCTGTAGTAAGACTTTATATGATTGAGGCTGTAATGTCTGTGCACATTTCAAAAATCCAACCCACAGTTTCGGATCTTTCCATATCTGAAAAAGCATAATATATAAGTCAAATCATAAGATTGGAACAATAGAGAGATAACGCGAAAATGTTTCCAAAAGAACATTGTACTAACCTGTTTGCTAACGAGACGAGAAAGGATCTCCAAGATGAAGTCCGACTAGTAAGAAAGATTATTTAAGTGAAAGTTAGATCGTGAGATTCAAAAACAGGAGATGAGATTGTTTGTTTACCAGAGCTGGGAAAGCACCGATAGCTTGTAAAACTGTACGCATGAATAACATTGGCAATGGAATTTGCTGGACCTATAGCAAGCAAGAAAAACTCGCCAATGAGAAAAAATGAAATCAAATCCGAAAAACAAAAAAAAAAGGTAAGATGATGTTATGTTGTACCAGTTGATTCAGAACGCTGGCTAAAACCTGTTGAGTGAATGTTTGCCTCTGCGCGAAACAGGTATTGCATGCATCCGTGACCTAATATGAACACGTTAAGACATTAAATTTCCGTATATTGATGATTTTTCAACCTTACTGTTTCATCAAAGCTTAATATTATTGCCTGTTTAAGCGGTATTCCATCTCTCGCTGGATCAATGCTATGAATAGCAATTAAAACTTCAGACGGAGTAAGCACTGGACCACCAGACTGTGATGATCCCTGAAGAAACCAAAATTCCAAATGCAAGAAGATAATAATGAGTTCCAAAACTCAATTTCTCTTTATTGATTCCTTGAATCACCAATTACTATCAACAACACAAGAGCGAAAACCCTAACAACTTCTATTCTAACTCAACTAACCAAATGGTTCACCTCTAATCTGTTTATCATTCCTCTTTATTCTTAGTCTATCATCAGATTAAACTTTAACTCAGTAGCAAGAGGTAAGAAACGAAGAGCTCAGTAAGGTATATACCTGCAACACACGAGAGAGTGCGGCTTGGAATTTCTCCATAGGAAGATTCACCATATGGGGAAAAATGCGTAAAACCTGATAGAGAAGACACGTTTTAAGGAAAATAAGACAAGTATATAACTCCATGCGTTCAATAAAAGGCAAAGGAAAGAAGATTTTTTACGTCGTCTCTTGGTAGGAATGGCAAAATTGGAAAAAGAATTTCTACATCCTGCAGCCGCATTAAAAGTTCAGAAAACACAAGCTAAAAAAGAAAGATAGCTCAGATGAAACATTCAATTATGATCACCTTTATTCTTGTATCAAACAATTTTCTTATAGTATGTATCAACTCTGACGAAGGTGTGGGTCCATCGGTAAGAGTTTGAAGAACCTGCATTAGAAGGTTCTCACTCCCACTCGGTGGATCTGCTATAATTTTAAGAAGCTCAGAGGATGAGCCCATTGTACGAACTAGTATCGGGATTTGACGATGAATAGCCTAACACACAAAACAAAACAGTGAGAATAAACTACACACTGATGTTACAAAACTTGCTTTAGAAAATGTCTCCAGAGTATTTACCTGCTTAACAGGATCTGATGTATTCTTGTAAATGCTGAACACATGGACAAAAAGGGAGTGTTTCTGTAAATCATAGAAATTAGAGGTTATTTAGCGACAATATTTAGAGACTAGATATGTCATTTAGCCGAAGAACGAAAAATCACTAAGACCTTTGTACAGAGAGCAAAATAGAGTGATAAGCAACGTTGAGCTTCAGTAACTGAAGTTGATAATGTTGTTGCTTCTGAGGACGTATTTGGTGTATTTTCCAAATCAAGATCCTTTAAAATGAGAGAAGATCAAATAAGTTATGGTCACATATTTTTTATAGAACTCCAAAAAAAATGGCATTGTTATAAGAGTGAGCACCTTTTTAGAATCATCAATCATTGTTTCAGCATCTTCTGCTACGGAAAATAACTTATCTTTTGCAAATTCCTCTATCTGTTGTGTAACAAACGGTAACGAGTAGAGCTTGTTTGCCACCTGTTAAATGATACCCACAGTTATTAAAGTGGTAACACATCAGCAGTCGTATACATTAAATCACAGCTTTTATGGAAACATACCAGGCGGATTGCTTTCATGCGAATCTCTTCCAAGTGATGAACAGCACTCTTTCATTTAAGAAAAGAGAGAACGAAAGAAAGAAGTTTAGTGAGAGCCATAAACCAAAAAAGAAGATTTTAAAATGCACTGAGATCAAAATGATGAAAATGTTGGCTAAAGAAAATTAAAACCTGCAAAGCAATATTCAGGGAGTCATTCCTAATTCCGGGTCTCATTAAAATCAAACTCCAAACAGCACTGAGACCTTGAGTAACACGGTCTCCGCTTTGTAAATCCTTTCCAACATTATCACCACTTCCAGGACAACAAAACGATTCCAACAACTTCAAAACTGATTTCGGTATAAACGGAGCATCTCCAAGCAATTTACTTAAAGATTTGTCAGACGGTGGAAAAGAATCTCTTAGTGCTTCAGCCTAGAAAGGTCAAAAAAAATATATATTCTGAGAAATGTTCCTAGATGAAAAGTTGATTAAGATGATGCAAAAACAAAAATTGAATGCTTACCACAGTCAGTAAGAAACTTTCATATGCAGACGCAGCAGTAGTTGATGAGAAGAAATCTTGCTCTGCTTCTGCTTCTCCGTATAGTCTGTAAAGAACTCGTATAGTCAACTCGTGTCCCTGAAAAACATAAATGACGATAATCAGATAATGGCTTTTGAATCAATTAACGATGCCATGAAAGTCGGAATCTAGCAGAAGGACTACACCACCAAAATTGGGTTTCTTGATGAGACCAGAGTACAATAAGAATATATCAATGATACACAGGATTCACCAATTCAATTATTCAGCTTTAAAGTCAAAACAATTAATTCTCACCTCATGATTCAAATAATCTGAGAGAATGTGCTCCTGTAATACTTTCCAAGGGTCTAACTCTGAAGGAAACTGCAAAACAAGATTTAATAGGTATAAAACGTGTAAGCATGAATAGTAATACAAATCGAACATAGCAATCACTAAGCACTAGAAATATTCACTTTCTGCCACAAACCAGGTTCTTACAATAGAGGCAACTAAGGCAAGAATCATGCAAGTGACCAATAGGTTCACATTTCTAAAATCACACAAAAAATGTCTAAAATTCTTGCCGAGTAATAAATAATTAGCTGAACTACGAGAGAGCTAGAAGAGACCTGCCTCCTCTGAAAGCTTATAGGAGCAAAAAAAAAGATAAGTTTAGAAAATGACCTCAATTCCCAAATGAGCAAGAAGAGAGAAGCGAAGCTGTGAACCACCAGAAATCGATATTTGCTTATATGCTTCAACAATGCGCAAAAACACCAGTTTCTGCAAACTGTCTTTCTCTTCATCAGAAAGATGGACAACAGGTGCTGATATCTTAGGCAGGACAAACTGAGGCGCAGAAACAACTGAAGTCGCCGTTGACAAAACCAAGCTGTTAGAAATCGTGCCAGCCTCCGCCTTTGGACTTAATTCTTCAGACTTATCAACAGACACTGAGGGATCCACATCGTCAAGAAGAAGTTTACCACTGAAACTCGCAACATCTTGATTCTTGCTATTAGCCTCCTCGACATTTGTAGAATCCAATACAGAAACAACAAGGGCTTGTGATAACACGTCGTGTTGAGCAGAAGAGTCAAGTCCAGGTATTCCACTTTCTGTATTCCCTCTGTAATGCACATTTGGTGGAAAGACAGTATTGTCCTCCTCTTCATTTGCTGGAGAAGAAGCTGATAGGCCAGTTTCAAGAGTTGCATCTTCAACTGGAAACATCTCCTGGTCCACTTGCTCAACACAGAGTTCTTCACCTTCCTGTTATTGTTGACATTTTGATTTACAATACAATCTTAAAGACTAGAAAGCAAAACAAGGAACAGAAATCATATATATACCGTTTCCGATACGTGAGGATTTATCAGGGAAGCAATCGGCGGGAACGAAGTTGACAGTGAAAGGACACCAGCTACAAACGATGGTGGATACTTAATCTGCGCATCACTTCCAACTATACACATATTCATTACCAACTCATCATCGGCGCCATCAGAACCATCAGGCGGTAGAAGATTATGCATATTAGCCATCACCACGTCAGCAAGCAAATCCGCGGAAATACTTGAAATAAGAATCTCTAACGATCCAATTGCTTTTTCACCTTGAGCAACCAAAGCACCGAACATAGCAACCAGTTGCTGAACTGGTCCACTATTATTATTACTTGACCCTCCACTTGAAGTAGAAGCATTAACCCGAGGTAGAGGGGTGTCATTACCACCGGTTGATCCTTCAGTAGATTCTTCTTCTGACGCAGAAGGCGTTGTTGTTTTTCTTGCGCGTTTCCCACCCGAAGAATCGCCATTCAGATCAGTATTGTATCTTTTCCTACCAGAGTAAGTTTCCGTTTGCACTGATACCTGAAAAATCAATATTTTCTAGGATTTTAAAACGGAGAGACAAATGAACACACAAACAACAATAAACATCACCAGATGCAAGTTATGAATGGAAAGAGACCTTGGTATCCTCTACACTGTCTTTTTCCTGAATGTTTCCGTTAGTCTTATAAAACAGATCTTCAGCTTTGTCTACACGACCTCCACTTTCTATCTCTTTAATACCACTGCTCAATCGGTCCTTCCACTGGAGAAAATTGACAGTCGAGAGATCTAAATAGTCGCAATTTAATTATAAAAGAACAACTCCGAAGAGAATATACCATTTCAATAATTATAAGAATAGTTATACCACTATTATTTGATTATTAATGATAGGATAGCAAGTAAGCTTGATTAGCATAATACACATAATCCATTACATACAAACGCATGAACTAACAATTCACTGTAACTTTTGGGAAGATCACATACAAAGCATTGGACTATAGTCGATTAGTTGCAGTGACAATGTATACCAGCTCAGAATAAAGGAAATTGATGGATAGTAAAACAGAAAATAGCAGTGAACTTATTCCTTGGAGGTGAGTAAGAACAAAAATATACCGGTGCAGTAGCGGAATGTGTACATTTCAAGCAGGAGAGAAATACAGTCTTCAAGGCTAGATTTGCTGCTGCAGCATGCACTCCGTTGAGAAAGCTTAAGGGATCCAAGCTCAGTAAAACAGGCAGAATTCGTCCACAGTATGCAGGACGTTTGTTTGCAACTGATGAAAGACTATAAGAAACAGAGTCAAATGAAGAGGAACTCATGAACCGGAAAGACAAGTTTGCGCAATGTCTTGATTAAAGATACTAGCAGATTACTAAACACAGCTTTCCATTAAATATTAGTAACTATGTGAGCACCGTAGCACGTTCCATGTTCAGATAACAGAGATTTACTAGACAAAATGAGCCAAAAAGAAAGAAATACATACAGCCATATTTCGCAGGTACTCTTACCGAACTCAAAGCTGACTGAACAATACTAAATTAACACTGAAAAAGAAAAAAAAAAACTCACCTATTGATGAGAACTATAATTGTCGAACTATTTAAAGACTTTGCTGCAGGGTGCCGAAGCTGATCAAGCAGTAAACCCAATTTCTGGCTGGCCTCAATGGACAAATCTCCGATATTCAAAACAGGATGCCCTCCACGAAGAATAGATATATTAAAATCCGCTCGAGTTCCTTCAGGACACAGGTAACTAAAATGTATAAGCAACTAGTTTCCATTACGATACTAATAAAACAACAAATTTCTAGTTTCACGTAATTGAAACACGGATAGATCCATAACGAAGTACCTTCATGAGAAGTAGACTCTGTAGACCCACTAGGGCCAGGTGTATATAAAAGAATAAGCGCTTCCACAAATTTCATAGCGCGTAATTTAACACCACTGTTTCCTTGCTAATATAAAAGTAACAAAAACAAAATTACAATCAGATAAGATAAAAAAACCCAACGAGAAATCAGAGAAAGCGTCGACACTCACCTTGAAAGCCATTGAGCAGATTTCATCCTTAAACTTAATCATCCATGTCCAAGAAGATTCAAGAAGCTCATCCAATTCACTTGAATGCAAACCCTGAAACAACAAAACAAAAGACAGCCAAATAGCATATAAGAATCACGTACAAAATGTCACAGACCGCAGATTCTAAAAACCAAAAACAAAAAAGATAACCTGAACAGCCACTTTTTCGAGAGTAGAACGGAATAAATCAGCTCCACAAGCAATGACCTGCCTTGAAACAGCTGGTGTCTCATCTTTGAGAGACTTAATTAAAAGAGGCACTATCTCAGGTAACAATTCCACATATTTTAAGCCGATTTCACCAAGTATCCTGCATTTTGAAATAAGCTACAGGGATTCAGAAAGAGAAGAACATGACCTTGATTAAACTAATCCTTCTTCAAGTTAATGAGAGTAACAGAGACACAGAACCACGTTATTATACTAGTCGCAATATAATCCTATACAAGCTAATGAGAGTGAAGAGAAACACTAAATCACCACTTATGAATCAAACAATTTCATCATCTGGGATATAAAAAACCTCTGAAAATTCATATATGTCTGCGTAACTACAAACAAATCCGAATCGGGAAAAGAGTTTACAGATTACAATAACGGAGCTTACTCGGCGACGAATTTGCGGACAACACCGAATTGATCGGAGAGAAGATCGAAAAGGATAGGAAGAAGCTCGTTAGGGAAATTGGAGGCGTCTCTTTGCAAATCCCGTCGCAAATTGCGCAAACGTTGAAGCTTAGGAGGCAATTCCGTTGCTGATTTAGCGGAAGTAGCGAGACCTTCGAGCCTTTCTCTTGGATACGAAGAAGAAGCCATGACTCCAACCATCATTAAGAATCGATGGTATATATCAGTACTTTGCGCTTCGATAGCAACATTCAAGAATCGATTCGCATCTCTCTAATAGGCGTAGGGTTTAGAAGAGAAGGAGGAGGAAGGGAGATTCGTTTTATTTCTGATATGAACAATTGAACTGATTTTTCCATTTTTGAGGTGTTTCTCAAAAGAGACAAATGTCTAATGACACGACGTCGTTTTTACCTCAATCAAGAAATTGCTATATGGGTCCCTCGTGATCGTTATTATATCAAAGAAGGCAATTAAAAGATTCTTGCGTCCGATCCAACACCCCCATCAAGACATCAGTAAGACCGGACATCGTAAGTATTTTGTGTTGTAATGAGAGACTCTTAGTGTCTACTCTTAGCTGCGTATATGTGATGTGTTTGAGAAACATCTTAGGGAGAGTCTAAATAGGCTGAGATAACCAATCCAAAAATCTCTCGATGGGAACTTCTTCATTGTGATTACTCGTTTTTGCACACATAACAAAATAAAAATGAATTTCACATCAAATTTTATAATTACTCCGCAATGAGATGATTTTTTGTTGTTGTTTTTAGTGGAATCTCATGTCACAAATCATGAGAAAACAATGAATCTCTCCTATAAGTCTAGTTATAACAACTTAAAGCCACAATAACTCAAAACCATAACCAAAAACCACACATTGATACAAGAACTATACATAAGATTATTTGAATCTGACTCAAGACAGTTCTTCGCAAACCAAATTCAATACGGAAGATTTCGTCACCAAATCGAACAAGTTTCATCCTTTTGTAACCAACTCAGTACTAAGAAGCTCTCTGAATCAAAATACCATCAACATCTAATGCTTCAACATCAATGGATCCAGAACATTTCATTTTTCCAAAATCAACAGATTCAAGAAAGTAAATTATTATAAGCTGACAACATTCTTGTTCTTGCAGATGGAAGAAAGTCGATTACGAGATTACAACATAAGAAATAACACTAATCAAAGACATAATAATCAAACACACAAGAGGATACATTCTGAAACCAAATTTTACCTTCTTTTTTTTTCTCTGGTTCAATTCAATCATCACTCAGAGCGATTAGGTTGAGCGATTAGCGAACCTCTCAACCTTCTCATCACTGAGATTAATCCCAACCATAGCTTCACCAAGTCCACAGCTAACTTCAACAAGCATCTCAGGATCACTGTAATGAGTCACAGCTTGAACAATCGCACGAGCACGACGAGCTGGATCACCACTCTTGAAAATCCCTGAACCAACGAAGACACCATCACATCCCAACTGCATCATCAAAGCAGCATCAGCCGGAGTAGCAACACCACCGGCGGCGAATTGAACAACCGGAAGACGACCAAGCTGTTTAGTCTGCATAACTAAATCATAAGGAGCCGCTATTTTCTTAGCGAAAGTGAAAACCTCGTCGTCATCCATGTTCCTTAAAACCCTAATGTCACCATTAACAGATCTGACGTGTCTCACAGCTTCGATAATGTTACCGGTTCCGGCTTCACCTTTGGTTCTAATCATCGCCGCACCTTCACGGATTCTTCTCAAAGCTTCTCCCAAGTTCCGGCAACCACAAACAAACGGGATCCGGAAATTGTGCTTGTTGATGTGATGATCTTCGTCAGCGAGAGTCAAAACTTCACTCTCATCGATGTAATCGATACCAATCGCTTCGAGAATCTGCGCTTCAACGAAATGCCCAATTCTAGCCTTAGCCATCACCGGAATCGTAACCGCTTGTTTAATTTCTTTGATCATTTGTGGATCGCTCATACGAGCAACACCTCCTTGAGCACGGATATCGGCGGGAACACGTTCTAACGCCATGACGGCGCAAGCTCCGGCTTCTTCTGCAATTCGTGCTTGCTCGGCGTTGACGACGTCCATGATAACACCACCGCGAAGCATCTGTGCTAGACCGACTTTGACGGAGAACGGAGATTTCTTCGCTTCTGTTATCGCTCCGTTTCCGTAGACCGCGACAACGCCGGTTCCTTCCATTATCGGAATCGGAGAATGAGAGATTTTTGAAGATTGGAGAAGAAGATTTGTGGAGAAAATGGTGAAGAGATTTCTGGCCGGTCCTCGTCTATCTTGGATTTGGTTTTATAGTGAGAGTCTGTGGCGGTGTAATAAAAGAAAAAAATAGATGTTTTTTTTTTCTATTTTATTTAATTGATTGCGTTTTTCATTGGGAAGCGTGGATTGGTTATGATCGGACGGTGTAGATTGACAACACGCCATTTTGATTTCCGGGTTTACCACTCATGTTTAGTGGACTGCATTTACTGTTTTATGCTAAACTAATCTAATTCAAGAAAGAAATATTTTAAGGGATTTCTAATGAAATATATCATATTTGATACCAAAATTAACCCAAAAAAATCTAATAAAATCAAATTCAGAATGGTGCATTACAAATTTGTAATAATAAGTTTATATTTTTTAGTTAGATTTTTTGAAAAGAAAATTTAGTCCAAAATATTGAAATAAGTCGTCAACAATTAGGATTTTTAAAGTGGTGAATAATGCATTGCTAATTTGGAAGATATGTAATGTAATCATATATATTTTTAAAGAGTTTTAAAAATATGTAATAGATTGATTAAAAAAGATTTTATTTGAAAGACAAATACAATAACAAAAATAAATAATTTATAATTTTTTATGTCATATTAATAACATGTTATGATTACTAGGGCGAATTTTCAACGAAAAAATTGTTATTGAAAAAATATCAACAGCTTTAAAATAGCTATAGTCTATAAATCTATTAAATTCGTTATTATAAAAATGTAAATCATAACTTTAACAGATAAATAAACCATTTATCATATAGTATGTTGGAAATTCTAAAAAAAGTTAAGCACTATTGACTATTGAGCTGCAATAAATCACTATGTTTGAATCCTTTATTTGGTCTTTAATATAGAATAATTTCAAATCCTTATTCTAATAATCCTACCTTAATCATTTGGTCAAAACAATTAAAAACATATCTATAATTATTATTATTATTATTTTGTGAACAAGATTTAGATTCTTTTCTTATTTAGAGTAAATAGAATTATGAGAAAATCTGACAACCAAAAAATGTAACTGGACCTCATAGAATCCACGACTGTCCCCTCTAGTTGCCATTAATTGTTGTCACAAAACGACATAAAAAAGTTCACAGAAAATGACTTTGCATGCTCTTAAATTTAAGAGATGTAAAGCATTTTATTGTATGTTTGATATTAATTGAAATATTTCTGAAAACAATATCTAAAAAATAGATATTTTTTTTGTAAAAAGAAATAAAAATAGGCGGCTGTGGTTGAAAACGAAGGCCCGCCACTCATATGTCATCAGTAGATTTTTCCACTCAGTCACTAGGCGGCCCAACACATCCCAACTTGGTTTTTTGGACTACGTCTTGACTAGATTAGTAACACTTTTTAGTTTCAGATAATAATGGTGATTATGTGGTATACAATTTGTTCACGACTATATTTTTACCAATAATAATATTCATCAAATTTTAAGTCTCCCATTTCTTTTAGATGAACTATATAAAACTATAACTAGCAAATCAAAAATATAATTTAAAAATACAAAATGTGATTAGTCTATTAAAACTAATGGTTAAACATCTGTTATTATTTCAGAGAAATTTAAATTCACTTTAATTATTTATGCTAAAAAAATATTAAATTAATCTATAATTTAAATATTCATATGGCATATCGGTTAAACCAATTTCTAAAATATCACATAGATGAATTGGTTTACTTCACATGTGTTCGTTATTACAAATGTTCTTTTTTAGATAATAATTCAGTTCATGGAGAGCAAATAAAACCAAAATGGGAAAATAATGTGTTTTTGTTTGAAAAATGGTTAGTTGCCTCATGGTTTATGCATCTACCATTGTTCCAAATACGATAGAAGATTTGACATGCTTAGTTATTGGTCTGCAGCTTTCATGTATGTCTCCATTATCTCGAAAATCTTTGCATCTTGTAGAATGTATTTCTTGCAAAGACTATAGTAACTAGTAAGCAAAGAGTAGGTGTGAGACCTGATGACTCCCTCAAGCGATCTGCAAATCCGTTAGATGTTGTTCCGATCCCACCCCATTACGAAGAAAATGAGAGCCTCAATGAAAATTATGAACATGAATGATAACAAGGAATCACTTTGTTGCATACCATGTGATGATTTTATGCAACATTTTGTCCTGCCATTAGTGAGCACACGATATAATGCCAAGGAAATACAATATATCATCCATCTCACCCATTTTGGGTCTTAAATCGAGCTTTAACATTAGAGTTTCAAGAATACTCCACTCCACTCGATTGTAAGCTTTTCTTATATCAATCTTTACGACCATGAACTTTGATCTATACTTTAAGCATGAAATTCTCTTTAGTAAGTAGAATATTGTCTGTAATCGAACGTCTAGCCATAAAAGTCGATTGGATATTTGAAATCAAATCCGAGAGAATATCAGTGGATTAGTCCATATTCATAATATGTTAACCCATCATACTACCAATGTGAATTATTCTCTCACATAAAACTTGTATAAGAACAAGTTGAGTTTACTTAGATCCATAATTGATTAAACTACAAGCCGGAATCAACTATTTTTCTTATCGTAACTTTGCGTGATTCAGATTCTTGTCCTGGTTTAGAGAGTTTTAGGTTCAATTTACTTTGCAAGGACCATGCCAATTCAACCACCGGAAAATGACAGAGAAGCAGTTGGAACAAGAAATCTGAATAGTGAACACCACGATTAACCGGAGATAAAACAAAATAAGCCTCAAATGTATAACAAAATTCAATACACCAATTAAAGAATTAATAAACGAACAAAGAATTATAAATCAAATTCGTGTATATATATACACACATAATTAAGAAAGAAAATGGCCTCATGAGGAACAATCAACGCACACAATCAACCCATTCTCGTTACACAACAAACACTGAATCCTCGAACCACCATCACCGGACACAATCCGACGACTACCTCTACATCCACCACACATCAAAAACCTAAACCCATCGCATCTCCGGCAACAATTATCATCACCGGCGACGATCGGAACACCGTCAAACAAAACTTTAAACTGACCTCGCTCGTGTAAGCCAATTACTCTCTGAGCTCCACCGATGCATCTTCCTTTAACGAATAGAACCGGTGGCAAAACGTCCGGTGAGATTCGCCGGAGCTCGTCTCTGTATTGTCTGTGCATTGACACGTCTCTTTCGTAGTATTTGACTTTAAAGCTATCGAGTAAGAATCGGATTTTGTTGCAGTCGTCGAATGTTTTTCTGATTCCTCGTAGAGTTGTTGTGTAGAAGACAACGGAATTTTCTCCTCCCGGAGGACATTGTTCGTCGAATTCCGATAATGGATCGAGAAGCGCATTTCCGTCTTCTCCGATTGATTTGACTTCTTTCGCGATCTCCTTGATTATCTGAAGAGCATTATCGTCTTCTCCGAAACCTTCTTCACCTCGCTGGGCGGAACTGGGAAGGACATTTCCGTCTTTCAGTATATCTTCTTCTTCGTCGCCTATCAACGGAAGCGCATTGTCGTCTTTTCGAGAACCTTCTTCACCTTGTTGGTCTTCATTGTGAAAGACATTTCCGTCTTTTCGTCTACCTTCTTCTTCGACACCTACAAACGGATGGAGAGTATTATCGTCTTTTCGGAAACCTTCCTCAACTTGTTGGTCATCATTTCGAAGGACATTTTCGTCTTTCGGTCTATCTTCTTCTTCTTCGACGCATATCACCGGAGGAAGGGTATTCTCGTCGATCTCGGGAAAGACGATATCGTCTTCTTCGTCATCACCGACTCTATTAGATTCTCTGGACAAATCGTTTATCCTCCTAAAGCATCCCACAGCTAATTCAAACGCTTCTAGCAATCTCGGATCGAAAAGCGTGTTCGAATTCAAATCAGGTCTTCTAAATCCAGATCCGAAACTCTTCCTTCCAATACCGGTATCTGATCCACAAGAAATTTCCGGTTTACTCTCTTTCCGATCACACGGAACTCTCGGAATCTGATTCACCGGCGGTCGAATATTCTCCTCGTCACCGACGAAAGTCTTTTTACCACCAATACCTGAGTCAGATCCGCAATAAATTTCCGCTCTACTCTCTTTCCGATCACACGAAACTCTCGAAATCTGACTCACCGGAGACGGACGAACATTCTCCTCATTTCCAGAAACTTCTTCTCCTTCTTTCTCCGTTACATCGGCGATTCTATCTTCAAGCTTTCGCGGCGTTCTCCAGATCGAACCGGCTGTAATTTGAGGAATAGGATTAGATAGTTTGGGAAGAAACTCAGAGATTCCATCAGCAGCTGAAATCACTTGAAGAATCCGATCCTGATTGAGATATTCGCCGGCTCTAATCGATTTCAATTTCTTCGCAAACTTCATTCTAGATGACTTCATTTTCTCCAGTAAACCGGAGATCTGTTAACGAAATCAGATCGAAATCGGGAAATACTCGTAAAAAGATAAGAAAAAAGACAAATTAGGGTAAAAGGAATAAAGGCGATGATGATGATGAGACGAAGAGTACAGTGAAATGATGATTCAATTTTCAACCCCAACGGCTAGAAATGGCGGTAGCTTCTATTTTTTTGGGGGAAACAAATAAAGAAAAGATCAGGTACTTTGGGTGTATTGAGATTTTGTATAGTAACCACTTATCAAGTGCCACGTCTGTACACGATTGAATAACGCACGTTTCACTCGAGAGGATAAGCGCAACGGTCCCTAAAATGCCCCTACTGGGGCCATTTTTTGGTTTCTTTGGTAATATAAAAAAAGTAATCTGTAATGTGGTTTGGTTTATATTCCGTGTATATGCAAGTTCGATTTGGTTTCAGTTGTTTAGATTTGAGAATTATGAAACTAAATGATTCATAGACAAATTCCGTTTGGAGAGAGCCTCTAATATCGGTGAGATGAACACAAACCGAACCAAAATAGAACCAACACATTGAACCAGAAAAAAGTCAACAGGTCTGAGTTTTTTCTATATGCAAATGAAAACGGCGACGTTATTGGTCAAAAGCTAAACCAAAAACGAATACAAAAAAAAAACCAACCAATAAGTTTTTCAAAGTAACACTTTTTCAAGTACACAAAGAGCTTCATCAAATCGTACGTTTCTTTGCTTCCTCGCTAATTTTCTTCTTCCCTATGAGTTTAGTGCTTTCTACAAAGGGTCGAACAAACTAACCAACTTGTTCCAAAGACTTTATAACTTGCTTGTTTTAGCTTGCATCTATATAGCTCAGTGAATTGTGTCTCTCGAGAGTCGAAGGTAGGAGAGTGTCTAGACAGGCACACGCTTGCCTCGGTACTTGTCAAAGAACTACATACATCACATAAACAAAACAAAACGACTCATTCAGTTTCAAAAAGATTTGATTGAAAGTGTGTTGTAAGTTTTGAGTTGGGACACATACCGATCTGATGTATGGTTGCTGAATGATCCAACCGAGGATAGGTATCTTTTGTGCGAAAACTGCCAATGTTGGCCAGAAGCCACTGCAAAAAATAGACAACACTGCTTTAGTAACCTTTGTTTATGTCTCTCCACATGAGAAGTAGAAGAAAGGGAAAAAACCTGAAGAGTACAAAAAAGCCATAAGTCTCTAACATCATTCCAATTATAGGCCATCCGATGACAACAAAGAAGAAACCGGCACCAAAAGATATAGTTCCCTGAGTATACAGACATATAAAGCCAAAAAAACACACGCACAAACAAATAGAAGTTATATAAATATAACATGTTAATGAGAAATATGTAATTTGATAAGATAAAGTTATCAGAAACTATAATGAGCTACTAAGATCCTGTAGAGACTAAACCAGAGATATTGACGAGGTGGAGATGATAAGAATGGAAACAAAAAACAAACCTTAAAGTTTTGACGCTTGGTGAAAAACAGCATGGTAGACTTGAGACCAATGGTAAGACTAACCCCCGAGACGAAAAGAATCTGAAGAAAGACCAGATAAATGAAATGAATGGTCAGCAAACCAAGCAAGAGAATAGTAGACAAAAAGCATATAAGAAAACAGAGACTTTTTGGGGTTACTTACGTTTCCCATTGCTAGTAATCCTTTATCAAAGACAAAGATTACTCCCAAAAACGAGAAAAACACGCCAAATCCTGTCAGCCCTAACCCGATTTCTGTTTCAAAACACATAATCAATTAAGTAAGAATATCCAAACTCAGTAGTAAATAACTGTGTCCTGTAAACTGATAATAAGATATATGTAACAACAAACAGTCAACGATCCCACTATCTCAAGAAATGAGCTAAAAGATGACAATACAAAATTAAGAAACATCTATTTCTTCCACTAACATGAATTATTCAAGAGCAAAAAGATGACACTAAGTAAAACTGAGTAACAGGTATCTCTTTCACTAGCGTGAGCCAAACATTCTCCAATACTAGAAACACACGCCAAATCCTATCAGCCCTTACCCGATTTCTGTTTCAAATCACATAACAAGCGATTGAGTATATCCAAGTTCAGTAGTAAATACCTTTGTACTATGATAATAAACTATATGTAAAAAAACAAATGGATTTCAACAATAACAATTATAACATTCAAATGATTCACTCGCTCAAGAACGCGGTGAGATAAACTATGTCACTCTAAACTAAGTAAGAGATATTTCTTCCACTAGCATAGATCATATATAGAAATTCAGAATGTAAAACATACTTTTTCGGTCATTCATTTCGAAGGACATCATGGTTTCGGAATCAGCTGCTTCTACCTTTCACTGCAACATATGAAAATAAGTTCAAATAAAGGAACGGAAACCATTACAAGGACGAGCATTAATGTTTACAATGACTCTGATACACATAGATAACCCATAAACTCTCACATCAGCGTTTTGGAAACAATCAATATTTGGCAACATTCTATGGTATTTGAATACCAGGACGAGAACACAGAGTGATAGTAGTATACTTAAAACTACACACTGAACGAGAGCCAAAGATTCAACAACACTAGAACCGAATCTAATTCAGACGAAGTGAGACAATGCAGAAACAAAACATTGCCATGTGAAACAAAGGAAATCAAACCGGAATCGAACCAAAAACTGCTATGATGCAGAGGAAGATGAGTTCGTAACTTACAGATCTAGAGTAAAATACGGAGCACATAGGGCTCCTTGAAGAAGAATTAGAAAACATCACAAACACATCAAGCGAAATTTGAGAACTAATTAGATTAGCGAAACCAAAATTGTAAGCAGACGATGCAGAAATTGAACCGAGCAAGTAAAAAATCAAACGGAATTCTAATGATGTAGAGGACTGAATTGTAAACTTACAGATCTCGAATTAGAGAACGGAGGAAAAATAAAAACCTAGCACGCAGGCTCCTCGAAGACGATCTATATAAAACACATCAGGCGAATTTGAAATCACGAGATGAACGAAATCGACATTTGCAGAAATGATAACGGAGAACGAGAAAGATAGAGAAGCGACGAAGTAACCTGCTCGCAGAGACGAAGAGAACCAGAGGAGGCGAGGGCGTGGAGAAGAAGAGAACGCGATTTGTTACCGGAAAATCAGAAATCAGAATTGAGAACCCCTCAGAGCCGAAATGGGAAGAGTAATATACTGCGCTTGGGAACAATGTGATTATGTGTCTTCACCATTCATCACGTGTCACGTGTCCTCTATTTTTTATGCATAAACGACGTCGTAACTCGTAACACTGATTTCTAATTTTACTATACCAAATCCTAGGGAAAATGACCTAAACCACTGTGAATTATGGTCTTAATGTCAATATATACACCAACTATTTTATCGTGTCTATACCTACATGAACTAACAAATATTTTGAAATAACTACATGAACTTATTAATTCATGGTAAAACCACCAAATTAACAGAGTATCTGTAAAATACCTGTTACTGGAGCGCTGACTCAGTTGATAAGACATTCGCTCTCGAGGATCGGGAAATCCCTACGGCGACGGAGACAACCGGCAAAAAGACAAGTCAGTGCGAATATGAGAGAAAATAACGCGACGTGATTGATTCGTTTTCTCTCTTACTGAATCAGATACGGATTTGTACATAAAAAAGAATATTTTATTCACATGGGTGCAATTGAACCCAAAAACTTCATTCTTAACCCGATAATCTCAGCATTAGCAAAGTAATGGTCTTGTGATTCGACCCATTCGACTTCGAATCTGAATCTGGAGAAGAAATCTTGGAGAAAGCCGAGAATTGGAACGGCGGAGAGGAATTAAATGGAGGGTAATGAAAGAGCATGAAGCAGATGCGGGTGCAGAGGGAGTTATAACAATGGTGAAAACAAAGAAAAGTAGGATAGCCGTAAAATAAAAGCTCCATCTTGCAGAAAACAGTGATTGAGACATGTAGTTTTTTAAAAAAAATTTCTCCATAAACGGCTAAACGATGTCGTTTTGGTTAGTCTTAGACTAGACATATATTACGCACAGTTTGAACGGGTCACATGTAATCCAAGTCAACGTTCCGTGAACGGGTGTTTAACAGAATCTGTTAATTTGGTGGTTTAAGCGCATAAATTAATAAGTTCATGTAGTTATTTCAAAATATTTGTTAGTTCATGTAGGTATAGGCATGATGAAATAGTTCGTGTATATATTCACATAAAGACCATAGTTTATGGTGGTTTAGGCCATTGTTCCCAAATCCCTAATTCTGATATTCACCGACGATTTGTGGCTTGGGTTTCTTCTTCGACGATTTGTGTCACAGAGCTTAAGGAATTTCTCCGAAGAAGAGTTTCTCGACAATCCATACTCCCTTGTTTCAGGTAACATCTTGGTTCCATTTTGCTCTCTCTTACAATGAATTTGGTTAGTTTGCTCTCTATTACAGTTGATTTGGTTCATAATCTGAATTTGAGCTTTTAGGCTTTGTAAATTGTTTGTTTGTTTAAATTTTCACAGAAATCTAAGATCTTGCTGAATCCAGCCAGTGCCATGAAACGTAAGGAGCGAGTTGAGGATGACGACCACGATGGTAGAAGAAGGCCAAGTAAAGTAGACCAATCGATACCTCTTGATCTAGAGCACGATGGTAGAAGAAGGCCAAGTAAAGTAGACCAATCGATACCTCTTGATCTAAAGCTAGATATAATGACTAGATTGCCAGCAAAATGAGGTTCATGTGAAGAAGAAACAATGTCTTCATCGAGTTTATCTCTTGCCTCAAGTTGTACTTATGTCCACGGCTTAATCGGATGTGCTAACGATGGTCCGTTCATGACATAAAACCCTAGCACGTGAAAAGTCAAAACCCTAGCTTTGGTACGTGTCTCTGATTCTCATGACTCTGTAGTGGATGAGGTTATAACACTTGAAAATGGTGGAGGAGAATCATATTGGAGATGCAATGCTGTTTTTATCACTGACTTTTACGAGAAGAGGAAAGAAGCAATATGCATCAATGGTTTCGTCTATTATGTTGCTTATACACAACCTCGATTTGAGAATCGAGTGATTGTGTGTTTTGACGTTAGATCCGACAAGATGAGTTTCATCAAAGCGCCTAAAAAAGTTGTGGATTTGAGATACGAGTTTATATTGATCGAATACAAAGAAAAGTTGAGGACGTTGAGAATCAGGTTTGGTCTAAGCAAACGTTTAAGCTTCCTTTTAAGCTTGGTACGGATCTGACCTCGCCGGGGACCAACAACATTGGTGAAATCATTTTCGGACGGACATTTTCACCACGCCGTGTCAAACCTTGCTACCTTTACTTCTACAATGTAGTAACTAAAGGTCTTAGAACTGTTAGGCTTCTAGGAATTGAAGATGAAGAAGAGTTTACTAGGGGACAGTTAGGAGTACGAGGTTCCATCTTAATCTCAACCCAATACGTTGAAAGTATTGCAGGATCTTAATGTAAAGAGCTTGTGATATAAACTATGATTTTGTTGTTTTCAGTATATTCTACTAAGCGTTGTGCTTTTCAACACCAAGCAAAACTAGTTTTGTTATCTTAAAACGACTTTGATGGTTTGCATTTGCTCTTTTGAGTGTTTTTTTTTTTGTTTTTCTTTTCTAGTCTTTCTTTCTATATCCGAAACCGAAAACCGGAACCAACAAAAAGCTCAAACGGATCGACCAAAATCGAATGGATAGTCCGAAAGCCAATGCCTAAAAATTTAGTTAGCCATTAATCATGGTTCTACCATCCAAATCCAGTATTTTGTAAAATTTTACACTGGCCCAATTCGAAACCGAAAAAATTTATTAATTTATCGTATTTATTAATTTATCAAATATTAATTTATAGAGTTTATACTATATAACCAAATTTAACAAAGACTTCTAAAATTGGTTTTGGGCCATACTGAAACCAATCCCAAAACAAGGTTTTTAATTGTTGAATCCAGTATTGAGATATAGTTTGTGAATATAGAAGTTTTCTATCTACTTCCATATTTTAGATTCTCTTTGTAACTATAAATATCTTTGTACATTGGTTGAGAGAAATATACATAAACTTTATTACGCTCTAAGAGTTTTTACATTCAGTGCCATGGACAAGGAGCGTCTTGAGGAAGACGATCACGATGAGAAACTAGGTAGAAGAAGGCCAAGCAAAGTATATCAAGAATCGATACCTCTTGATCTAGAGTTAGATATAATGACTAGATTGCCAGCAAAATCTCTTTTGAGGTTCATGTGCGTGTCGAAGATGTGGTCTTCCATAATCCGAAACCAAAAGTTCGTCGATTCTCACTACGCTATGTCCTTAGCTAAACAATCTTCACGCTTTATGATTGCTTTTACTAACAGTCCATTCCCCAAGACAGGAGGAGCTAAAACTCGTTTGTTTATCTTATCTTCTTCCTTCGATGAAGTAAAAGGAGAAGCTTCTTTGGCAACCAATCCCGTAATGACAATGACAATACCTTCACTGCTCTTATCACGTAGCAACACGTGTGATTATGTGCATGGCTTAGTCGGATGTGGTAACAGAGGTCCTTTCATTATATGTAACCCTAGCACGAGAAAAATCAAAACCTTACCTACGAAATACGATCATGCATACTTGGGATACGATCCTGTGAATAGTCAATTTAAAGCATTGACTATCTATTGTCCTTACGATCAAGTTTCTGACGTAGTGCACAAGGTTATAACACTTGGAAGAAGAGGAGAATTATCTCGGAGACGCAATAATGTTTTTACCACCGCGTCTTACTACCCCATGACCAACCCAATATGCATCAATGGTTTTGTCTATTATGGTGCTCACACACCAAGTCAATTTGGTAAATCGGTGATTGTGTGTTTTGATGTTAGATACGAGAAGCTAAGTTTTATCAAAGCACCTAAAAAAGAAGTTGTGGATTGGGAAAGCGATTCGATATTGTTTTTTTGTTTAGAAGGAGGTTCGATATTGATTAAGTACAAATAAAAGTTAGCTTCCATTGTTAGAAACCCTTACGGAGATTTCCATGGATTTGATTTATGGATTCTTGAGGACGTAGAGAATCATGTTTGGTCTAAACAAAAGTTTGAACTTCCTTTTTCGCTTAGTAGGAGAGTGACTTCGCCGGGTACCAACAACGCTGGCGAAATAATTTTCGCGCCGAGATGTCTAACAACCGTTGTGAGACCTTACTACATTTTCTTCTACAATGTAGAAACAAAAGATATTAGAACAGTTAGGCTCCGAGGACTTGGAGATGATGAAGAGTTTAGACGGCGTTATAGTCTCGGAGAAGACTGTTACGTCTTTATCTCACCCCAATACGTTGAGAGTTTGGTAGATCTTTAATAATGTAAAGAGCTTTAATAAACTCTTTTTCTTTCTTACAATATATAGTTTTGTTATCTTAGAAAAGACTATTAAACCGGGAAAAATAAAATTTCCGATGAACCGGAGTCGAGAATATATGGTTACAAGTACAACCAAACCGAAACTCCAGAGTTCACCACATCATTTCAATATACACAGTAAGCAACACAAACTTAAAAATAAAACTTCTGGCTTATCTCCATCTCCACAGTTTTGTTGTCTTTACTATACAAAAATACGGTTAAAAGCGAGAAAAAAAAAAACAAAAACAATGCACATTTGTGAAATGTACATTGTAATTGTTATTGAATTTCTCTAAAGATTTATCGATTTTCGTTAGACATTAAAGATCTTCTTCACCTTCCTGATCTTCCTACGACATACCGGACAAAAACCCGATGTTTCAGCTATCCTGCTCGTCAAAATAATTTCAAGACATCGTCAAAGTTCTTTCAATCCGGATTAAACCAAACCGGAAATACCCAAACCGAAACATGGGTTTAGTTATTAACTTACTTTGTCCCACATTGGAAGCAAGCAACGCAGTGTCCACAAGAGAGGAAGAAACAATCTCTAGGAGCATCAAAGCAAATAGCACAGAGATATCTTGTACTACTATGACCAGCGTCACCGTGTCCCGCGCCACCTTCGAGCTCCTCGTTACTCGTCAATATAGAACTATACGACGAGCACCAGCTCGAGTTATCATCGTCTTTACCCGGAATAAGAGGAGCTACATCATCGTTCTCATCAAAGGATTCTTCTTCAGTGACTCGTTCTCTTTTATTGAAAAGACTAGAGACAACTAACAACAGTGCTGTCACTACACCTGTAAAACAAAGCAAAAGATTACGAAAAAGTCTTAACCGAAGAAAAAAACCGGTTTATGTGAATGAATAGAGCATTACCCATGCAAACTATGTAAGCAATCCATCTTGGTTCATACGAGAGTCTAGCGCAAAACTCATTCTTAGTGTTGTTCTGCAGCAACAAGAAGAAGAGTTTGGATTCTGTAAACGATTTTATGATTTCTTTGCAAAGAAAGAGTGAAATAGTAGCAAAAACATACCAGTTTTGGACCTGGTGAGGTTAATACAGCAGCATTAGATCCAAATAATGGAACGCTTAAAGTGCACTTGTCGTTAGGGAAAGCGCAATTGTAATAAGCATTTGTAGTATCATACAATACTCCCTCGACATGAATTTCGATTTTAGCCTGAACAATATTTGATATGGTTAGAAACTGTAACCAAGGCTCTTGGTTTTTAAAAGAAAGTCATTCGCAAGTTACCTTCACTTCATTGAGGTATACGTTGCCTACTGCAATGTAATAACTCGACGATCTAGTTATGTCTAGCTCAATGAAACCACTATCTGTCAAAAAAAAGGTAATAGTGTGAGTGAAACTCATGAGAATTCGAGACCGATCTTGTTAAATTCCTATTCACTTACCAGAGATTAGATGCCAGGATAGTGTAGTGTCTGGTCTCGTAGGATCTTGTACCCACTCAGAGAGCCCATCCACACCTATAGGTATATAAATGCATCAAAAGCTCAATCACTAAACAACTATATTTGTTAGCAGCCAATAACATTCCTAAATCCAACAAATAACTCTTGACAAACATCAAATCCTTCTGCCATACATCTTCTACATCATATGGTCATTAAAGACAGAATACAACAATCAATATGATCATTTCAGCAGTATTTGTCTCAATGGATACCAAATTATCACCAGTAAACTCTTGTGATGACCAACAGAAAGAACATAGAAGCATCTATCTAACAAGAAGCTTTTGCTATAACGTACCTTGAGCTATCACAAGATAGAGTGAAGAACCCAAAGATTCAACGTTGTACGAAACTTTAACGCGTGATCCTTTGTTCAAGTACTGTATCCAATACTGAAAAAACAAAAAGGTATCATCAATCCCCATGTCATAGCACCATTTCTAGATGATAAAGGTACAGAGCAATCAGAGAGAGTAATAAACTTACCTTGTAAGAATCATTTGGCACAGCTAGATAGTGAATTTCTGACCAGTTAGCTAAAACATCAAGCTCTGGAGCTTTCTTCAATCCGTACAACATCAAACCAGATCCCTTATTCCCTAATTCTTCCACCTTTGAGAGAAATATCGAAACAGGATTATCAGAAAATTTCAACAACAGTGGATTCTGATGCTAAGAGAGAAGAGAGAAACATACAATCACATTCTGGACGAAAACTGAAGTTGGCTTAATAAGAAACGATGAATTTGGTCCCAACCAAACATTCGTTGTTCCGTAAAGCCCCAAAATCAAAGTCATCGATACTGAAATTCAAATTCACTCAATCAAAAACACTCACAACAAAGGAAATGAAATCAGAAATTGGGGAATTCAAAATCTGAAATCTCACCAAAGACACAGAAGGTAGCGACGACGACAACACAAGACCAAGGATCTTCCGAATTTGAAATGTTACTATTATGATTCATCGCGTTCTCCGATGCAACAATGCTTCCATGGCGATAATCATACTCGGATCGATTCCATGGTGGTCGATCACGATGATCGAAACCACCGTTAGTATTATCGCCGCTGTGTTCGAAACGAATGTACCCGGTTTCTTCGCGTGCCACGGGCGGTGACGACGAAGACGACGGGAGAGAATCCGGCAGCGACGACATCTTGAGATATAGATAAATCGATTTGGAGAAGATAAAACCCTGTAGCAAGTTTTTTGGGGGTTAATCTTCGAAAACCGGTGGATGATAGAAAATTGAACGACGGGTAAGCTTCTTCTTCTTCTCTTTCTTCATCGTCACGTTGAACGGTGGATTGACAAAAAAAAGTGGAGAGAGAGAAAACTTGGAAAAGGTAAAACAATAGTTTCTCTCTTTTTTTACTCGTAATATAATATTTATTATTTATTATATTCTGTTTTTTCTTTTATTCGTTCTCAAATGTTTTTGTTTTTATGGCGGAAACGATATAAAATTGGCGGTACACAGTTTAAAAACCGCCAATTTTGTGGCGGTAAGAAAATGCGCGTGTGTGTGTTTTAAGATGTTTTACTAAAATGCAAATAAATATAGTTTAATTTTTTTAAAAAATATTTTATTTTTACATTTTCTTAATTTTAAATACTAAGGTATAGTAACAAAATAACTTCTTTTTTTTTCCTCAACTCACAAAAGTATTTTAAGTAAATAACCTTTTTGTCCTATTTATTGGGTAAATATTTTTAGATTTTAGATGGGAGGAGGTAAAAATATAATTTTATCTTTATTAAAATTAACAATTTTGCGGTTAACACGTAATTTCATGATACTACATGTTGTTTCGAATAAAAGAAGTCACTTATCATGTCCTCCAAAATCATAATGGATATAGGTATGAAAGTGATTAGGTCTTGATTTTGCGGATTCGTGAGTGTGTATTGACTGATGTAAAAAGGAATCCACAGATTTGACATTAAACTCACCTAACTTTCTAATTTTCGAAACCGTGAAGTTGCAAACAAGTGGTAGTATAGACTCCAAGGTTAACTGGGTTTAACGTGGGGTGATCCTTATTTTTGACCTTCTTAAACCCATAGTTTATAGTTTTCTTACCTACCTTTGGATTTGAGAATGTTCTCTTCGAGGTGTTTGAAAATAAATAATCAATTGATTAACAAAGAATTTCGCTAACCATAATCGGAGTTTTTATACCCTAATTCTAATATTAAATATAAAAGATTCATGATTCAAACATATCTATCTCGGATTCTAAAAAAATTTTAAATATTTTTTAAATTGTGAGAGTTTTTAACCCAATAGTATGCTATATAACATGTTATTATATATGATCTCACACTGTTTTACTGTGTGTTTAATAATGTTCGTGTAACTTTCACTTAATCACCCATAATTATTCTATAATTCGTGATTCAAAAAATAACATAAAATATGCGAGAAGTGGAAAAATATTTTTTTTCAAATTGCCTCTAAAATATATTTCCGTTTATTGACAATTTTTTTTGGTATTTTTGACTAATCAAAATATCATTTAACTGCCATATTTTACATCCTCAAATTGCAAAATTGCAATATAAATGGCAAAACATTTTTTACCGCTAATTTTATAATCAAAACATTTATTTAGATTTGATAAAGAAAACATTTATTTAGATTATTAAAATGGGGGCAAGATAAAAAAAAGATTATTATAATGGGAAAAAACAGCAGAAACGATGCCGTTCGTCATTTCAACTGTATATATATTAAATCGAAATTATGGCCGAATCTCTTTTGGTTCGGACAGGCTGGTCTCTCGGCTCGTTCCTAAATCACCATAACACCCATGCTCATCTGTCATCAGCGACGATGTTTGCCGTTAATATGCCGTATAAGTAAGGGCTTATACGTAAACTAACATATAAAACGCAAAACTCGAGTCCCCGACGCCGTCTTCGCTTCCCCATTTCCAGTCTGGTTACAAACCAGATCTACGAAAAACGAAATCCCCAAATTTCAATTTCAAATTTCGAAATCCCCAAAAGAAACCCTAAATTTCTCAATCAAGCTGGGGTTTGAGACCTCGTAGCGATGGGAGATTTCAATCTCGCTCTTGTGATTATCGCGATTGTTGTTTGCGTCATTGTCTTCATCTCCAGCATTTACCTTCTCGTCAACTATCAACATCCAGATGATGCTAATCAGGCGTATTTCCCCAAATTCGTCGTTGTTTTTGGTTTATCCATTGCTATGATCTCCATTCTCATGTTACCGGCTGATGTAGCTAACCGGCATGCTTGTCGACATTCGATTTATAATGGAGCTTGTAATCTCACTTTACCAATGAAGGATCTATGGCTTGCTGTTTACATTATTGATGCGGTGCTTGTGTTCTTCATTATCCCTTTCGCTATGTTTTTCTATGAAGGCGACCAAGACAAGTATGTTTTCTCTCGAAACGGAACTTATTTTTGTGAAGTTTTTATTAGTTGATATTTGAAAAATCCAAAGTTGTTGATGTTTATTGTTTATGGGTTTGCCTTTTTACTGCAGGGCTCTTGGAAAGAGGATAAAGAGTGCTTTGATTTGGGTTGTTACTACAGCTGTTGTTTGTGCTCTGGTGCTTGGAATATTATACGGTTAGTTTCTTTATTTTGATTCTTCTTGGTTTGAAGAAACTTCTGAGATTGTTCTGGTTTAGTTAGATAGGGTTGATTGACCAAATAGTGGAATCATCTGATGTTGTTCTTACTTGCATAGTGATTTGAGATCCTTGACAGCGTTCTTAGTTATTCTTTCAGTTGATATATCAAATAGTGCATGAGGTAGCTATACGTGTAGGGAATAATTCTATCATACCTATAGAAATTATGGATTCTTTAAATACTTTGATCTTTTGATGAGTCTTTCAAGTTTGCTTTTGGGTTCATGTTTCCTTGAGTTTTATTTGTCAATAATGTGTTTCGACAATGTATTAGGAGTCATTGGGAAGGTGGACTTCTCTGTTAGGCACTTGTCTTCTGCCACGACCTCTTTCCCTACTTCATGGCAGTTTACAAATAATCAACCTTGCATCGGTAACACTGCTCGTCAGGTAATACTTATTTTGATTGCATTCTTGGTATTAGTTTGTTTTTTATAAGTCTCTATACAAAAACATTTCTGAGTGTATAACATAGTTTCGATTAATTTGATTGGCAGTGCTCAGCATATACAGCTAATGCCGCATCTGAGAAGACATGGACCATGCGTACAACGTTTCCAGAATATGTTGTTGCTCTTGCTACAATCGTTGGGTCAGTGCTCTTCACGGTATGAACATCCTTCTAAAATATGTTTTCGTATTGATAGTTGCTCCTCGTTGGCCTGGAAGGCATATGATCGTTCTTATATCATGGCTTTGTTGTGTTCTTTTGTGGTTAAAAGACTTTTGGTGGGTGTCATTTTTTTGGTTTCCTCCAAAGATTCTGAGAAACTTTCTGGTTTCAAATGTTTTAGATATTTGGTGGTGTTGGTATTGCTTGTCTACCCTTGGGACTTATCACTGCATTCATCAGGCGACCGAAGGCTGTTATCACTCGTTCTCAGTATATAAAGGTTCGGTGTGTTGGTTATTGCTCTCTTCACGAGAAGCTTTTTAAAAGAATATATATATTTCAGGTCATTTGCACTTTCAGTGTCCTGAAAATTATTCTAAATGTTTCCAGGAAGCAACTGAACTAGGTAAAAAGGCAAGAGACCTAAAGAAAGCAGCTGATGCACTTCATCAAGAAGAAAGAAGTGGTGCTAAGGGCAGGAAGTGGAGGAAAAATGTGAAAGCAGTTGAAAAGGTTTGGGATCTTATTTCAAATCTGTTCCACGTCTCTGTGGAAAAGTAGAAATCAGTTCTGCTATAGATCCACTAGTTTTCCAGATTTACGCCTATGCTTGATTACGGATTTAAAGTTCTTACTGTTCCTAATTGGATTTGGTTGCTTTTCTTGTGTCTGCAGGAGTTGCTTCAACTGGAAGAAGATGTAAACCTTTTAGAAGAGATGTATCCTCAAGGAGAAAAGGTACATTACCGTATCTCATTACTATCTTTCAAAACATCTATGTTATTTAACGATTCCCTTCCCCGTTTTACTTTTTTTTCAGGCAGAAACTGCTTGGGCTTTCACTGTCCTTGGATACTTAGCCAAGTTTATTCTTGGAATCTTAGGGTTGGTGTTTTACATAATCGTGTTATTACTTTACGCTTTTACTCTAAAAGCACTTATTGAAATAACTTTCTTTTCTTTCTTGTTGAAGATTGATAGTTTCCGTGGCTTGGATTGCACACATCATCATATATCTACTTGTTGACCCTCCTCTCTCTCCTTTCCTTAACGAAGTTTTCATCAAACTCGACGATGTCTGGGGTAAAAAAAACTTTTTATTTTCTGATCCTTGTTATGATTCCGTTTTGTACGTAACCTTAACTCTTTATGTTGATTACATGTGGCATTTAGGTCTTCTTGGTACCGCTGCTTTCGCGTTCTTCTGTTTCTACTTGCTACTCGCTGTTATTGCTGGTGCAATGATGCTTGGTTTGAAACTAGTCTTCATCACCATTCATCCAATGAAGTAATCAATTCAATCATTATACGGTTTTTAACGCTTTTCTGGTATTTACAATGTCTTTTGGTTTCTCATGAGCCTTCTTGTTTCTCAGATGGGGAGCTACTCTAATGAACTCATTCCTCTTCAACGTCGGTCTCATTCTTCTCTCTTCTCTCAGGTAAGCCTTCTCTGATCTTATATTCGTATTCTCGCATTAAAACTATATAGTAACTTTAATTCTCCCCAAATGGTTATGGAAATCTCCAGTGTGATTCAATTCTGTGCTACTGCATTCGGATATTATGCTCAAGCCACAGCAGCTCAGGAGATCTTTGGCCACACATTACAGTCTCTTCGCGGAATTAAGTACCTCTACAAGTAAGTATATGTAGCAAATAAAATGTCTTACATCCTATTATACGTAAAACTAACTATATCTATACATTTCAGGTACAATGTGTTTCAAATTGGGTTTGTTATACTCGCTGGACTAACCTTTTTATATTACATCGCATTCGTAAGTCTCATTGTTTCGTTCTTTCGATTATACAAGTTTGTATCTTTTGAGAAACTCATGTTCTTGGTTTGGGTGATCTTTTTTGTTTAGGGATGGAGAAGAAAAAAACCAAGTGGTAGATTCCAGCTTTCGACCTAAATGTAAATCTTTTTTTTTTTCCTACTCGTCTTTGGGAGTTTCGATCGCTTGCCACTGAGGATTTGCTCTCACGATATGTGCTGAGGTTTGTTTCTTGTTTTTATTTCACTTGAGAATGTAATATTAATTTTCTTCTTCTTTTTTTTGTATCTATTTGTTTTGATTAATTACGAGAAAGATCTTGTGTAACAGTTTAGCTGTCTTCTTTTGGTCTATATATTGTACTATTGCAAAATACGTTCATGTAATGATGATTGGTTTGGTTTGGCCATTATGGTTCACCTATCATATTCAACCTTAGTAAAATCCGGACTCGAAATTGTTGATTTGGCTCGGTTTGATAACACTCTGAACCGGGCTTTAGGGTTCAATGAGAAAACTCGACTGTTAAACACTCTGAGAGAAACAAAAGGTCTTCTGCAAAAACTTTATAAACCGTTTGAGCAGAAAAGCGAGACGAGACGGTATCTCTACGAAGTGGGGAACATGGACATAGCTCTCTTCTCGCCGTCGTCACTCTTCGCCGCCGACGATGACTCCTCCGGTCAGTAATATCTGTCCTTTTTTTCAATCTCTGCTTTTGATCGAAGTGAAAAAGCATTCATAGCGAAGTTAACTGTAATTTTTTCTCAGATGGAGAGACAACGACGGAGACGAGCCAGAGTTTCGTTGAGAGGAATCACCAGTTTCCCGGAATCGTAATTTTCTTCGCTCCCGTTATCGTCTCCTAGTAATTTCGGTTTCCGAAAGCTGAGCTTCTGATTTTTGGGATTTTGAGTTAATTTAGTGGTTTAGATCTTAAGGTTGCTTCTATTTTCAGGTATTTTGATGTTTAGATCTTAGGTTTAAGTTTAACAATGGAATCATCATTTCTTGCCAAAATTCTGACGAAATGGATCCATGGAAACAGTTTATTGAATCAACGGTTTGGTAAATTTTCTTCCCGAGGTTTAAGTTTAGTGTTAGTAAGATTCGAGTTGTGTTCTGAGAAATCTAAGCTTCTGATTTCAGGGTTTTGAGTCTATAGAGTGATTTAGATCTTGGATTACTTTGATGTGTAATATGTGTTCCTGAGCTTCTGATTTAAGAAATTTTGAATTTATAGTGGTTTAAATCTTAGATTACTTTGAAGTTTAACTGTGAAATCCATGAATTCATAGTTATGGAACAGTCTTTTCAAGAATGGTTTTGTAAATTTTCTTTCTCAGGGTTAAGTTTATAGTGGTATCGAACTCTGATAGCTTTCCATTTCCGTTCTTGAGCTTCAAATTCTTTCGCTGATTGTGATTCTTTGTATGAATATCTTTGAAAAACAGGAATTGCATATCCGAGAATTTGGTTTCCACCAGTTGAATGCAAACTTGCTTTGGCCAGGTACATTCGCCTTTGCAGATTGGTTAGTACAACATCGAGACTTGATCGAAAACCGTCGTTGTCTCGAAATAGGAAGGTACATTTCATAATCATCATCTTTAGTATTCCCATAAGATTTGGTTGTTTCTTTAAAAAAAATGTGAGACACAGTGGCACAGGAGCATTAGCTATATTTCTTAAGAAAGAGTTTAGTCTAGACATAACTACATCGGATTACAATGATCAAGAGATTGAAGACAATATTGCTCATAACTGTAATGTAAACAAGATAATCCCTTCTTTACCACATATCAAACGTAAGTTTTCTTAATCTACATTCTTGATTTAGGAAAATGGTGTTTTTTTTTTGATTGATCATTTTTTTATGAAACAGATACATGGGGAGATGAATTTCCGATTAAAGAACCAGATTGGGACTTGATCATAGCCAGTGATATCCTCCTATGTAATAATACTCGTAAATTTATACTTATATACATTCTCAATGCTTTTGGGTTAATAATGTTTGTGTATTTTCGCAGATGTGAAACAGTACCCTAACTTGATAAAGTCTCTCACTTTTCTTCTCAAAAGCTATAAACCAAAAGAGACTGAAGCCATTAGTCCAATGGAGTGCAAGCTAAATGGAGAAGAAATGGAACTGCCTCGGCCTGTGTTCTTAATGAGCTGGAGACGTCGAATAGGTAAAGACGACGAGTCTTTATTCTTTAACGGTTGTGAAGAAGCTGGCCTCGAGGTCAAACATCTCGGAAACCGAGTTTATTGCATCAAATCTTAGAGAAACTGAAACTATTGCTATGTCTGGTACTCGGTTTAATCGGGTTGGTTCTTCGATTTGTTCGGTTTAGTGACAATTTTGCTCAATGGAGGATTTTTTTAATAAAGAAGATGCCAAAATTTGGTTTTATACGGTTCACGGTTTAAAACTAAATCGACCTCAAATGTTTTTAGTGTTGAGAGTAAAGGCCACGTACATTCTCATCCAATCCTTGACAAAATTCATTAAATTTTATGGTCCCAGACAATGAAACCTATCAATAAATCTTCACCACACAAAAAAGCAATTAAACTCCTTCACCTTCCCTGGTCCCTTATCTTTACGAACCAGAGAAAAAAACCTTCTTTCCTTCCGAGAAAATGGCGGTAGAATATTCCGGAAGCCGGAGTTCCAACACGCAGCTTCTAGCTGAACTCGAAACTTTAAGTGAAACTCTTTACCAGAAACCTCAGGCGTTTGTCGGCGGCCGGAGAACCGCTTCGGTTGCTCTCCCGCGTAGCTCCGTCCCTTCCTTGGAAACGTTGGCTGATGAAGTTAGTACAACATCACGAATCGAGGATCTGACTGTATCGAAGCCTCGGGCACGGCGTTTGTCGCTGTCTCCATGGCGGTCGAGACCGAAGCTGGAGTTAGAGGACGAAGAGAATGTGACTCAGAACAAGAAACCGTCATCGTCTTCGTCTTCGTCGTCGTCATCGAAGGAAGAGAGAAAAGGGATATGGAATTGGAAGCCGATTCGAGGGCTGTACCGGATCGGAATGCAGAAGCTGAGCTGTTTGTTATCAGCGGAGGTCGTGGCGGCGCAGAATCTTCCGGCGTCGATGAACGGTCTACGCCTCGGAGTTTGCGTGAGGAAGAAGGAAACCAAAGACGGAGCCGTACAGACGATGCCGTGTCGGGTTTCTCAAGGATCTGCAGATTTCGAGGAGACACTGTTCGTGAAGTGCCACGTGTATTACTCTCCGGCGAATGGGAAAGGAACTCCGGCGAAGTTCGAGGCTCGTCCGTTTTTGGTTTATCTCTACGCGGTGGACGCTAAGGAGCTAGAGTTTGGAAGACACGTAGTGGATTTGAGCGAGTTGATCCAAGAGTCAGTGGAGAAGATGAGTTACGAAGGAGCTAGGGTTCGTCAGTGGGATATGAGCTGGGGGTTATCAGGAAAAGCTAAAGGAGGTGAATTGGTTCTCAAGTTAGGGTTTCAGATTATGGAGAAAGATGGTGGGGCTGGGATTTATAGTAAACAAGGTGAATTAGGGATTAAACCGAGCTCTAAGACTAAGAATTTCTCTGGTTCTTTTGGGAGAAAGCAATCCAAGACGTCGTTTAGTGTTCCGAGCCCAAAGATGAAGACTTGGACCCCCGTGGTAGGCACGGATACAGTATCGGAGCTTCAACGTATTGAGCATTTGAATCTTGATGAACCCGAGGAGAGACCGGCTCAAGAAACAAAGAAAGAAGCAGAAGAAGAAGATCAAGAACCAGATTTTGAAGTAGTGGACAAAGGAATCGAGTTTGATGACATGGAAAGTGAAAAATCCGTTGAGACCGTTGAGACGATGAAGGAACAACATCATGTAGCTGCGACCAATGATCCAGGGCATATAATGAGATTAACTGAGCTAGATTCGATAGCAAAGCAGATCAAAGCGCTTGAATCGATGATGAGAGACGAGAATAACAACGGAGGAGGAACAGAAGGTGATGATACAGAATCACAGAGGCTAGATGAAGAGGAACAGACTGTGACGAAAGAGTTTCTTCAGTTGCTTGAGGATGAAGAAACCGAGAAACTCAAATTCTACCAGCACAAAATGGATATCTCCGAGTTACGGTCTGGCGAATCCGATGACACAGAATCCGAGAATTACCTCTCGGATCTTGGGAAAGGCATTGGTTGCGTTGTTCAGACAAGAGACGGTGGTTACTTAGTCGCTATGAACCCTTTCGACACGGTTGTCTTGAAGAAAGACACACCGAAACTCGTCATGCAAATCTCGAAACAGATTGTGGTACTTGGAGGATCAGCGACTGGATTCGAACTGTTTCATCGAATGGCGTGTTTAGGGAAAGAAGTAAACTCCAAGATATCTTCGCTAATGGCGATGGATGAGCTTATAGGGAAAACAGGGGAGCAAGTAGCTTTTGAAGGAATAGCGTCTGCGATTATACAAGGAAGGAACAAAGAGCGAGCAAACACAACCGCAGCGCGAACTGTTGCAGCTGTGAAAACAATGGCTAACGCGATGAGCAGTGGAAGAAAAGAGAGGATATTGACTGGAATCTGGAACGTGGACGAGAATCCACTGACTTCGGCGGAGGAGCTTTTAGCTGTCTCTTTACAGAAACTGGAAGAAATGGTGATGGAAGGACTAAAGATTCAAGCCGACATGATCGAAGAAGGCTCTCCGTTCTTGGTTTCTGCTGCCCAAGGACACAAGAATCCACTCGACTCGACCATCCCGCTTGAGGAGTGGCTCAAGGAGAAGAATCAGAGGCAGAAAACGATTACGGTTTTGGCGGCGGTGCAGCTGCGGGATCCGACGAGGAGATACGAGGCGGTGGGAGGGACGGTGGTGGTGGCGGTGCAAGCGGAAGAGGAAGAGGAGAAAGGGACATTAAAGGTGGGAAGTTTGCACGTTGGAGGAGTAAAGGGAAATGCGGCGGAGAAAGAGAAGCTGACGGCGGCGCAATGGCTTGTTGAGTATGGAATGGGAAAGAAAGGGAAGACAAAGAAGAGTAATGTTAAGAAAAGTGTGGAAGAAAATGATGAAGAAGTGTTGTGGAGCTTGTCGTCGAGAGCTATGGCGGATATGTGGCTCAAATCTATAAGGAACCCTGATGTGAGGTTGCATAGCTGAAGGTGTCAACGGACATGTTTTCGCATTATACACAATTTACATAAACTATATGTTCATTTTTTATTTACGACTCTCATCGAATTTTGCTATAGAATGGTTTATAAACTTTTATTCATGAATACTCTACAGATTGTTGGTCTCTGATACTAGTGTTATGTTTGTTACAACGTGGCTCATGTTGTTGGTTTAATCGGTTTGGTTCTTCCATATGAAAAATTAGTTTGATTTGGCGACAATTTTGGTTATTGCTGTCTTCACAAGAAGCTTTTAAAGGAATATAGGGAGAATATCTATATGAAAAATTATTTATCTATTTTTTTGTTTGATGGCAAATCACACTATTAATTACCAATTAGTTAAGAAAAAACAGAGAATGTTTCCTTCCTTTCAAATGGAGAATTAAGAAAAGAATAATCAAAACTTAAAACTAAACACTTTCTAAGACATATTCTTGCTTTGCATGAGAAAGTTTGAAATGAACATATACTTGGCTTGAGACATTAATTTTGTAAAGATAAAATTATTGGCTAGTATGTATATATAGAGATATATAATTTAGCCAATTGTCTTCACCACAACTAAACATGACATCTTTTTACCAAAAAGCAAAGACTTTAACACTTAAATCTGCAACCTCCGTAAAATCTCTGGACCATTCTCTTTCTTGTCTCATATGCCCATATCAACGATATCACAAAGAAAAAAACCACAAAGCGACAACATCTGGTGGAAAAATCTATCATATAATCAACAATCCTTATTGCAATTCTGATGTCGAAGAGATTGAAGACGAAGTGATCAATTTTCAGTCCTTGGTCCCTCGCAACAAAGAAGAAGGCGAACAAGACAATTTATCTTGTTGGGCTTGTCTGAAAAAGATAACAGGTAAAACCTATTACTATTGCAGCCATTGTCAAGAGATCTACCACAAAGAATGTGTTGTGTCTCCTTCTGTGTTTCAATCTTCTGATCATCCAAAACATCCTCTCCAACTACTATTTTTTCCTTCTCTTGAATCCGACCTTGAAAAACAGTGTTGGTCTTGTGGAGACAAATGTGGTAACTTTTTTTACCATTGCTCTATTTGTGATTTTATGATTCATCCTATTTGTGCGAGAACTCCAACACCTCTTACTTTAAAAAACCAGAGAAGGCATGAGCATACTCTCCATTACTTTCCTAGGAAGTCTTCTTTGGTTTGCGATGTTTGTGGGTTAGAGGGTGGTACGGATTATTTATATGTATGTGTCACATGTGATTTCATTGTCCATAAACGGTGTGTCTGCTTACCATATGTCATAAAAACATCTCGCCATGATCATCGTCTTGCTTTTACTCCTCATATTCCTTACAAAGAGTGGCCTGATTGTGGGGTTTGTCATGGAAATATAAATGGAAACTACGGGAAATATTCTTGCAAGAAAGGATGCGATTATGCAATGCATTCTAGATGTGCAATGCGAAAGGATGTGTGTGATGGAACAGAACTTGAAGGCGAACCTGAAGAAATATTTGAAAATATTAAAATGTATGAAGAGGAAGGTGATGGGATTATACGACATTTGAGTCATCGACATCATCAAATGCGTCTTGAAAAGAAGATCCAGAGAGTTTATGGTGAAACCAAGTATTGTCAAGCATGTAGACTTCCTTTTGATGATGATGGTAATTCTTATCAATGTATGCAATGTGATTTCACTTTGCATGAATCATGTGCATATCTTCCTCGTGTGAAACAATTTATGCTACATGTTCATCCATTGATTCTAGAACCCGATTCTACCACAAATCTTCGATTCCATTGTGGAAAGTGTTCTCGTTACACATGTGGTTTCAGATATGTTTGTCGTATTCAAGGGTGTGATTTGGAGTTAGACACACTTTGTGCTTCCGTGTGTGAGCCGTTTGATTATCACTCCCATCCACATCCACTTTTCATAACCTCTAGCGAAGAAAGCTTCGGAAGGTGTTCCATTTGTCCTTTTGGGAAACAACAATTAATTTGTATTCAATGCTATTTTTCTGTGTGTTTTCATTGCGCCACGCTCCCACATAAGGTGAAATACGAGCATGATGAACATTTGCTAACTTTTGATTACGAAAAAGAGGTAAACGGTGAATTTTATTGGTGTGAAATATGTGAGGAAGATATAAATCCAAAGAATGGGTTATATGCATGTAATGAGTGTAAAGCCACACTCCATATTGAATGTTTATTAGGAAGAGATCCGTATATGAAGTCAGGACAAAGACTCACGTATTTTGAAGAGACGGTCAATATTCTTTCCAACAGTCATTCAACTCGGCCTATATGCAAAACATGCAAAAGACGTTGTCTTTACAAAATGAAGATAGAATCATCTGACAAGAGTCTATTCTGCTCTATTGATTGTCGCGAAAGGTACTTTGAGTATTGATCAGTCCAATGATAATATGTGGAGGATAGCTATATGGAGACATTTTACAAGTTGGTATACATCAAATATGGTGTATTATAATCATTTGTTATATATTTTAAACTTGTTGTTTTCTTTGTTATTGACATGTACAAAACCAAAGTTATTCTTTACAAATGAATAAAATATTTCAAGTGACTATTCTTGATTTCATATTGCATCCGATCAAAAAGAAATAACTATAGACTTGGTTTTGCCAATTTTAAATATAAAATTATATCAAACCAACTTGGATTTTTTTTTTTTTTTGTTAAAAGGTTTTGCATACTTGGATTTTTATTTGGTCTTGTTTAGAGTATGTCTTGGGTAATTCTTTAATAATTCTTTGCGCTTTTAGGTTAATTGTAAGTTCGTTTGGAAAAATTAAATAATTATATGGGATCCTAAACAAATAATCAAAGTATTTATGATCTTAACTAAAACTCAAAAGAGTTCAAGAGTCAAAGAGAGAAAAAAAATCCCCCCTCTTGATGTTTAATGTTTTTCCCCCTAAAAGTGGTAACCATAAACGGTTGGAAACTTAACCATAATTGTGTTGGATCTAACCACCCACCACCAATATATGGTTTCATTATTTAAACTACTTGATTTTCACTTTAAAAGAACTTTGATTCTATTAAATGTTTTCTAAACATTTTAACAATGTTTTTCTACGATCTTAGACCATCTTCAATAGCGTATTTTAATGTAGAAACCAAAAAAAAAATATTAAAAAAATGTGAATTATATGAAAAGTAAAAATTGATCCTTATTTAAAGATTTTAAGAGATTGGTCTTTATCACGTAACGTGTTTTGATTGGTCTGTTTATTTTTATTTTTTCACAAAAATACAGACTTCCAAATAAAAAAAATATTAAAAAAATCTTAAGAAACTCAACCTTCAAAATCTCCGTTGGAAATGCTTATATGAGAGAAAGAAAACAAACTTCACAAACTCTCCAACTTCGAGACTTTCACTAAAAAAAATTGGTGAATCTATCGCTGACGGGTCTAGGTTGTTTACTAGTATATTTGTTTCTTTCTTTTTTTAAGACCTCGTGGCATCAAATGCGTAGAAAACTCGAAAGCATAATATATTTTTAGAAATTTCTAGCGAAGTTTCGCAAGATGACATCACATGTTTTAATTTGTTGTTAATGGAACGATAATAGTAAAGTTCGTGCGGAATAGAATAAGACACGTGAAGACTAATACAACTAGGGATGAAGTCAGTCGTACATATATATATATCTCCAATTTCTGAAAATTTAATGATTAGTTAAACAAAATAAACAATTTTTTTACGCAGATTCGTTTTCTATAATATGCATGCAATAGAAGACCAATATGTAGAATTGAATATTAATATATACGAGATAACTTACATGATTGTTATATTAGTGATTGTAAATTATCTCCAACACTATTCATTACATTTGTAAACACACATAAACATCTCCATTCTAATAATAGTTTAATTGTTTAACTAAATTTTAAGTTTTAACAAATCAAACCAAGCATATGCGTTATGTAAAAGTCTTTGAATAATTTTTCATTTGTGAGAGGTTGAGAAATTCTTCTCCTACTCTCTTTTTGTTTATTATTTTGTTTTTTTTTAATGGTGAGACTATTGAAAGATTCCCCTGAAGTTTACAAAAATCTTTAAAGCTTAAACCAACATTTGCAAGAAGAGGCAAATAAAATATGTAACGTTTATTTGCGAAAATCTTCTAACTTTGATTGAAATTTTTTTACCCAATCTGTCCAGTTAAAATAGTTGTCCGAATAAAAAAAATTATGTTTTATATAAAGTTTTTTTTTTTTTTGGTTTGAGAAAATGTGTAAATTGTATTAAATATTTGTTAAACAATAAATTTTAATTTCGTTATTCCTTCCCGCTAGAATTTTTATAGATTTTGTGTAGACCCGTATATACGAGTTCTTATATAGATAGTTTATTACAAAATGATGGACAAAATCACAAAAATGTTGACCAAAACAAAAATTGACAAAATGATATACAAAGAAACGTTCTCACAATTCACATTTATGTAACATTAGAAAAAAAAAAACTGATTCAGAGAGAGTCAACGAAGAAATGTCTTCGATTACTACGGAAACATCTCCGAATCTCTCTCTTTTAGAGAACGGCGTTCAAAGCTGCGGTTGCGGCGGTGATAGAGACGGCAGGGGAAGAAGCGATATTAAACGGACGACGGAGATTTTGAGAAGTAGCCGGAGAACGGTACAGAATCTATCGGCGACGTCGTTGATGAGGAAGAGATCGGATCTAAAGCTGATTTCGAGAGTTCGTTGGGAGATTCTGAGAAAAATCTTGACAAATCTTCAAGAAGTTCTTTTCGGCACAAAACTGTTTCTTCTTTTCCCGGCCGTTCCTCTCGCCGTCGCCGCTCACCGTTATGGATGTCCACGTGTAAGTTGTTAATAATTATTTCATTAATGTTCGTTAATTAGTGTGCTAAATTATCAAATTCAAGAGGTTGTATTTGATAATATCGTATATAAAATAAAATAATATGATATTTGTTAAAAACAAGTTCAATATTTATGTTGATATTTTGAAGGAAAAAACATTTTATTACGATTTGTCTAGGTAGTAAAATTTAATTATTTTATTTACTGTATGCACTCTTTATTTCACAAAAACACTTATTAAAAATTTGATATATATATATATATATATATAATTTCGTTTCATTAATAGGTTAGTTTACATCATTATTTATTAATGGATTAATTACATTAGTTTTTATGTTTTGTTGTATGTAAAAAAACATAGGCATGGGTCTTTGCGTTGAGTTTGCTGGGATTGATACCTTTGGCCGAACGTATCAGTTTTCTCACAGAGTAATTAATAGCTTAACTAAAATCTCTTTTTGTTTATTTCTGTAAATACGTTATTAGTCATTTTTTCTAATCTTCATTTCTTCGTTTAACAGGCAAATTGCTTTTTATACCGGTCCAACAGGTGAGCAACTGAACCAACTAAAAATAACTTTTAAGAAATTCCTATTTTATTATTTTCTCAATTATATTAGTTTATAGTAGTAATTATTTAAATTACTACTAATTCACTTAGTTTCAAAGTACAGTTAGTTTTTTAGCTCTGTCTTTGATAAAATGAAAAGTTGCTGCATTATTGCATCTTTAGTGGTTAAACGGTATTAATCTTGGGGCTATTCTAGCTTTTTTAAATTGACGTTCTAGCTAAAATAAATGAAGTAAAATGGAATGTAATCCAAAAATATAGGTGTTTGTATTTTCTCTCTCTCTTATATGTAGTTACTTTAAATATAGATGTCAAAAAAAAAAAAAAGTTACTTTAAATATTATTGATGTTTTTAGTTTAATTTCGTATATATTTGGGAATATGTAAATGGTGGAATGAATGGATGAAGTCGGAGGATTAATGAACGCGACTTGTGGAAATGCAACGGAGATGATAATAGCAATTTTAGCGGTTGGACAAAGGAAGATGAGAATAGTGAAGCTATCACTTCTTGGTTCTATTCTCTCCAATCTTCTTTTGGTCTTAGGCACTTCTCTTTTCTTCGGTGGCCTCTCTAATCTCCGTAAACTCCAAATTTTTGACCGAGTATGTCGATAATCTCTTCAAAATCTCCATAACAATCTTTAGATTGTATGTCATTTCGGTTTACTTTAGCTTATAGAGTTTAAATTTTATTGGCATTTGTGTTGGGTTTGATTGATATGTCATGCAAATAGTAAAATAATTCAATAGCATAGACACCTAGGTTAAACTCAGTTCTCGCAAAATAATCATAAAACACTTAGTACTTAGCCAAATCATTTTCTAGAAACTTAAAATTTATGAATGCTTTGTATAGTAAAAAACAACGGAATCACATTTTCATATGAGAAAATGGTATATTTGTTTTCTGACATCATTGGAATTGGAATTTGGTACGGTTAGTCCGAATATGACTATAGGGGGTTTAGATTAAACCAAAACTTAACCATTATAATGACCTTCACCGAAAGTTATAATAGATAAACACTAGTATGTATATAAAACATATATGGATCAATTCACTTATTGCAACTGGTTTTAAATTAGAAACTCATAAAACTTATCACAGGGATCTACCCTAGTTATTAAAGAATACTTACCAATATATATATATATATATATATATGATTTTAATCAGACGTTAATTATATCTTTATTTAATTTTGTATGAGAACAGAAACAAGGAGATATGAACTGCATATTGTTGTATCTGGCGTTATTGTGTCAAACACTACCAATGTTATTGAAATATACAATAGAAGCTGGAGGAACAGGAACAAGTGCTAATGTTTTAGTTCCAAGAGTTCATGAATTACAGACAACAAGTGATGATGGATCAAGAGTTGTTCTTGTATTTTCCAGAGCAAGCAGCTTTGTGATGCTCTTTGCTTACTTGGCTTTCCTCATCTTTCAGCTCTTCTCTTCACACATCTCTCCTCCACCTCCTTTCCAGGTTCTCTTTATAACCTTCACAATGTATATTTTCTGTTTGGGTCTATTCATACTTTACCATTTTAAGTCTCATGTACTTTCTGTCTTGAAAAAATTGAAAACTAAATTTTATGGCATTTATATATATATATATATATATATATATATTAGGTCCCCATAATATCTCCGATTGAGATTCCTAACAGCTTTTTAACGAATGTGTGCTTAAGAATGTAACAGATTGAGGAAGAGGAGGATGTGTTTGACGATGACGTGAGTGAAAAGGAAGAAAGTGCTGTAATTGGAATGTGGAATGCGATTCTTTGGCTTATTACAATGACACTACTCGTTGCTTTGCTCTCCGACTACCTCGTCTCCACTATCCAGGTCTGTTTTTTTTTTTTACTATATACAAAAGATACAATCAAAAATACCTCCAAATTGCGTTACATAAAATATGAACTATACATTACAGGATGCAGCAGATTCTTGGGGATTATCAGTGGGATTCATAGGAATAATATTGTTACCAATTGTTGGTAACGCAGCTGAGCATGCTGGTGCTGTCATTTTCGCCTACCGTAATAAACTCGTACGTGAAATATTACAACAAATTAAAATCATATTATTATGTGAAAACGTTTACACTTAAATTTTTATCTATATATTTATTATGATTCCGGATTATTTTTTTTAAATACAATATCAAAATGTACAGGATATAACTCTGGGAATTGCTCTTGGGTCTGCAACACAAATTGCTTTGTTTGTGGTAAGCAACTTGTTTTTCACTCTTATAAATTGTTTAAATTCTGTAAAACTCCATTCAAAATAATCTTCAATTTTCTATACATTATTAGATTTATTGAGTATTAAATTATACAACATTTTCTTATAACAATTTTTTTAGTTTATAATTTTTTTCCAAGAATAAAAGCCATTTAGAAACAATTTAGCTCAGTTTTCAAGTTCTGAGAGTTATCTTAATTAGACTTATCTTTTTTTCACAACCTGGTGCTAAACTAAAATATATTTTGGTTTTCTTATAACATCTTTTATATCAAATTTTAGAAAAACTAATTTCAATTGTAGGTACCAGTGACAGTGTTAGTGGCATGGACAATGGGAATAAAAATGGACCTTAACTTCAACCTTCTTGAGACCGCCTGTCTTGCTTTGTCCATCCTCGTCACTTCCTTCACACTGCAGGTCCAATTTCATTTTTTTTATGTAATATTAAATATATATATAAAACTTTAAAATGATGATATGTGTATAATATAATGTATATAGTTTATATTAACATATTATGTGATTAATAGGATGGAACTTCGAACTATATGAAAGGCTTAGTACTTCTCTTGTGTTATGTTGTCATTGCTTCATGCTTCTTTGTCTATAATTCACCCTCAAGTAAGCCTTTTCCTTTCCCTTAATATTTAATATTGTACTCATATTTTTTCTTTTTGGTTGGAAATAATATAATATTTATTTTCTTTTATTTTCTCAATTGCAGCCGAAACCAATACAACTACTCATACAATGACGAAAAGGTAAGTTATGTTTCGAATCAAATAATTTATATCACATTTCAATGATGAAAGATTACTATTTTGTGGGGTGAAAATAATAATATACATGTCGATAAGCAAAATAAAAATATGACATTAATCTATGATTATGATTTATGGTCCATGTTTTTGCAGGTAATTGGACTATGTTTTCTCCATTGTATGTATTTTTCATTTTCTTTTTCTTGCTTACATAACTAAATTTTGAATTATTTGTGTATAATATATTAATACTTTATTAAGGAATCCTTAAGGAAACAAAGCATGTATATATATATATATATATAGGTTATGAAGTGAAATATTTATATAATATATCATTGATATGTGTTATCTATTATCTATAGTGTATTGATAAATGTTAAAATATAATTGGCTGCTGATATATGTTACAATTTGGTGATTGATAATTACACCACATGTCTAGAAAACACATCAAATTTTTAGTAAAAATCTACTTTCTTTCTAAATTGTTTAGATTAATTACTATAAAAGTATTTAGTTAATAAAAATGGAAAATTTTAAATTTCTATATAAAAGTTTGTTACATATCCACAATTTATTCACAGATTTCAAACTCGTGAATTAAGATTACAAATCTAAATGTCTACTAATGAACAGAGTTTTGACACATATTCAGAAAATTAAAATCTAATTACGCCATTTGTTACTGTCTTATTAACCACATCCAACTTCAGATATGTTCAAGGTTTCGGAGAAGGCCCAACTGAGCCCACTAATTTGACCAGTTAACATAGTGATTTTATTGTGGACCCTACTATATTATTTACAGAAATGCCATTCACCGGAGACGATTTATAAGATTGGACTCTCCCATTTCGTTGCAAATCAAAATCTCAGAGCGAGATTCGAAACTCCCAAAATTCCAAAATTCCAAAAATCCTAGAATTGATTCGCCATGGGAGAAGAGAAATCTCTACTTCAATTCCATACTATTCCTTCACTAAGAACCTCCGATTTCGCTCTCACCGAAGAGAAACAACCTTCATGGAGACTGGCGAACAATGTATCGTCGAATCGCCGGAGATCGAACCGAGGAAACGGCAGCGTTTTAACCAATTTCGCTTCCGTTTCGGTGGCGATTAAGAGAGATCGGAAGGAATCTGAGTTTAACGGCGGAAATGGCGGATGTTTCGCGTCCGTTACGGTGGCGGAGAAAATAATTTCGAAGGAAGAAGACGAATTCGCTCCTACTTCGGCTCAGCTATTGAAAAATCCGGTCGCGCTTTTGTCGTTTGTGCCGAAAGATGTCGCACTGTTTTTCGCCGGAGCTTTTGCCGGAGCCGCCGCAAAGTCCGTGACGGCACCGCTTGACCGTATTAAGCTCCTTATGCAGGTATACGCTTCTCTCCTCTTCTTGTTCTCAACAACTTCGAGGTTTTGTGGCACGTGTTTTGTTTTTTTCTTCAATCCCTTTTTAGTAATATGTTAGTGTTTGACAGGTGAGTATAAGAATACGCCGTCGTTTTAGACTAGTTGGTTTTGGTTTACCTTTTTAAAATTAGAGTGAGCATAAAAACAAAACCGAATTTCACCAACACAAATTTGAATCAAATTATATGATTAAGTCGAAGGATATAGCAATTTTCTTCAACTAATTAATCGAATGAACCGTAAAAGTTAATATATGTATAAATTACATTTAAATATATGTTTAAACTATAATGTTAATTAAACTTATTAATTAATTTCAATTTAGTGTAAGTTGAAACTCGAACCGATTTAAATGTGTGATTGTGTTCTTGTTATTGTTTCATTGATTCTTTTTACAATCTAATTTGATATCTTATGAATAGACACATGGTGTTCGAGCTGGACAACAAAGTGCCAAGAAGGCTATTGGTTTCATAGAGGTACTGTATATAATAATATACTCAAAATCAATGTAAAGAGAATTGGTTTATTCTTACTGTAAAGTTTTCTTGATTTGGCTTTGTTTGTTATAGGCGATTGTGCTTATTGGAAAAGAAGAAGGTGTGAAAGGTTATTGGAAAGGAAACTTACCTCAAGTGATAAGGATCATACCTTATAGCGCGGTCCAATTGTTTGCATATGAAACATACAAGGTATATTCTATATAATCTGATTCAAGTATCCATTTCCAAAGTGTTTAGGAAACTGAATCAAATCACTGTTTGTTTTTTCGCTGTGTTTTAGAAACTGTTTAGGGGAGAAGATGGTCAATTGTCTGTTCTTGGTAGGCTTGGTGCTGGTGCTTGTGCGGGAATGACATCTACGTTGGTAAGTAAATGTTTGTTATAGAAGCGCTTGAGTGAGTTTGTATAATCTTGAAAATCTATATTACTTGAAATGCAGATTACTTACCCTTTAGATGTGTTGAGGTTGAGATTAGCTGTTGAACCAGGTTACAGAACCATGTCTCAGGTACATTCACCGCATTAAACACCAACTTTTACGTTTCCATAAAACTCTTAGAATCTAAACACGTCACAAAATCTTAGGTTGCATTGAACATGCTGAGAGAGGAAGGAGTTGCATCATTCTATAAAGGTCTTGGTCCTTCGCTTTTAAGTATAGCTCCTTACATTGCTCTCAACTTCTGCGTCTTTGATCTGTAAGTTTCTTCTATTTAAACAATGTTTTTGAGTCAATGTCGATAATTCTTATATATCTGTCTGTGCATGCAGTGTAAAGAAAGCATTACCAGAGAAGTATCAAAAGAAGACACAAGCGTCTCTGTTAACAGCAGTAGTAGCTGCTGCAATTGCTACGGGGACTTGTTATCCGTTGGATACTATAAGAAGACAGATGCAATTGAAGGGTACTCCTTATAAAAACGTATTAGACGCTTTCTCAGGTAATCAAACTTTATTTTCTTAAGCAAAAGTTGAAGAGGATTAGTTTCTGGTGACTGGTTTGATTCTTCACCGTCTTATTATAGGTATCATTGAGCGTGAAGGAGTTATTGGCTTGTACAGAGGCTTTGTCCCTAATGCACTCAAAAGCATGCCAAATAGCAGGTAAATCGAATTGTCAAGATTGGTTTTGAATTGGAAGTTCATGATTCATCTTGGAATCTTTTTCTTCGTTATTGTTTGTTTTGCAGTATTAAGCTTACAACATTTGACATTGTCAAGAAACTCATTGCGGCGAGTGAGAAAGAGATACAAAGAATCGCGGATGATAACCGCAAGAAAGCAAGTGCTATTACAACCTCCGATGAACAAACCTGAAATCCGCATTGCTCCAGAATTCTTATCATCTTTTATTTGTGTGTTTTGTATTTTTGAATGTTAATTGTTGGATCTTGGAACTCAGAGAAATGTATGTTCAGTTGTTTATGGTAATAAATGTCTCGGCTAACCGGTAAGCCAATTTTAATCGGTTTGATGAATTCGGTACTCTTTAAACGTCACCGTTTGTAAAGAGACGGTGTACTAATGACCGGCATTGTTTTAGCGTTTTCTTTAAAACGGCGCCGTTTTGAAAGAGTTTCCTCTTCGTTTTTGCCCTATCGATCTCTTTCTCTCGCAAGTGAGTGTAGGTTAGTTTTCTTCTTTTCGCGATAATCATTAGCCTAATTCCGTCAGAATCTTATTATTGAATGGAAGATGTCCGGACTCGAAACTACTCTACTCGAGAAAATTCGCATCAAACATGAGGAGATTGAAAGATTGGAGCAGTTGGTGATGAAAGAACTAACGAAAGAAGAGCTGTCTCCGGTGGAGAAATTGTCGCAAGACCACCGTCTCCGAAGCATGACTAAGTCTATTATCCTCAAGACTGAGCAACTTGTATGTTTTTCTTCTCCCTCTTTAGTTTTAGGGTTTTTATAGATTATAAAGTAGACGTGATGATCTGAATATTGTTTATTTATTATTGTTGGCTGTGTAAGGTTAAAACCTATGAAGAGAAGAAAGATGAAATAGCACAACCACTTGGTGACGAGACTGAAGTATGGAATGCTTTTTCTAATCGTATAAAAGAGGTTTGCTGAATTCCGAGTCTTTATTCTGATTATGATCAAATATGCAACCTATACTTAACTTGATAAACGTTACAGATACATGAATATCATGAAAAGCATCCTTCTGGACCCCTCCTCGTTGACTGTGAAGAACTCCTCGTTGATGATGACTGTGGAGCATCAATAGAGGCCAAAGTGGAGAAACTCTGCAAATTACTTGATGAGGTTTGTTTGTTTTGAACGTTTTGTGTTTACCATTTATCTTCTTTCTGTTTTGTTTTTTTTTTGGTCCTCCCTAAGCATGTTTGATATATATAGTTTGTGATTGAGGAGATGGAGGAAGATAAACCGATGGGTTGGGATGGGAAGCCTATACCATATTGGCTCAACAGACTTGGCCTTGGCCACGAGTATAAATGCGAGATATGTAAGAACCATAGCTACTGGGGGAAAAAGGCTTTTGAGAGACATTTCCAGGAATGTGAACACCAGTGGACATTGGAATCCTTTGGAATCCAAGACAGAGAGAATAAGTTGAACGGAATCACTTGGATTGAGGTAATATCTCTCAAGGTTTCTTGGCTTAAAAGCAAATTAGTAGTTTTGATTATTAATTGTGATTTGGTCTTGTTTGTTTCAGGAAGCAAAACAAGTGTGGAAGAGTCAAGGAGGGCAATGGTTGGAGAATGAGAGCTTGAACATAATAACCAAAGACAAGGAGAAAGATGCAAAGCTAGAGTTATCTGATTCTGATCACGCGCTTTACCTGAAAATGCTTAAGGAATACGAGGTCTCTCTTTTGACTCCATGTTCAGACTATAAGTATGGTTATGATGATGACATAGAAACCGAGGATGAAGAAGAAGAAGACACGAGTCCTCCTCTGTCTCTAGAAATGCACCAGTTTACATATAGTCTTCCTGAAGGGATGACGTCCAAGGAGCTTGATATCATTAAGCTCGCAGCCGAGTTTAGGGCGCGGTATGGGAGATGTTTCTTGGCGGGTTTTAAGGAAAGAATGGGTAATGATCCTTATTTCGAGTTTATGACGAAGAAGAAGCCAACTGAACGCAGCAGGGGATATCTTTTCTCGAAATTTACCGATGCGTATTTGGAATTGTTGGATACCCCTCCCCTCGAAGACCTGAGAAATAATGCTGCTGATATGGAGACGATTCTCGAGAATTGCTATCATCGTCTTCAGTGGGAGCGTTTCCAGATGGAGAGTCCTGTCAAGAGAGCAAGGGAAACGACTGAGAGAGCCAAGCTACTACGACGTCTACAAAAAACAACACTGAAACATCTTCCTGAAGAAGAGTTTCTTCTTGCTCTCTAATAATGTTCTTTTACCTTTGGGACCCTTACTTATTTCTATCTAAGCAACCAGTTTCTGTTTGCCCAAACACTAATCCTACTGAAAATTTTGTTTTAGGCTCTGTTATCTTTTATTATCATGTTTCCTCGTACTAGTCTGGTTATGTTGGTTTTTCCACTTTGTTTGTATGCTCACTCTTTTGGCGGATTACTGTCCGGCCGTTTGTTTTTAGCGTATAACCAAATTCAAATCGGTTTAATGAGTTCGCTACTCTTAAAACGGTGACGTTGGGAAGAGACGGAATTGGGTCTACATCTAATTTGGCGGTTGTAATCAGACGGAGGAAATGGAAGATTAGCTATTTCAGAGAGAGAATTGTCGTCGACGAACCCTGAAAGGCTGAAACAATAACCCCAAAATTCTCGTCATGTACTGTACTTTGCGATTCCCATTGCCTCTTAATGTTCCCCGAACTCGAACAATTTCGTCCTGTAAGCCGAAACGACGCCGTGTGGAGCATTTGCGGTGTTGTTGTGTTCAGTCTAGTCTCCGTGAAGATGACGAAGAAGAAGAAGAAAAGGCCGATGACAGGAGGTGCTGAATTTTATTTTTTCTAACTTTCCTGTTTTTGATTCTCGATTTATTTTGCAATTGCGGATTTGGTTGTTAGTATCCGAGGTCAAAGACGAGCTTCGATTGTAGTGGAGAGATACGGAAATGGCACTTCGAAAAGGTTCGGATTCAGGTTTATCTTTATTAGCTTTGAGAATTCATTTCGAATCTGTTTAAAAACACAGTAACTTCGTTCTTGTGTAGATATTTGCTAGATGATGATGATTCACCTTTACAAGGAATCCTAGAGAAGCGTGAACCTACTAAGCCTGATGATAACAAATCTCAGAGCTCGAATTCCTCAGATACAAAAACGCTTTGGCTTCCAGATGCTGTCAAGGATTTTGTTTTTCCCACTGGCTTTCCTGGTACTTCCTTAGCTTAGTTCATGTATCTTTTATGTCGTCTAAGCTTTTAGAGGATATGTATGTATATATTCTAACTATGATTTGAATCTTGTGGAATCACATGGCAGGGTCTGTTTCAGATGATTACTTGGACTACATGCTGCTTCAGTTCCCTACCAATATTACCGGATGGATTTGTAATGTATTAGTCACTTCAAGTCTTCTCAAGGCATGTCCCTGGAATTTTCGGTTTAGCTTATCGCATTGTTTAGAGATTAGTGTTGATAATGTTGCAATAATGTTTGAATTTCTTGTGCAAATATTTTCAGGCTGTTGGTGTAGGATCTTTCTCGGGAACTTCAGCTGCTGCTACTGCTGCTGCTTCTGCTGCAGCCATTAGGTTTTACTTTTATGCGAATGCAAACTTACTCTGTTCGCTGCTGCAAACTTTTTAATCTGAAACGATGTGTTGAATCTTCAGATGGGTTTCTAAGGATGGAATTGGAGCTCTTGGTCGTCTTCTTATTGGTAGGGCAACAAACAACCATGGGAAGGTTTAATAAATGATGTTCATGGAGTTATCTAAAAAGAACGTCTTCAGTAAGAAGGGTATATGTTTCCCAGGTGGACGTTTTGGTAGTCTTTTTGACGATGATCCTAAGCAATGGCGTATGTATGCTGATTTTATTGGCAGTACTGGAAGGTTTGTATTAGACTTTAAATTCTTCTTGGTGAGCCATATTTGTTGTAAGCTGTGTATAAGATCAAAATGTGTTTTGTTTCTGTTTCGCAGTTTCTTTGATCTAGCGACGCAATTATATCCAAGCCAGTTCTTGCTGTTGGCGTCCACCGGAAATCTTGCCAAGGTATTTCTCATTACAGTTTCTATGTTCCTTGATAGACTATAAATAGAGAGAAAGGAAAATCAGATTAAGGGTCTTTGGCTAGTTAGTTGTTTGGGAGTTTTGACTTTGGGAGTGATTAGAGACTATATAAAATAAACCCTAAGCTGTTCTTGTTCTTCATTCTTGAGTAATAAAGAAAGTCTCGATCTTGTTCTTATCATCCTTGATTCATGTAAACTTTTACTTGGAATTTTGCTTCGGTTTGTGTACGTATTAAGAATTCAATTTGAAAAACAGGCTGTGGCTAGAGGTTTGAGAGATCCATCGTTCCGAGTGATTCAGAATCATTTCGCCATCTCGGGGAATCTTGGAGAGGTAGCAGCTAAGGTAATGCTTTGCTCGTCATGTCTATGTTTTCATTGAGTAGGTATGTGTTCTCTCTATTAGCAGAGTCTCTGATTTCTTGTTCCAACGTCTTCAGGAAGAAGTGTGGGAAGTTGGTGCTCAGCTAATAGGTCTTGGTCTCGGAATTCTAATCATTGTACGTTACTTGCTTGTTGGGTCATTTCCTCAAATCTATTCATTATAAGTCCCCATTGGATCCTTTTAAAATCATTTTCTTGGTTTCATGTTGAGATTTTGTATACTATAATGTTTTGATACAGGACACGCCAGGGCTTGTAAAGTCATTTCCGTTTGTGTCACTTACATGGACAAGCGTAAGACTTGTTCATCTCTGGCTACGTTATCAATCGCTTGCAGTCCTACAATTCAACACAGTAAGAGTTTTGGAAACGGATTTTCTTACAAACCCTAAGATATGAAAACTATTTTGACTTTTGAAGTATTTGCTTAGGTAAATCTCAAGCGTGCACGTATCTTAGTACAATCTCATGTTGTACATTCCGTTGTACCGGGTAAAGAATTCTCCTTCCTCTCTATTTTTGTTTCCAGCTTATTATTCAGTCTCAAAATTTAAAAGACTTATATATCTCTCTTTACACAGGATATGTTGATTGCAACAAAAGAGAAAACATTTTGCTATGGCAGAGATTCATGAAACCTCGGATTATCTTTGGTGTGTCTCTTGACGAAGTATCTGGTCTTGAAAAATCTGTTTCTAAGGTAATAATCTTCTCCTTTCATTAAACACTCTTGGGAGAATCTTATATTTGCAAGTCCAAGTTATTTAAACATTGATTTTTTTCAGGTCAAAGCACTTCTTAAGATATACACAAAGGAGAAATATATTCTTACGTTGAATAAATTGGATAAGGATACCGAGTTCTCTGTATCCTTCAAGGTATGTTCTTCGGTTTGGTTTGGTTTCGGTATGATATGTTTTTTTTTGGTCTTGTTTTGGTTTTGGAATTTTCCTCATGGTTTATTTAATGTGACTGATAATGTAGGTGAATGCTACAAGCAACGACGTATTGAGATGTCTATGGCAAGCGTATTGGTTATACGAGAACATCACGGAACAAAGTTTTAGAGACAAAGATAGTGTGTTGAAACAAAGCTTGTCGGAAATGGAGAACAAGTTTGATGATTTCTTGTTCAAGTTGGATTCTGCTGGTTGGAATCTACGTGAATCTAACTTGAAGATTCCTAACCATATACTTATTGATCATGAATCCATCATTCTCTAACATTTGATTAAATTTTTCCCAGGAATCTTCAAACTCAATAAATGAATATATACTGTTTGAGGTAAATAATACCCAACCCTGTCACAGTTTTGAAATCTATTGAAACTAGTTGATTTATAGAATATCAAAGTTTGGTACAACTAATATAGTTAGGATATTATCATGTTTTCTATGGCAACTTGTATGGTATGATATACAAAATTAAGAAGAAAATGTGTATATAATATCTAATTAGTGTGGATAATGAGACAAATGGTGAGGTTTTTTTGCTAATGATAGAGAGTGATAGTGATTATATGCTTCTTGTTTCTTACTTGATTCGTCACCATTTTGGTCCCTGTGTATATATAAATTAAGATAGCCACTCTTTCATAATCCAAATTTTATATATAATAACAACTTGTATTATTATCTAAGTAATATATTTTAAAAAAGTTTTAACTATAATATTAGGGAAAATCCTCATGAAGTTATGTGCTTTTTGTGACAAGGGAAAAAAGAAAGTTAATAAGCGGTTTGATTTTAGTCAGTGTCACTAGTTTATTATCGTGATTAATGATAACCAATCATGTCACCAAATTTACTAGAATTGTTTTGATTCTTTTTCCACTCATCCATATTCATTCATTGTAAAAAAGACACACGTAGGTCACATACGTATCCTAAAACACACAAATAAACAAAAGCAAATAACCTGTCCTTTCCAGATCCAAGAATTGCATTAAATTTTCACGAATACATATAATAAAATCAAATCGAGTTTATATATATTAACGTATTAAATTTAGTAACCTGAGGGGGTCCAAAATCGACCTTAATGAAAATTGAGACACGTACTTGATCCGTTTAACGCTCATGTACTGCGCCACGTGTCGTTTTCCACTGACATCCAAAAACACACGTCGGTCACATATATCTAACGTCACCACGATAAAGCAACTAGGCTCTTACACTAACCGCAGACTTATGCAGTGACACACGTTTCGTCACCGCATGTCACTCAACAATTATTCGTGCGAATAAACAATATTATCCTTGTTTTGTTAGGTGGAGCCCTATATAAAGGGCGTTATTGTAATTTCCATCATTGCTCACAATTCCTTTTCTCTGATTGTTCTCGTTCCTTCATAAACAAATAAAAAGAGCTTTTAAGACGCTCTCTTTGTATTTTTAATTTACGTGTGCACTACGCGAATTGAACAACTCTTTCTCCTCCTGTCGCTACCTTATCGATTGAGTTTTTAAGTAAAAATCTTCAGCAAAAAATCTTTCCCATGGAAATGGGAGAGAGAATAATCTATTTGAGTTGTTAGGGGGATTTTTGGTTGCGATATTTTAGCGTCTTGTGTCGGTGTTTGATTCTTGAGAACAGAGAAAAAGGGTTTTAGGGATTCTCGCCACAATTTCGGAAGCTGTGGTTTTTATGTTGACGTCGTCTCTTTAGGAGTGAAAGGGAAAAAAAAAAGAAAAATGCGAAAATCATTCAAGGACTCACTTAAAGCTCTTGAAGCTGATATCCAGTTCGCTAACACTCTGTAAAATCTCTCTCTCTCTCTCTCTCTCTCTCTCTCTGTATGTTTTGGTCGAATCTGATCGTGTTTACGATAGCGATTTTGATCTGTTCAGAAATTTTGTTTGGTTCATGGCTTTTCATTTTCGATTCAGTAGATTTTGATTTTCACTGGATTAGACTGTAAATCGCTCTCGGTGGTTTGGAGGTTTAGGTAAAATCTTATCATGTTCTTAGTTGAGAGTGATTTTATTTGATTTCGTGATCATTTTGAATAGATTTTTATCTTCAAAATAATTAGACTGAGTTCCATACAAGTTTCCAGAACGAGTTCTTCAGCTTCGGTAGAATATGATGGTGTTCTTAGTCAACGAGTGGTTTTGGTCGATTCGGAAGTTTTGTTTTGATTTCGGTTCATGAGTATTTTGATTTTTTGAGTTACAAGGAAGTTTCCAGAACAAGAATTTCTTCAGTGTTTGAGATACTTGTGAATCTGAATCTCTGTTGTTGTTTAGCTACTGGATTTCTTGTGTGTGATGATGATGTCAGAATGACAGAATCAATTTTAAGACTTTGCGTTTACGCGAGCTGATATATTCCATTTTCATACTTTTACAAGTCTCATACGCCACCACTTTTTCTTTTAAGTCATATAACTCAAAACTTCTTATATATTAGTCAATTCTTTAATCTTGATTCTATCCTAAGTTGACTTATGAATATACTTTGATTAAGCTTTTGAAGAAAACATGTTCCTTATAGAATCCAAGAAATGGTTAGAAAGAAATTTGATTTTTTGTGTGTTTTGGTTATTGAAGGGCATCGGAGTATCCAGAGGAATACGATGGCGGTTTCGTGCAGATGAGATTATCGTATAGTCCTGCGGCTCATCTCTTTCTGTTTCTTCTTCAATGGACTGATTGTCATTTCGCAGGCGCTTTGGGATTGCTTAGGATCCTTATTTATAAGGTTAGGTTTTCGTTGTTTGAGTATCCAAAATCTTGATTTCCTCTGTTTTTTTGTTTTTCTTGATGTGTTTCTCTTTCTTTGGTTAGGCTTATGTTGATGGGAAAACTACAATGTCACTACATGAACGTAAAGCTAGTATCAGAGAATTCTATGGTAAATGTCTCACAATCTAAACATATTACGATTATACATTTGTTTCTATATAATAATGTTCATTTGATTTTTGGTAGATGTGTTGTTTCCATCGTTATTGCAACTTCACGGAGGAATAACCGATGTAGAAGAACGTAAACAAAAGGAGATTTGCGACAAAAGATACGGTAAAAAAGATAAAACCGAGAAAGGAAAAATGTCGGAGATCGATTTGGAAAGAGAAGAAGAATGTGGAATTTGCTTAGAGGTTCGAAATAAAATTGTTCTTCCTACGTGCAATCACTCCATGTGTATCAATTGCTACAGAAACTGGTAAACAAACACTTCCCCTTAAAGTTTATATATTAATAGAATTGAATGTTAATATTAAGTGTTTTGTAATCTGATGTTTTTTTTTATGTTGTTTATGAAAACAGGCGTTCGCGTTCACAATCGTGTCCGTTTTGTCGTGGTAGCTTAAAAAGAGTGAATTCAGGTGATTTATGGGTTTTTACTTGTCAAAAAGAGATTGTGGAGTTACCTACGATTTACAAGGAGAATCTGAAGAGGCTTTTGATTTATGTTGATAAATTGCCTCTCGTTGCTTCTGATTCAAATCTTGTTCCTAATTATGCTTCACTTTAAGCTCTTTCTTTTGTTGTTTCTTGTTTCTTTAATGCACATAGTGATGATATTTATTTCATGTTTTCTCCATTTCTTTGTGGTTCTTACCTTTGTTGTACATAAAATTTATGTGTTTTTTTTTTCACCTGGTCTTGTTTTAGTGACTGTTTGTTTTTTTTATTAGTGTTTTTCTATAGTTTCTGAATTGGATTTGTGTATAGAGTAACAAATATTTGTTATTGACATTTATGAATCTAAAATTTGATTGTAACATTTTTGGGTAGTCCGATCTATTTGAAAAAGGTTTAAATGAATAAATTTAGTGTGTATTTATGTTTTTCGAATATTTATTCAAAGTATTTTATGATTAAGTTTGTTTGAGCTGGAAAAGTCTGAAGATAAGTGATTTTTGGAAAGTAATTTGCAATAGCGTGTGAGTGAAGATAAAACACGGGAAAAAGTTACGTGGTGATTGCAGGTCAAATAATTACTTGGACCTACTAAAGTAACGCAATAACTCTCAGACAAGTATGAGAGCAACAAGTTCGATAGAGGGATGGATGACTTAGACAGGGATGAGAGCAACAAGTTCGATAGAGGGATGGATGACTCATCGATAAAAAGATGTATGACTCACTCATAGATTTGGACGGAACATTACAAGTTAGATTATTTCGACAGGTGTGATTTTCTAACTATCAAACCAATCGGGGGCTTTGACTTCTTACCGATTTAACTCGAGAGCTTAAAATAATTCGAATGTATATTTAAGATCTAATCCACCGTCAGATGGGTTATAGACAATCGAATCCAACGGTTAGTAATCATATTCAATCACGAAACGCTAACGCAGCGATCATAAAACGCCGGAGATGTAAAAGTAATTAAACTACACTAGTCACGGACTCACGTGTCACCTCGTTCGAAAACAACGTATGCGCACGTGACATCTCCACCGGCCATTTTCCTTTTTCACACCGCACGAGAAGTTACGTACTCTTCAAAACCAACAAAAAAAACTCTTAAGCATTTTCTCTCTTCTCTTCAACTTCTCTGTTATCTCTCTCCCTCTATCTTTCTCTCATGGCGGACTGGGGACCTGTAGTGATCGCCGTGATCCTGTTCGTGCTTTTGACTCCGGGACTGCTTTTTCAGATTCCGGCGAGAGGTCGTGTTGTCGAATTCGGTAATATGCAGACAAGCGGTGCTTCGATCCTCGTTCACGCCATCATTTTCTTCGGTCTCATCACTATCTTCACCATCGCCATTCGTCTCCACATCTATACCGGTTAATTGGTAGCCCGGTTTGTCTGGTTTATGGTTGTTGTGTTTTTCCTACCGGTTTGTTTAGTTTTTGTATTTGGTCTTGTTTTTTGTTTTGTTTTGCATTTCACGGTTTATGGTGGAAACAAATTGGAATATGTAAAGGTGAATCTGAATATGTATTAAGTCAATTTTCAAAATCTAGTTTCTTTGATTGTTGGTTTGATGATCTAGTTTTTTTTTTTTTTTTTTGCCTTGTTTGGTTTCCAATTTAATTTGGTTCTTGGTTTGTGATTTTGTTTGACGTGTGTTGTGTATTTGATCATGAATGTGATGGTAGGCAGTTAGGCACCGACGATGCTAGTTCGAGTAAAAAAGAAAAAGCAACAAACATTGGGTTGGTTACGTTAGAGTCCGGTTTAAGTATATTGGTTATTTCACACTACCATCATTGATACTTTCTCTTCCTCTTGAAAAATCGAATTGTAATTTTTGTTATGAGAAAACAAAAAGTCAGCGGTTTTTGGTATAAAACTGGTTTGGAGTTGATATTGCGTTTGGCGTTTGGAGGTTGAAACTGGTTTTGGGCTTTTGCTTTGTTAGGCATATTTAGTTGTTTAGCCCATGAATATTGTATAGGCCTGATTGTCCACCCGAATTTATACCGACTCTTTGGTAAATGGCAGAAAAGCCAGACAATTTAAATATATTAAATATATGGTACTAAAATAAAATAAAATCTAAAAAATCAAATCAAATTAATTCAAATTTACTCTTCATCTCAAAGGGATATATGATTTTTCTGGTGGCTCACTTTTTTATCACTTTTTTATATGCAGTAGAAATATTTTATTAATTTATAGAGTTATTAATTTATCGAAACTTTTCATATTTCATATATCTTTTTATATTTTTCAATTTATTTAAAAAATATTTTTTGTTTGGATTCTAAATTGTTAAGATTTTATTTTATTTTTTATTTTTTATCTGTTTTAAAAGATTTTTTTTGAATGGATGTCAATAGTTTATTGGACTATTCAAGTGAAGACGATACATGTTCAGAAGTTCATAGTTTAGAAGAAATTATTGTCATATTTGTTAATGTTGATAAAGAAACTGAAGATGATATTGTTGAACTTTTAAAAACAGTTACACGTAAGAAAGTAATTATCGTGTCTAGAGATCTTTATTATTTTTTTATGCGGTTTGAGAAGACGACACTAGAAGTTCTTGACGCAATAATAAAAATTAGAGATGAATTCTAACAAGATTTGAGATCCAAAAAAAAAACAAACAACACTAGAGTCATATTTTACTAAATTGACTTATCTATGTATGCATAAATTTATATATCTAATTATTAATTTATGATATTATTGGAACTATATATTTACATGTAGATTTTTAAAAAAATTATTATCTTATTATCTTATCAAGTTTTGTAAAATTTAACATTATCTCATCGGAACCGGAAAAATTTATTAATTTACAGTTTTTATTAATTTATCGAGTATAAATTAGTTTCTATGTAAATAACATTTTACCAAAACTAAACTGTAAATCAGAAAGTTAAAATCCCAGCCTCCACTTAAACATTTACATAAACTATTAAATAACTTTTTTTCTCCCATGATGATGTCAAATATCAATATCATTATCATTATCATTATCAGACAAATTAATCATTAACAAATTAAGATGGATATGTATTCTAATCATGGACTGTGTATGATTGCATATTTGGACCCAAAACATATTAAATTATTTTGTTCTTTATTTGGGCTAAGCTTTCATTTCTCTTGAAAATCTCCCTAATTTATTATAGATTTATCAGTTTTCTAAATGAACATTTAACAGAAAATTAATTATAAATATTTTCTACCAATTCTGCTGTTTCTCATACCAATTTTTTTCATTTTGAGTAAGAAATCTTATATTTTTTACCAAGGCGTACGTTGGGGTCTATTTGAAACAGCTTGATTATTACGGGGTGCTTTTCGAAATTTATTGTTTTCCTCTTTTTTTTGATTCCCTTAAATTTATGAGTCTCTCCGTCTGCCCTTTTTCAGTCACCCGCTTCTTCCCTGAATTCGAAATTTGAGTTTTCTCTCTTATTTTAAAAAATCCTTCTCCGTCAAATCGACGCTCCCTTTTTTAGGGTTTTGTTTTTAATCTGCTCAAGCGGCGGCGCCGAGTAGAAGTTTCTTTTTGTTTCTGCCGATTATATCTGTCAGTGTAGAAGGCGGCGAGATTTGGACGGGAGCGAAGAAACTTGTTTACTCGATTCCTCCATTTTATTCTTTGATTTTCAGGTGAGAGATCGTTCTCTGAAACTTCGTATCGAGTTATGGATTCTGTATTTTTGTCAATTTCATAGATCTATTATGGTTTTAGGTCACACACTGCTAGGGGTTTTTGAATTCGTTATTGCATCCTTCACTTCGCAATCTAGATTCTTATCGTTCTCGCGTTAGGGCTTTCCTGGTTAGACTTGTTCACTGTGTGTTTATGGTAGCACTCGATTTAGGAAGACGGTTCGTAGTTTTGATTTTTGTCGTCGATTCATTTCTTATAGTCTTACGAAGTGGTTACTTACTTATTGCTTCGAAAAATTGTTGGTTCTGTTGATTTTTTGTTCCCTCTACATTGTTGTGCTGAATTACTCTGTTGGCTATATTTTTCAGAGAAGATAATGGCAATGGAGATTACACCATTCCTTGTAGCTGCTCAATCCGCTGATGCAGGAGTTCGTACTGGAGCTGAGAACAGTCTGAGGCAATTCCAAGGGCAGAATCCACCACAGTTTCTTCTATCATTATCCTCTGAGCTTGCTAATGATGATAAACCTTCTGAATCTCGTCGATTAGCTGGTATTTTACTAAAGAACTCTCTCGATGCTAAGGATGCAGTCACAAAAGAGAATCTGGTTAAGCAGTGGATTGCAATCGATACTGTGATCAAATCCCAGATCAAGAATCCGTTGCTGAGAACTCTTGGCTCATCTGCGTTGGAGGCCAGGCGTACTTCTGCCCAGGTTATCGCGAAAGTGGCGTCAATAGAGATTCCTCTAAAGCAATGGCCTGAACTTGTTCAATCACTGCTTAACAACATGACTCAGCCAGGTAGTCCTGCACCATTGAAGCAGTCGACTTTGGAAACTCTTGGGTATGTCTGTGAGGAAATATCTCATGAGGATCTTGTGCAAGACGAAGTGAATTCCGTGTTGACAGCGGTAGTTCAAGGAATGAACCAGTCTGAAAATACCGCAGAAGTTCGTCTTGCAGCGACCAAAGCATTGCTTAATGCCTTGGATTTTGCTCAGAAGAATTTTGAGAATGAAATGGAGAGAAATTTCATCATGAAGATGGTGTGTGAGACTGCGTTGTCTAAGGAAGCAGAGATAAGGCAAGCAGCATTCGAGTGTCTTGTGTCAATAGCTTCAGTATACTACGAGGTGCTTGAGCAATACATGGATACGCTTTTTCAGCTTACATCAAATGCAATTAAGGGTGATGAAGAGAGTGTCGCCCTCCAAGCTATCGAGTTTTGGAGCTCAATCTGTGACGAAGAGATAGAGCTACAAGAGTTTGACAGTCCTGAAACCGGTGACTCGTCTCCTCCACATTCTGCTTTCATCGAAAAGGCGCTTCCTCATTTGGTTCCCATATTGCTAGAGACTCTGCTGAAACAGGAAGAGGATCAAGACCAGGGCGATGATGTATGGAACATTTCAATGGCTGGTGGGACTTGTCTCGGTCTTGTTGCAAGAACTGTTGGAGATGCTACTGTCCCTCTGGTAACCCCTTTTGTTGAAGCTAAGATAAGTGAGCCACATTGGAGGAGCCGGGAAGCAGCAACTTATGCTTTTGGATCGATTCTGGAAGGGCCAACAGTTGAAAAGCTTGCTCCATTGGTATCTGCTGGTTTAGACTTTCTCCTTAAAGCGACAAAGGACGAGAACAAACACGTCAGGGACACAACTGCTTGGACTCTGAGCCGTATATTTGAGTTCTTGCATAGTCCAGCCAGTGGCTTCTCTGTCATCTCACCGGAGAATCTTCCTAGGATTGTGTCTGTGTTACTTGAAGCCATTAACGATGTGCCTAATGTGGCAGAGAAGATCTGTGGTGCTATATACAACCTAGCACAGGGCTATGAAGATGCTGGAGCTAGTTCGTCTCTTCTGTCTCCATGTCTGACAGATATAATGCAACGCCTGCTTGCAGCTGCTGAGCGTACAGATGGAGAAGAGTCGAAGCTAAGAGCTGCTGCATACGAGACATTAAACGAAATTGTCAGATGTTCAAATCTCGCTGAAGCTTCAAACGTCATAGCACAGCTTCTTCCTGTCATAATGAATAAATTAGCCCAGACTATGGACATTCCGATTGTATCAATAGATGATCGGGAGAAACAAGCTGAAATTCAAGCTTCTCTATGCGGTGTTCTTCAAGTCATAATCCAGAAACTCAGCACAGACGAGACAAAACCCGTCATTATGCAAAACGCGGATCAGATTATGATGCTGTTTCTCAAAGTGTTTGGTTGTCACAGTTCAAGTGTACACGAAGAAGCTATGCTCGCAATCGGTGCACTCGCCTACGCAACTGGACCTGAGTTTTTGAAATACGTCCCTGAGCTCTTCAAATATCTCCAAGTTGGTCTTCAGAATTTCAAAGAGTACCAAGTCTGCTCAATCACAGTTGGAGTCATCGGAGACATCTGCCGTGCTTTAGACGAAGAAGTCCTACCTTTCTGTGATCAGATCATGACCCTTCTCCTCCAGAATCTCCAAAGCGATGCACTCCACAGATCCGTGAAACCTCCGATATTCTCTTGCTTTGGAGACATCGCTTTAGCCATTGGTTCACAATTCGAGAGGTACTTAGCTCCATCTTTGCAGATCATGCAAGGAGCAGCTCAGGTTTGTGCGCAGATGGATACAAGCGATGAAGAGCTCATGGATTACGCAAACCAGCTTCGAAAAAGCATATTCGAGGCTTACTCTGGGATATTACAAGGGTTTAAAGATGCAAAGGCTGAGCTCATGGCGCCTTATGCTCAACATCTCTTGCAGTTCATTGAAGTTGTATCCAAAGATGCCCAAAGGTATGGTTTTCTTTATATCCCCATCAAGTTTCATAAATCCTGTATGTAGCTCAATTGTTTATATTTTTTCCTTTCTGGTTTAATTTAGGTTTTGGTTAAGTGAAAGTAGTAAGCAAATCTAGTTGAATTAGTTTGATTCAGTTTTAGTACCTTAATTAAATAGAATTCAGTAAACGCAGAGTTACAAATCTAGTATGAATTGGTCTGAGTATTCAACCAGTGCTCAGCTCAATTGATCATCATATTGTTTTATGGTTTAATTTAGGTTTTTGTTAAGGAAAAAAAAAACAGTAGCTGAGTGTAGTATGAATCGGTTATGATTGCTAACACTGTTTTGGTTCCAGTGATCATATTGTTTTGTGGTTCTGTTTAGGTTTTGGTTAAGAAAGAAACAGTAACTCCATCAAGTATGAATTGATGTCCTGAGTATTAAACGTGATTTAGCTCAGTTGATCATTTTGTTTTATGGGTCAATTCAAGTTTTGGTTAAGAAAAAAGCAGTAACCGAATCTAGAATGAATTTGTTTAGAGTGTTAAACCTATTTTGGCTCAATTATTGATATCGTTTAGGTTTTGTCTCACTTAATCCGAACTAACACGTTATTTATTACTGAAAGACATGTGATTGTTTTGTCTTGCTGCATCAAAACGTTTAAGCTTAATCCTCAAACCGTTTTGATGGTTTTATTGTTTTGTCTCTAACAGAGACGAGAGTGTGATGAAAGCGGCGGTTGCAGCGATGGGAGATCTGGCAGATGCAATGGGGCAAAACGCAAAGCAATTGTTCAGAAACTTCACTTTCTGCGGTGAGTTTCTTAACGAATGTCTTCAATCTGAAGACGAACAGCTCAAAGAAACCGCGGTTTGGACTAATGGTATGATCGGACGGCTCATGGTCTCCTCGTGATTGAACTTCTTCATCTTCACAAGCTTTAGTTAAAGAACATGAAAGTGGCACGCTCTTTGGTGAGTTGTGTGATGTGTGAATAGTAGCAAATATTTGTTTGGGTTTTATTAGTGAATATCCAGAAGTTGAGGGGTTCTTCTGCTACGTTATTTTATTTTGACATTTATTTGATGTTCTATTTTCGAGGATAGGGACAGGAAGGTGGCTTTTTTAAAAAACGCTTTAATTTTTTGCTAAAAGCCAAACTTCAATTTTTGTGGTTGTGTCTTTTTTCTTTTATTGGATTTATGAATATTTCTTTGTTCTATACTTAGCTGGAAAGTGGAAATTTAGTTTTCGTTTATTTTTTGTGCTATTTTTTACTCCAAAACGTAACTTTCATATATAATAATATTGTAATCTTAGTCTTTAAAGATAATAGACTTGTCTTGTTGAAGTTTTATTATTTTTATTGTTTGATTTTGACACATACTTTTAGAGTCAATTACTTGCTTGTATGCACCTAATAAATGATTACAAAAATGTTTTGAAATTATTGTAAGCAAAGCCACCATGAATTGACTGTGATTTCCCCAAAAGAGATATTCCTTGAGGTATCGTCTTAATAAAAACACTATATTAATATATAGAAATAGCTAATTCAACGATCAAAATGGACATGTCAATATATAATAATCCGAATAAACTAACCAAAAAATCATTATTATAAAAAACATGCAGTAATATTAAAAAATTTGATATTTAATTTATGCATAATCTATGTGACGTCAACAAAATAATATAAAAGCTATGTGTGACGTCTACCATTTTGATTATTGGCATTTATTTTATTTAAACTTTTATCAAATACTCCAATAAGAAATTCAGTGATATTTGTTTTGTTTACCTTTTGCACTAAATTGCTAAACCAATTTGATTATCAATAATTCATAATATATTGCTTACAATTGAAAAAGAAACTCGAAGAAAGAAAATTTAGAGTGGGTATGCAGTTAAATGGTGACCACAATTGGGTATGATAAAGAAAGAAATAAAAAGGAACATTAATTACATTCTTTGTTTTCACAATTTCTTTTATCATTGCAAAGAATGACAAGGAAAGAAATAAGAATGAATATTACATTCCTTATCATTTTTTAAAAAGATAATTAATAAAAAAAATATATTTTTTATCAAATTTTTAAGAAAACAAAGGAACTTTTTCCATTCATTCTCAATTTTTCCTAATATTTTTTCTCCATACATTTCTCTTCATTTTTTTTCCTCATCGTTCCTATTATTTCTCAAGTGATTATCAGTCAGAATCAAAATGTACTCAACGACCACCACTAAGAACAGAAGCCGAAGAAACTCTCGTAGCAAATGAAAAAGCGCTTGAGCTACTCGACGAATCAAATCCTACAAATCTCGATACGAAATCGTTTCTTGAAGAATTGAAATATCCCCAATCAGCGTCTATCTCTGGAACATCTTCGTCTCTATTCAAATACCTAAGCACCATTCTCATCGACGGCCGAGACGCCGCATTTTGGTGGCAACAGAGCAAACCGACAGTGAGAGCTAGCTTCACTTCTCCTTCATCGTAATCAAATCCGAGTCTTGGATCAATTACAGAGACAATGTCATCGTTCGCGCGCAATTCCATAACCCAATCGACTAAGAAGAAGTTGCTACTGGAGTCCGTCGGTTTTCTCCCGGAGACGATTTCTAACAGCAAAACGCCAAACGCGAAAACATCAGACGCAGATGAAGGTTTACCGTTACGAGCTAGCTCCGGTGCTACATAACCGATCGTTCCAACGAGTGCGGTTGTGCGCGACTGTGTTAACGATCCACGTTCGTAAAGCCTTGCGAGTCCGAAATCTCCCAATCTCGGATTCATATCATCATCAATTAAAACATTGCTAGGTTTCACATCTCTATGAATCACAATCTTCTCCCAGTCTTCATGAAGATACAACAAGCCCGACGAGATTCCTTTCGCGATTTGAAAACGCGCGTTCCACGACAAAACAGCACCGCTTCGTTCCGGGACAGTATACAACAGAGAGTCTAAGCTTCCATTGGAGATGAGATCGTAAATCAACAAGAGGTCGTTCTTGTGTTTACACCATCCTTGAAGGTTGACCAGATTCTTATGACGTAACCTTCCTAAACTCTCGATCTCTGACACAAATTCTCGAACACCTTGCATACTATTCGGAGTTATCTTCTTCACAGCGATTTGATCCAGTGAAGATGAGACACTTCCTCTGTAAACAATTCCAAATCCTCCGGCTCCAATAATCCGATTCTCCTTGAATCCATCTGTTGCTACATAAAGATCTTTGTACTTGAATCTACGAGGATGATCGATTTCCCAATCTTCAAGAATCTCTTCTTGTCGCAACCGCTTTTTATACATCACGAAGAAGCAGAGTAACACAAGCAAGATCAACATCACAGACGATAAAGCCACAATCAAAACTATGACCTGAGAACTTAAACCTCTCTTATTCTTCGCCGTATTCTTCGGCGGAGGAGGAAGCTCGGAGAGATTCAACATCTCTGCTGCTACTTCGGTTGAGAAGCTCCATCCCATTATATAATGAGCACTCGATTCATCTTTCTTCCCTGTACCTGCCGTGAATCCGACAAACATTTCTTCTTCCAAAATCTCCAACAGTCTCGGAATCCTTCTCGAAATCAATGGAATTCTCGGGTTATACGCCAAATTCGCGGGATAAACCGTGAGGTTGAGCGTTTGCGTTTTACCATCGTATTCCAAAACCGCTTTAATCGGTTTACCACTCTCCAAATCGAAATCTTCTTTTCGGTCGTCGTCTTTTCGGTAATACACAACCGGTTCTTGGAAATCCGAAGTACGGTTGTTGTAATTCAAACCGATATCGTTTCCGATTTGATCGGTAAGGTCGTTAGCTCCTTGTACCGTATCGAATTCAACCGCGAAAACATGATTCCGCGGATTCCCGTTGTTTTCCTTGTTGAAAACTCCCAAGAATCCTGCGGAATCCGCGTTGGGACGATATGGAGTTGGTGAAATTGAGAATGTGAATCCGAATCCTCCGCCGCTTGAGCTTGAAGGAATTATAACGAATACAAAAGTAGTGCTAAATGAACGAACCGTTGAATTGTTGTTATTAGTATCGCGTTTTTCAAGCAATCTTACCGGTTTGTGGTAGAAAGCTGTACCGGTTACGTTTGAGTCTCGGTTAGTGAGTCTTAATAGTCCGTCTGGTTGAATCATCGCAGCTCCTGAAAGCTGAATCGTGGATTTGTTTCCGGTAAAACCTTTATAAGTAAACTGTGTTTTTGTTGTCTGAGCTCGAACATGGTAATTTGAGAAGATAAAAAACAAGAAGAGTAAGACTATGGATCTTGAATTGCCCATAAGTGAGTGAATTAAAGGAGAAAAGAAGATCAAATGGAGATGAGAGTTTGGGTTTTCTTTACAGATTTCTGTGGTTGAGAAGAAGATCAAAGAAGAGGAAAAGTATTAACTAAGAAAAAGAAAAACTTCTTTGCCGTTGAATGTTTCACATTACTGAATATTGAAATTGTATGGCACTAAATGCTTCTGTGAAAAGTCAACAAATAATGTGGTCCTTATTGGTGAAACTAAGCTCTCTTTATTACAGTAAATAGTTGGGTAATAGCGGTCAAAGATCTGATAAGCATATTTTAAATATCAAAATCACTAAACGTAATAATGGATAAATAAAAAGAATTGAAACACGCCACTGAAAGACTATTGAAACAAACATGGGTTGTCAAGAACAAGTGTACTTATTAAAAAGCCAGTATACTAATCGTAAAAAAATATTTGTATTATTTTTTTTTTGTTAAAAGGTTTTGCAGATATATTTTTTTTTTTACTTGTCAAGATTAGTCTTTGTAATCGGTTTTCAATCATAATCCAAAATTTAAAAGGTTGTGTTGTGTCTTGTGTGTTTATGACACAAAAAGAAGGTTGTGTGTTAATTTTAATAAAACTGGTAAGTGATAAGCTTTGATAATAATTTGTAATACTTTTGAGTGTTAGTATTTGATATATGGATTTATATAGCAATGTATTATTGTTTTTTTTTTTTGTTAAAGAATGTATTATTGTTTGTACTTCGTTTTTAAAAGAAGTCCAACGCAAACTCTTAGGGTGGTTTTGACCAATTCAACGTTTACTTTCGATTTCTTGATATTTTATACTTTCTTCTGGACCAAAATAAAATAGTCGTATGGACGTATACATTTGTGTTTAAAACCTTAAATATAAAAGAGTTTGTTACATCTAACTGAAAACATATAATGTTTGCCGAATGTGGCGAAATTTAAAATAGTTTATGATATAATTACATCCAAAATATCCTAAAATGTTAAATGACTATTATTCAATCAGTTAAGCGTTTTCTCTAATTGTTGAGTTTCAGTTATTGTATGGATTCGATTTGTCATATCATATTATCGTTATATATATATATATATATACGTACACACAATTCTTTTGCCGATCCAATATGATTTCTTTAACTCTTTCCAAGCTCCAAACCTGAACAAATAATTGAACCAAAATAAATCTCAAATGGAATTCATATTTGATTCAACAAACATAAAGACAACTTGGTTCACTAATATAGTTCTCATAGCACCACTAAATCTAGAAGTTTGTTTCCTTGAAATAAGCATCGGCTTTGTAGTATATCAAAGTATGTCATTTCCACAATGGAAATTGATAGATCAAAGTCTAACAATTGAGATTAGCTGAAGATTAGAGAATAAAAGAAAAAATTGAGAATAGAAGAGAATCGGGAATGTCGAATAAAAAAGCGCTTGAGCTTTTTATTATATGGAAAAAAGAAAAGTACTCAACGGCCATCACTAATAACAGAAGTTGAAGAAACTCTCGTGACGAATGAAAAAGCGCTTGAGCTACTCGATGAAACATATCCGACAAAATTGGACCTGGATTCGATTCTCGAAGCATTTGAATATCCCCAATGATCATCAACCTCAGGAACATCTTCGTCTCCATTCAAATACCTGAGCACCATCCTCATCGAAGGACGAGACGCCGCGTTCTGGTGACAACATAGCAAACCGACGGCGAGAGCAAGCTTCGCTTCTCCTTCATCGTACACAGAACCAAGTCTCGGATCGATCGCAGAGAGAATCTCAGTCTCACTGTTCGTTTGCAATTCCATAACCCAATCGACTAAGAAGAAGCTTCCAGAATCCGTCGGTTTTCTCCCGGAAACGATCTCTAACAACAAAACGCCAAACGCAAAAACATCAGACGCAGATGAAGGTTTACCGTTACGAGCTAGCTCCGGCGCTACATATCCGATCGTTCCAACTAGTGCGGTTGTTCGCGACTGCGTTAACGATCCACGTTCGTAAAGCCTCGCGAGTCCGAAATCACCCAATCTAGGATTCATTTCTTCGTCAATCAGAACATTGCTTGGTTTCACATCTCTATGAATCACAATCTTCTCCGATTCTTCATGAAGATACAACAACCCAGACGCGATTCCTTTCGCGATTTGAAAACGTGCGTTCCACGACAAAACGACTCCGCTTCGTCTCGGGACACTATACAACAACGCGTCTAAGCTTCCATTGGAGATGTAATCATAAATCAGCAAGAGATCGCTTCTGTGTTTACACCAACCTTGAAGATTCACCAGATTCTTATGGCGCAACCTTCCTAAACTCTCGATCTCTGCTACAAATTCTCGAACACCTTGCTTGCTATTCGGAGTTATCTTCTTTACAGCGATTTGATCCGACGAAGAAGACGATGACATATTTCCTCTGTAAACAATTCCGAATCCTCCGGTTCCGACAATCCGATTCTCCTTGAATCCATCAGTAGCTGCATAAAGATCTCTATACTTGAATCGACGAGGATGATCGATTTCCCAATCTTCGAGAGTCTCTTCTTGTCGTAAACGCTTTTTATACATCACGTAGAAGAAGAGTAGCACAAGCACGATCAACAAAACAGCCGATAAAGCCAGAATCAAAACTACGAGCTGAGAATTGAAACCTCTCTTCTTCGCCGCCGTATTCCGCGGTGGCAGAGGAAGCTCCGAAAGTTCAAGAATCTCTGCTGCTACTCCGGTTGAGAAACTCCATCCCATTATATAATGAGAACTCGATTGATCTTTCTTCCCTGTAGCTGCAGTGAATCCAACAAACATTTCTTCTTCCACAATCTGGGAGAGCTTTTGAATCTTTCTCGAAATCAATGGAATCGTCGGTTTAAACGCCAACTTCGCGGGATAAACGGTGACGTTTAGCGTTTGCGTTTCTCCATCGTAATCCAAAATAGCTTGAATCGGTTTACCACTCTCCATATCAAAATCTTGTTTCCGGTTAGAGTCATTATTTTGGTAATACACAACCGGTTCTTGGAAATCAGAAGTACGACTGTTGAAATTCAAACCGATATCGTTTCCGATTCGATCGTTATCGTCGTTAGCTCCTTCTACCGTATCAAATTCTACCGCGAAAATGTGATTCCGCGGATCTCCGGAGTTTTCTTTGTTGAAAACTCCTAAGTATCCTGCGGAATCCGCGTTGGGGCGATTTGGAGTTGGTGAAAGTGTGAATGTGAATCCAAAACCTCCATTGCTTGAGCTTGAAGGAATTATGACGAATACGAAAGAAGTGCTAAAAGAACGAACCGCACCGTTTTGGAGCAATCTTACCGGTTTGTGGTAGAAAGCGGTACCGGTTACGTTTGAGTCTCCGTTAGTGAGTCTCAATATTCCATCCGGTTTGATTGTCGCAGCTCCAGCGATCCGAATCTCGGATTGGTTTCCGCTAAAACCTTTAAAAGTAAACTCTGTTTTTCTTCTTTGACCTCGAACATGGGATTTTGAGAAGCTCAAAAACAAGAAGAGGTTGAATATGAGTGAGACTAAAACCATGGATCTTGAAGTGTCCATGAATGAGCAAGTTAAAGAATGAGATACGAAGATATATACTTATGGCGGTTTTCTGGTTTAGAGATGTTTTTTAATGGACACTAAGAGTTTGGGTTTTTTTTCTTTTTCTTAGAGATTCGATGTTTGAAATGAATTTCTAAGAAGCAGACAAAAGGAGAAGAAAATTATTCCAAAATAGAAAAGGAAGAGAAACTTCTTCTTTTTGGGTCTATGTTCACACCACCATATGTTGAAAAAATAGTGTAACTGCATGACTTGCATACTTGGCGGGTAATTTTAATCAAAATAATTAACTTAGTTTATTTCCAATATTAAATTTTTTATTATGACCACACTATCGTCATCATTTAATTATGAGACAAAAATGGATAAACTAAAAGGATAGTATTTTGTAATCTGTTTCGATCATAATTAATCAAGATTTTAACAAGATCTTAGTTGTAATAAAATTGATAAATGATAAGCTTTGATAATAATTTGCAATACTTATAGCTTCGAAAAGTAACAAATTTTATTTTAGATTTAACAAAAAAAAACATATTTTATTATAGGATTTTTTAATGTCGGCAACTAATATAGGAAGTTGATAATTAATATATGGATATATTTGTAAACCCTTTAACAGAAAAACAAAAATAAAAATATATGAATATATTTCATAATTGTTTTATTGCTTGTACGTTGGTATTTCAAAACCCAACGCATTAATAGGCTGACTTTGACAAGTTCAACGTTTATATGAACTTTCTGATATTTTATATTTTTATTTGACTATAAAATGGACTTCGGAAATTTGTGTTTAAAACCAATAATACAAAGGTGCTGATTGATAAAGATTTTCGTTTTAGGTTTTCGCTTTACATATATAACTATATAGTTGTAGAGAATTTGGCTGTTAGAGCTATGATTTTAATTTTAGACAAAATTTCAAAGTCTAATTGATAACAAAGACTGTTAGAGTTTTGATTTTTACTTTAAAACTTTTTTTTATATACAAAACAACGGAACATTTTTGTTTAAGACCATCAAAACAATGCCGTACTTTTGTTTCAACTTCACTCGGTAATAAAATTTATGTAATACCGTGAACACTTTCGTTTCGACTTTAATCGGTAATAAAATTAAAGGAAAATGGATCTCAAAAGAACACAAAAAAAATAATAATAATTAATCAATCAAAAATTTAAGATGTTAAAACAAAGATTAGAATTAAAAGGAGTTTGAAGTTGTTATAGGAAAGAAATAGGTTTTTATAAGAAAAAAAAATAAAGAATAAAAAAATTATATAGGTTTTTGTTTTTCTAAAGCTACACATTGACTTTGAGAAAAATAAACAAATTTTAAGAATAAAAAAAATGAAAATTGACCGTTAAGGCTTTAGAAAGAAAAAAAAAAATTAAAGTTTGATTGGTAAATTTTTAACTTTGAAGACTTTAAATAATTTTACAACCCTTAAAAACCATGTTGCTAATCACCCCCAAAATGTATGTGGCAAGTCTTTTCTCTTATGTTTAACAAAAAAAGAAAAGTCTTTTCTCTTATTTTCATCCACACATAATTTTGAAAATAACCAGTTCTAATAATGAGTTTCTATGTGATCGTCATCAATTTGACTTTGTAAATGTTGTTCTAGTTTCGCTTTATCCATATCATCTTTGCTCATACTATTCTTCTTTGGCACGTACCTATGGCCTATTTTTAAAAATCATCACACAAAACGTCCAAGTCCATATGACTATTTCGCCTTCTCTGCGCAGCTCCAATCGAGAGTCGTGATCACTTATTTTTGTATGTCCTTACTCGAAAGAGATATGGATGAGCTCGATGAACAAGCTTGGTCATGCTTCCTGGCTCACATATGCGACTTCTCGGCTTTGAAACATGCATGGCATTATTCTCTCATGGCATATCATTATATTTGTTATTTTGTTTGTTTTGTTTCACTTAATTCTTTACGTTCTAAAGCTTAAAGGTGGAAGCATATGTGGTTTACTGGTTAAGGATTTAATAGCTTCTATATCAAGTCTGGGGTTCGAATCCTAGAAAATGCATTTTCTTGCAGATTATTGACACAAGATTTATCGGAGATTTCAGCGCAGCAGGTAAAGCCGTCCAGTCTCGGGAGTCAAGGGTTAAGCTGTCAATCGTGGTATATGGTGTCAGGTCTAGCCGTCTATCGTGGGTTCGTGTATTACAGATAGAGCCGGTATATTGGAGTCGACCGTGGAATCTTGCAGGTAAATCATTATTACATTGTAATAAGATAATATCAAATATCATGATGATCTAATAGTCTTGAAAGTGTTTAAAAAAATTTAAAGTTTAAAAAAAATTCAACCATTGTCAAAAAAAAGATTATCATAATGAGTTTATTATATCATCCCCAAGTGGAATTATTCTCTGAGGGTCTCTTTAATTAATAAAAAGATTTGCTGATTGAACATCAAAATCAAAATCGACAAGTCTATATATTAAAATCTTTGATTAAAGATTAGTCTTGTGTCAAAATCAAAATTAAAGCTCTTTTAATACGATATTAATAATGTTTAATATCAAAGACTTTTTAAATGACAAAAAGTACCAGTACTGGTTTTTATTTGAGATTGTACAAAGGAAATGTTTATATGATTTTTTAATATAAAAAAAGTATGTCATTCCCACAAGGAAAACTTGATGGATCAAAGTCTAACAATAAGAGATTGAGAATATAATAGAAGAGAATCAGAAAAATAAGATGCAAGAGCATTGTCATATTGAAAATGATATTGCTATTTGAAAATCATATCGGATCAAAAAAGAATAGACGCGATCATTTACCACATCCTCCCATGTATATATCCATATATATATTGATCTCGAAGAATCACTCTCGTCAACTCTCCCGCCAAATCTGCGAAAAATATGGACAAGAGAAGAAAATATGTTCTATGGGTTCCTAAGGATTTTGGTAAAGCACATACATATCATTTATTCCCGCATTCCAATTCTTCATTCAAACTCTTAGATTTCGTTTACAACTTTACAAAAATTCTAACAACTTTCAACGGAAAAAGAAACTAGCATTAATTTACAAAAAGGATTAAGTTTGAATTTGCTATCTACCACTAAGATTAGAACTCGAAGAAATCCTAGTAATGGAGAAAGCTTCAATTGAGCTCGAAGCTCTGTCAGACGAAACATATGCAAATTTCGATCCAAATTCGCTTCTCGATGAATAATCTGAAAGTCCCCAATGATCATCAATCAGAGGAACATCTTCATCTTGATTCAAATACCTAAGCACCATTTTCATCGACGGCCTCGAAACTGGTCTTTGATGGCAACAAAGCAATCCAACGTCGAGAGCAAGTTTCGCCTGAACACTATCGAAACCAGATCCAAGTCTCGGATCTACCGCACTGAGAATCTCATCGTTCCCGCGCAATTCCATAACCCAATCGGCTAAAAAGAAGCTTCCAGAATCCGTCGGTCTTCTTCCCGATACGATCTCTAACAGTAAAACGCCAAACGCGAAAACATCAGACGCGGATGAAGATTTACCGCTTCGAGTAAGCTCCGGGGCCATGTAACCAATCGTACCTACGATTACAGTGGTTTGCGATTGCGATCCGCGTTCGTAAAGCCTCGCGAGTCCGAAATCTCCCAATCTAGGATTCAAATCGGAATCGATTAATACATTGCTAGGTTTCACATCTCTGTGAATCACAATCTTCTCCCATTCTTCATGAAGATACAACAAACCAGACGCAATTCCTTTGGCGATTTGAAAACGCGCGTTCCATGACAAAACAGCTCCGCTTTGCCTCGGTTTACTGTATAGCAACGAGTCTAAACTCCCGTTAGGGATAAAATCGTAAATTAGCAAAAGATCGTTCTTGTGTTTGCACCATCCTTGAAGGTTGACCAGATTCTTATGGCGTAACCTTCCTAAACTCTCGACCTCTGCGACAAATTCTCGAACACCTTGCATGCTATTCGGAGTTATCTTTTTCACTGCGATTTGAGCGGAAGAAGACGACGCTGAGATGCTTCCTCTGTAAACAACTCCGAATCCTCCGGTTCCGATAATTCGATTCTCCTTGAATCCATCAGTTGCTGCGTAGAGATCTTTGTACCGTAATCTGTGTGGATGATTGATTTCCCAATCTTCGAGAATCTCATCTTGTTGCAACCGTCTCTTATACACCACGAAGATGAAGAGAAAACCAAGCAAGATCAGTGTTACGCCGGATAAAGCTACGATTAAAGCGAGGACTTGAGAATCGTAACCTCTCTTCTTCGCCGTGTTTGGTGGCGGAGGAGGAAGCTCCGATAAGTTTAAGATTTCGGCAACCGGATTATCTCCGCCGCTGGAAAAACTCCATCCCATTATATAATGAGCACTCGACTGATCTCTCCCTGTAGCAGCCGTGAATCCGACGAACATTTCTTCTTGAACGATCCGAGCGAGCTTCGGAATCTGTCTGGAGATCAAAGGCTTTATCGGTTTAAACTTCAAACTCGCCGGATAAACTGTGAAGTTCAGAAGCTGCGTTTCTCCGTCGTAATCCAACGTCGCACGAATCGGATCGCCGGATTGAAGGGGGAAATCCTCTTTCCGATCTGAATCGTCGTTATCGTAATAAACCACCGGTTCTTGTACATCGGAAGTGAGACTGTTGAAATTCAAACCGATGTGGTTTCCGATTCGATCAGCACCGTCTTTGAATCCTTGAACCGTATCGAACTCCACCGCAAAAACGTGATTCGTGGAGTTTCCGTCGTTTGCTTCGTTGAGAAATCCTAAATACTGTGCGGATTCAGCTCCGGGACGGTTTGGAGTCGGAGATAGCGTGAAAGTGAATCCGAAACCTCCGTTGCTTGAGCTTGAAGGGATTATGACGAAGACGAAAGAAGTACTAAAAGAACGAACCGTGGCGTTTGTGGAAGAATTTGTGTTGAGTAACCTCACCGGAGTTTGGTAGAAAGCTGTTCCGGTGACGTTTGGGTTCCGATCGGTGAGTCTTAATAAACCGTCCGGTTTGATCGTTGCGGCTCCGGTGGTTAGAATATCCAATTGGCTTCCGTTAAATCCTTTGAAAACAAAATTTGTTGGTGGAGTTTCTGTTGGTGTTCTCTGAGGAAGAACAGGGACTGTGGAAATGAAGATGAAGATGAAGGTGAACAGAAGTGAGGCCATGGATCTTGTTGCAGTTCCCATGACTGAGAGAGAAAACGAAGGAGAAAAAGATAAGAAGAGATGCCTCTCGGAGATTTGAGGATTAGAGATGTCCTTATATATAAGGAAAGAAAGAAGAAATTGTAAGTTTTAAACATGAAATTGTGTATATTATTTCCTCTTATAACTTTACTTGGTTCACATTAGCAAAGTACTAAAATTATACGGAACATAATTGATTTGTGATATATTCAATATTTGGAAGAGAGAAAAAAGAAAAATATATATTTATTTCAACTACTGAATTTTCAATATTTTAAAGTTGTGGTTAGGACCAAGTACTGTCAATTATGGTTTCTTTTAGTTATAAAATTTCAATGATTTGGATATTTATGTTGAATTTGAAATTTTGTGTTGTTAAGTTAAAACAGGTGGTATTCATGGTTAGTTGTGACAAGTGTTACAGCGTATAAATATACTATTGAGCTGTTATTAATATGAGTTCATAAAATACATATATAAATAAACTTTCCTAAAACCATATAGGAAATATGCTAAGAGTAACATCAAGATACAAAGGATTCTTCCATTTAGGTTTCACGGACTTCAATTCATAAACATCGATGACTTAGCATACGTGGTTCGCAAGACACGTCTTACTTTTCAAGTTATCTCCAATAAGTTAAAAACCATTATTAACACATGTTTTATGTGAGTAATTCAGTATAATATATTAACATATGTAAATTTTGACTTTATTCACTTACTTTTAAATAAAAGCTAAATATTTTCAAAAGTTCCTATTATTTCTCTGATGCTTAACAAAAAAAAATACAAAGAGAAAAAAAATCAGTTGAAATTTTATTTAAAGATTGTTGAGGATAATTTCTAGTTATGAGAAACAAGTTAATCACATGACGATGTGTGAGTGATGGATTCTTTAAAGGAAGTGCTCTCGTACATCAATGATAATGGCCGATCTTTTACATCTATTATCAAGCATGTCATATCATCAAGAGGTCTTTCGAATTATCGATTTAATTTAATTTTAATTTTAAACCTAACAACCCTTTTATCAAACTGTATTTCAAACTTCTATTAATTCGAGTGTTAGATAATTTTCCAAAAACATTTTTGAATTTGGCGGTTCTCTCCGTACATATTCAAATGAATATGAGAAGTATATTCCCAATGTTTCATATGTCTACTGCGGTTTCATTAAAGCTAAACCTAAAACTTTTCATGAAGAAATTAAGATAGTTAGAAAATTTAAAATTGTAGAAAATTTATTTAAATTTGAAATCATACTAAATGCATAATAGAATAAGTTTTCCTCTATCTTTCTTCAGTCATATATATATATATAAAAAAATACATGTAAAATTACCAATTATAGATAATTAAGACGTAAAATCTATATACTAATAATTTGGGAAAATAATATATAATTTAGGATGTGATATTGAGGAAGATATTGGCATATAGTCTTAAGTCTTAACTTTTATGCTGTAAATTCAATTGTTTTTTCCTAAAAGTTCAACACAACCCATATGGAGCTGACTTTGACAAAGTCCATATTTGCTTTGGACCTGCAGATATTTTCAATTTCGTAGGAAAACAAACAACGAATAATTGACTTTCGAACGTGAACATTATGTGATTTAATCTTTAAAGATAATAAAATATACTATTATTGGTGATTAGATGAGTTCCGAACTTATGGGACTGCAGTAAATTTTCTTGCCTTTGTACTAGATTCCACTAATGATTGGTAATAATATCAAATGATTACTTTTTATAGTTGTTGTAATAAAAAGCTCGTATTTTTTATTTTTTTTATCTTTTCACTATATCTATATATATATATATATATATTTAAATATCTTTAGTATAAGATCTCAATTGAAGCTCGTATTCTCTACTTTGAGTCGATTGGTCTGATAAATCTTTGTCTGTTTGACTTTGTAAATGTTACCATATAGTTTCAAACTTTTCCATTTTATGTCCATTTTCTTCAAACTTTTCCATTTTATGTTTATTTATTAATTTTTATGATATATATTATTGAATCATAGAAGATCACACGTCATGTGGTCGTATGAGATATACACAACAGTGTTTTAAATTTATACCCATCGGACCCTTTTCGATTCATCCGGTTTAACTGAGATCTATATACAAAAACCATGTTTTTATTTTTGTCAGTTTGTCAACAGAAATGGTTAACACATATATCAAACAAAGATTGGCTTCATTTATAGTTTTGGTCAATGAGTAACCCGGTACACAATCCGGTTCGGTTACAAATTGGTAAATGGGAGCGACTTTTCTTTGGATCACTCACAACTCACAAGACACATATCCTTTAAACCTAGTCGATTGGTGGAATCATAAAATCAAAAACCAGATCAAGAATTTGTAGATGCTTAGGCATCCCACTCTAACGATTTGACTAACATTGCTTGCATCAATGCTGGTTTGGGTCCAATAGCGTTAGTTCATGTTGATTTTTTTATTAGTTGTGGTTCATTTAGTTCTAGGCACGGGTTGCGGCTGCTAGTTCATGTACATATTTAACAATCATGCTAGAAATAAATAGCAACCGCAATCACGCGGTAAAATTACCGATCATCAGAAAAAAAAAAGTGATTGGTAATCTAACTATCATTTATACTTTCTTAAATTTCTTATCTATTTTCAGGATGTGATTGGTAATTTTACCGCTCAAGGTATAATCGTTTTATGTCATTAATCAAATAAAACAGTAAGAATGTCATGATGTTAAATTAAAAATATGTAAAACAAATAATAAAAAAAATTAAATAATTACATGTTAAATTAAATAGAAACAAATTAAATAATTACATGCTAAATTTTTCAATGATTTCATATGGTTATTCTCAATTATTTTATTTCACGAGTGATCTAAATATGTTATTTTAATCTCTGTATATACGGATCTTTAAACTAGTATTATTATATAGAAATATATCAATGTATTGTAAATTGATCATGTATCATTCTGGGGATTAATTTGTCCTAATTGATTCACAAGAAAATAAATTATAACAGGATTGTTAGTTAAAAAATAATGATCAGTTAGTATGTAAGTTGCCAATACAAATGCATATATATATATATATATATATATATATTGTTAAAAAAATGCAAGATATTTTGTATCTTTGTACTTTGACTCAACCAGTAAAAACTTCACAAATGTTGTTAGAGAATTGTGAGAATTACATAAAAAGTCTTGCTTTTTAATAAATAGGTAAACATGTGTTACCTGAAATCATAGGCAAAAGGATAAAACAAACATCACCAAATACCAATGAAAGTAACATAATTTTATTTCTTTGCTTGGTTTTTTTTTTTTTTGATAATTGATTGAATTTTTCTTTTTTTTGATAATTTTTTTTTATTTGCTTACGAAGAATTGATTTTGTTGGTGCTTTGTGAACGCATTCATGTACATATTAACATATCAACATAAACTCAAATGGATATATAACAAACTAAAAATATTTTGACAAACTTTTCAGTCTAATTTTATTTTATGGAAAACTTAATGATTAAAAGTATCTGAAAGTTTTTTAATAAGTTCTATCCAAATTTATGTTTCGTTCCATGGAAAAAAAAAAAAACAACGGACGTGAAAAAAAAATCCATCACGCGCCTAATATCTGAAAACAGTAAAATAAGGCCAAAATCGTGGATAGTCTAGAGATTTCCGCGCGTGAACGTTTACGCGTTATAGTTGCGCGTGGGGTATTATTCCGTCTATTATTAAAAACGCATGCCTTTCCGTAGCCCAACATTTCCTTTAAGCCCATAAAACCCAATATGTATTCGTACAATATTAATCTCCTTTCTAATGTTTTATTACTATATTTTTTTTGCACAGACAAAATCGAATTAGGAAATGTATGGATTGTGTCTGTAAAATATGTAACATATACGATATCAAATTAAAATAATAAAAACAATTCAACAAACTTAGTGTTCGAACCGGTCGCTAAGATTGAGATCGGTTGATTTGCGAGATGAATACGTATGGAGCGAGACGTGACTTTAAAATATACTAGGTCGTTTGTGGGTCGGAATCCTTGTTAATGAACCGTAACGTCGATAAGGTTATACAAGGTGAGATGATGGCGAGACCACTGTTATATATTGAGAGATAAGTGAGATCGCTGTTACAAGAGGTTGATAAATAGGTTACAAGAAGAGTGGTAAAGCAAAGAGTGAGGTCTAACACCTATCAAACGGGGTGTTAAACTCGATATAAGTTATTGAACTGTTATTCCTTTTCTCTCTTTGTTCCTCTTTGAATTCAATGTCCTTCACTTACTGAAATCAGATGATATTTATAGTAGATGACGAGTTTCCGGGAGCTGACTCGTAACCCAGTCTAATCCGAAGATAGATTGCAATCTAGACCTGGCGTGTTAGGTCACGCGTTGGATGTTGTTTACAAAGGATGTTTTCGGCTCGCTTTGACACGAGAAAATGTGTGAGGTGACAAGATGTCAATTCGTGTTTTATCCTTGGAGGTCAACCCTTGGCTCGCTAGAGGTCGCTTGGCGAGGCCGCATGTCGCCTCGTGGAAGGCTCCCGAGGCGGGTAGGTTGGATCTTTCAAGGCTCTTTTGGGCTTTGAACTGAATTTGGATTCTGATACGATTTGGGTTGAAGAGTGCTAAACCCGCCCCCAACACTTAGACACAATTATAAAATCACTGCGATTTACCTTTTTTCCTTTTTTTTTTTTTTTTTTTTTATCGATAGATATCTAATGAATTATTATTGGATGTCGACTTCGACCCATTTTAAAACTCATAATAGTTTAAACTTCAATATCATTACAAGTAGAAAAACAATTAACTTGTTTTTATCCTCTAAAACAAATTTATTAAATTTATTAACTTAAAAAATCAAAATACTAATCGTTCCAAATTTCATGAGGAGAGACAGAATCTCCGCCAACAAAATAAGAATCCTTACTAAGATGAGTCAAACTATGGACTATATAATTACAATAATGATTAACATGCTGAAAATTACAATAGATAATTTTTGAGAAATAAATATCTTTGACTAAATTAATCATAGTCTTGTGTACTTCCGATTTGTCCCACTAGAAACTGAGGAACAAAGAATCAATTTCCGCACATATTGATTCTGGTAGTTTGAAGCATATTACCATTTAAATTAACATTTAGGTTGTTTAGAATGCAAAACTAGAAAACTCGAATTAGTTAAAAAAGAAGAGAAATGATAGTTAGATTTGAATGTGCCTAAACGCACACTATCTACCACTGATATGAGAGCACGAAGAAATTCGAGTGAAAGCCGATGAAGTCTGTGAGCTCGAAGCCCTATCCGTTGAAACATACCCTCCGAATTTTAATTTAGATTCGCTTCTCGAAGAAGAGCCTGAATATCCCCAATCATCTTCAATCTCAGGAACATCATCGTCTCCGTTCAAATACCTAAGCACCATTCTCATTGATGGTCTCGATCCCGGTTTCTGATGGCAACAGAGCAATCCAACGGCGAGAGCAAGCCTTGCTTCTTCACCGTCGTAACTAGACCCGAGTCTCGGATCCACTGCACCGAGAATCTCACCGTTCCCGTGCAATTCCATAGCCCAATCGGCTAAGAAGAAAGTTCCAGCATCCGTTGGTTTTCTCCCGGAGACGATCTCTAATAGCAAAACGCCAAACGCGAAAACATCGGAAGCCGAAGAGGAGTTTCCGTTGCGAGTGAGCTCGGGCGCCATATAACCAATCGTTCCGACAACTACGGTTGTGTGCGATTGTGATCCGCGTTCGTAAAGCCTCGCGAGTCCGAAATCTCCTAATCTAGGATTCATTACATCGTCAATCAGAACATTGCTTGGTTTCACATCTCTGTGAATCACAATCTGTTCCCATTCTTCGTGAAGATACAGTAACCCCGACGCGATTCCTTTCGCGATTTGAAAACGCACGTTCCACAACAAAACGGCTCCGCTTCGTCTCGGTTTGGAATACAACAACGAGTCTAAGCTTCCATTGGAGATGTAATCGTAAATCAACAAGAGATCGTTATTGTTTTTACACCAGCCTTGAAGGTTGACCAGATTCTTATGGCGTAACCTTCCTAAACTCTCGATCTCTGCAACAAATTCTCGAACACCTTGCATGCTATTCGGAGTTATCTTCTTCACTGCGATTTGATCTGAAGAAGACGAAGTGATGTTTCCTCTGTAAACAGTTCCAAATCCTCCAGTTCCAATGATCCGATCCTCCTTGAACCCATCCGTAGCCTTATAGAGATCTCTGTATCGGAATCTGTGCGGATGATCGATTTCCCAATCTTCGAGAATCTCTTCTTGTTGCAGTCTCTTCTTATAGATCAAGAAAGTCAACAATAAAACCACCATGATCACTACAACAGTCGTTAAAGCCACAATCAGAGCGATGACTTTACCATTGTAACCTCTCTTCTTCGCGGTATTCGGCGGCGGAGGAGGAAGCTCTGAGAGGTCTAACGTCTCCGCAATCGGGTTTTCTCCGCCGCTGGAAAAACTCCATCCCATAAGGTAATGAGCACTCGATTGATCTTTCTCCCCTGTAGCTGCTGTAAATCCAACGAACATTTCATCTTGAACAATCTCCAACAGTTTTGGTACAGATTGAGAAATCAATGGAGTTTTTGGTTTAGATCCTAATCTGGTTGGATAAACAGTGAGGTTAAGTGTTTTGGTTGGTCCATGGTAATCCAAAAACACTTGAATCGACTCACCACTCACCAACTGGAACTCTTCTTTCTTGCCATCTTCGTCGTAATACACCACTGGTTCTTGAACATCTGAAGAGAGACTGTTGAAATTCAAACCGATGTGATTGCCTTCTCGGTTTGCGCCGTCTTTGAATCCTTGTACCGTATCGAACTCCACCGCGAAAACGTGGTTCTCCGAATCTCCATTGTTTCTTTCGTTGAGTAGCCCCAAGTACTGACCGGATTCCGCGTCAGTGCGGTTTGGGGCTGGAGATAGTGTGAATGTGAATCCGGAACCTCCATCGCTTGAACTTGATGGGATTATAACAAATACGAAAGAAGTGCTGAAAGAACGAACCGCGCCTTTTTCGAGCAATCTGACCGGTTTCCGGTAGAAAGCTGTACCGGCGAGGTTTGATTTCCGATCGGTGAGTCTTAATAATCCGTTGGGATTAATGGATGAATCTCCTTCTATCTGAATCTCTGATTCGTTTCCTTTAAAACCTCGGAAAACAAATTCTGTTTTGGTCGTCTCTGTTTTTGCTGTCTGAGCGTGAATTAGGAAGAACACCAACAAGAGTGAGACTATGGATCTTGATTTGTCCATGAATGATGGAGAAGAAAGTGAAACAAGAACAAAGAGAAAAAAAAATTAGAAGATGAAGAAAAAGATAAGGAAAACGACAATCTAACTCCCTAGCTTGCAGGTAATTGATTTTTTTAGTTTTTCAAAGATGATATTTTAGGATGCCCCATACATTAAGGAAACCATGTTTTATTTTATAAAGTCGATATGCAATGTAAACGTAGGGTTGACTTTGACAAAGTCGAATACTAGTTTGAATTTAAGGAAAAAAGAATAAAGAAGAAACGAGTCATGTTGACTTGGACACATTTTGAGTTCAGCTAAAAAGATCAAATAAGATCTTTGGGAATTAAATGAATCCTAAGCTTATAGTATAATATAATTGCAGTAAGTTTCTGACTTGGGAGGTAAATAACGGTGTAAGTCAGTCTTCGATCAGAAACTGACTGCAAATAAAGATCTTTAGGAATTAAATGAGTCCTGATCAGATACGGATAAACTGACTTCCTACGGTGGAAAACAAACGAAATCAAAATCTGCTCTTAGATTATGCTTTCTTTGTTATTTGGTGTTGATTCTTGTTGTGTTTCGGTAACATCATCTCTTATGACTATCTCTTGTCGTGTTTTACTCTTGGCAGTTTTCCTAATTTCCCAAAACATTTCAGTATTATTGAAATGTCTTTAGAAATTGGAATAGCAAACTTGGTTACTAGTACTTAGCTTCTCCACTGAGCTATTGAAACTGCTTAGAGTCGTCTCCACTGAACTGTTGAGAATCTTGCAAGCTTCTGGTACTTGGTTGCTACTTCCATAAGCATTGCATACATACATTACAAAATTCTGATAGTTCTGTTTCACCAAAAAAAAGATCAGGAAATTAAAAAAAAGTTTGTTCTTGAAAATCCACCTTAATGCATACAAGAACTAACCTCTCGAAGTGGTTGGTTATTTACAACCACCCATGGCACAAAGTTATGTGGTGGATTAAGCTGAAAGGTTTCTTCAGCATATCTTTGTTCAAACTGCAACATTGTCATTTTTGTTTTAGGGTTTATAAGTTTTAAACTCTTGTTATTTTCTTAATATAGCAGTGATTTTACCTGGTTTCCATATCCGTTAATGTAACAGTCGATCGCTGCTTTGCTCAATCCAACCATTTCAAAACAATCAGCCCATTTCTCAAGCTTATTCTCTAAGACTAAACGTTCCGTACAGTATATGTATCCAAAATGCTTCATCTGCAAGAGAAATGTTACATAGCACATAGCAACAGCTTATCAAACAGTCAAGCCTTTGATAAGTTATAATCGTTTTAGAGACTTACTACATCAGGGTATGCGTTTATTGCACAGGCGTGAATCGAGTTAAGTGCACATTCAGCTTCTCCATGCTGAAAAAGGAAGCTTCCTTTTAAAGTCAAAGGCTTTTTATGTATGATGTAAGTGAAGAGAAAGACAAAGAAGAGAGTCCTAAGACCTGACAGAGAATGGTGCCATCTGGTTTGTTAATGGTGTTGCCCCATGGAACAAGATGGAGATCAATGGCTGAGATTAAACCGGTTTCGAAGATCTTAGGTAAGTGGTTAACGATGAAATCTGCACAGTAAGGACATAGAGCTTCGTAGTATAGACTTAAAGTGACTCTCTGGCTTGAAGTTGAAGACAGAGATAAGAAGCAGACGAAGATTGTGATGTAGAAACTGAGAATTCTCTGATTTGATGCCATTTGATGCAAAACAAGATTTGCAGAAGAATTAGACTCTTGCTTTTATCTTGAAGTAGCACTGAACAAGCAAAGCATCTTCAAAACTTTCGTGTTTGACGTGTTGCTGTTTGGTTTGAATTAAAACGGCACGTAGTCTTATTGTTAATTTTTTAAACGGCGTGATTGTTTCACTGTGTTTGGGTTGGGTTAGTGTCACTCTTCGTCTTCTACATTTTATCCACCTGAACTAACCGATAAAGCCCTGAACCCTATTTTTTTTCCTCTTTGTTTTTTTTGTAGCTCCCCGCTGGTGGAGAATCGGCGTGTTCTACAATGTCGTCCATGAACTTTAATCCATTTCAAAACTGGTTCGAGAAACCACCAAACCCAGTTCCTACCATCAACTTCGTCTCCCTCGCCGATTCGTTTTTCCCCAAATCACAATCTCCGAATTTCGCTTCAATCGGACTTCCAAAATTCCTCAAAAAAACCAAAAAATCCGATACCGAAGAGCCTGGATACTACAAGCAAATCGCTGAGCAGTTCTTATGGGAGTGCGAGAACATACCTGATTACAGAAACACTCCAGAAGTCGACAAAATCCTGAACGAAGATCCAGTTTTCGAGAAAAAGGAGAATCCGACTCCAGAAGAAATCGAAGCTGAGCAGAAATGGTGGGAGAGGTTTCGAGCGAGTCCTGTGATTCAATTCATGACTCGCGCAGAAGAAATCGCAGACGATATGAACCAAATGGAGCTCGACGCAAACGATACGCCGTATCGTAAAGAAGATAAGGATTTATGGCGAAGCGTTCCTCATGTGATTGGATTCGATGGGAGACCAATGCCTAGGAAGGCGATAAAATCGAAAGAAGAGAGTGATGATAAGTTTTGGGATTTCATGAAACAGTTTCTGTTTGGACTCTGGGGTTTCAGGCAACGTCCTTACCCTCCCGGTCGACCCATTGATGTAGCTCAAGCTATTGGTTACAAACGGCTCGAGAAGCGTTATTATGACTGTAAGTGCCTCCTTCAATCCTGTGATTTTGGTGAATTTGATGAAACCAGAACAAAATGGGAACCAATAGTTCTGAAAGATTCCTTATTTTAAGTGAATTAGAACAGAAATTCTTGGTGAATTGGTTATGACTTGCTATGTGATGATGTTAGTGTATTGTTGTTGAATTGTGTATATCGTTTATGTTTGACTCGAAAGATCCAAGCTTGTGCCTGTTGTAGTATTGTTTTTGTTTTTTGGATTGCGTTGGATGATAACCTTTTGCTTGCTCTATTGCGTTTTGTGTTTTGTAGTCATAATGAAAACCAGTGGTTGGTGGTACAAAGACCGACTAGGCCGTACTCGAGGCCCTTGCGAGATTATAACTCTTAAAACTGCTTACGGAGCTGGAATAATCGACAGAGATACATTCATTTGGGGCGAAGACATGGATGAATGGGCTCCTATTCACATGGTTTACGGTTTAGAACCCGCAATCGCCACCTGGGAAGGTAATCAATCGAAGAAAATCACAAATTTTGCCTTCTTTAGCTTCCTATGAGTTTATTGTTTTTGTTTTCCAGTGAGACTTGGTGCAGCAGCAACAGCTTTCTTACACAAACTCCAAAAGGGAATACCACCATGGGTTCCATTAAAAGGAAGAGAGCCAAAAACATACAAGCAGCTACAAAAAGAAGCAATCGAGAGTAAGAAACGCGACATGGCAGTGATGGAAGCAAACGATGGTGTTTGGCCTGGAGTTAGAACTCCAAGCCATGCTCTGTTTCTTTGGGCTAGTGGTTCTGAATTAACAACAGTACTTGAAACTGATCACATGCCTAACAAATTTATCCCAAAAGATCTTAGGTACTTTAAAATAAAAGTCCACCATTTTGAGTTCTTCTTAGCCAAAATCGGATTTTGAATTCTTGAGTTTATGATTTTGTGTAGACAAGAATTGGCGAAAGTAATACCAGGGTTAAGGCCATGGGAAGTGATAAGCATAGAGCAAGCTATGGATCAGATCAGCTATGGTGGAGAATGGTACCGTGAACCACTTGGTACTTACACTACTGGTCCTCCTTACATCAGAGAGTGGAATAAGGATGTCTTGGTAAACTTTCTTCTTCAAAAGCTAAAGCTTTTTTTTTTTTTTTTCGCTTATAAGCATTTTTTTTTTAATTCTCATTTCAATGTATCATCTGTTTTTTGCAGAGACTGTACCGGATTTTCGATACCCTCAGTACTCGAGTAGAAGAGAAGCTAGAGAGCACGATTCCGGGTTTCGAAACTATAATGGAGAAAGTTCACAGAGATTACGAGGCTCGAATTGCTCGGAGGATGAAACGGAGAGAGCAAAAGTTGAGAGAAGATGAGTATAAGCATTTAGCTGGCATTAACGATGATGAGGAAGAAGACAGCGACGACGATGAACGTAAGTAAGCTGATGGAGAAAACATCTGTTGTTTTTGCCTTCTCCAGCAATGCACGTTGTTATTCTGCGTCTTATGTAACTTGGTTTATTTCTACATGTCTTATCAACTAGCTCTTTTCTTGGGACAATTGTTAAATTAGTTTAAAGTTTTATGTCAAGATTTTCAATTCTTAATCTTGTACAACAAAATTCTTATGATGCAAAATTCTAAATTCTGATCCAAATCAAAGTAAACATTACGCTTATGCTCTCACATGGCCTTGTTGTAGGCACATTATAATTTTATATAGCAGCATAACCGGCCCGGTTTAGTAAAAAGAAACCGAGATTGCTTCTAAGTGACTTTACTTGATAGAATTTGTGTTTTCTTGCTCGACAGAGATCGTCGCCATAGCCACGGTCCCGGAAGCTCCAGTGTCGGCGATTGATTTCTTGATGTAGATCTCACTATTACTGTACATTTTTCTTTCCCTCTCTTTCAATTTCATGAGTCCTCTCCAAATTCTTAGCTCTCATGGTGTCGATTTCAGAATTGTTTGCGTTGAGTCTGTTCTCTGCTAGAGGTTTTGACTTTTGAGCTACAGGCTGAGTTTTAATGATTCAAAATTCGACGCATTATTCTAGAAGTTACTATCTTATTAGATCTCGATCAATCATTTAAATTTCCAAGATCTAAAGCTTGTGTGAAATTATATGCTATGAATTATCCAGATTATTTACATTTCTCTGCTTTTGATTTAAGCATTTATGTTTGGAATGATATATTTTTCCGTTAAGCCATCGTTTTTGGGTTAATGTTGATCAGATACTTTTGCTGGTCAAAGCAAGAAGAAGTTGAAACAAGCATCAGAGAAAAAGAGAGAGAGGCCGTTGGATCCAATCTCGCTTTCTCTGTCTCTCTCTCTTTCTTGAAGAAGAAATGTACGGCAAAACCATATGCACCATCGTCTTCCTCATCTTCCTGGTCGCTTCCTACTCGATATACATGGGAACCGTCGATCCCAGACCTTACTTTTCTTTGCTTCAGTCTCAGCCCCATGGAACCTCACCTTGTAGCCCCACCGGTCGTCCCCTCCGTGTCTACATGTACGACCTCCCTCGAAAGTTTAATGTGGCAATGATGGATCCTCAAAGCTCAGACGTTGAGCCTCTCACCGGAAAGAATCTCCCTTCTTGGTCTCAGAATTCCGGAATCAAACGACAACACAGTGTTGAATATTGGCTCATGGCTTCGCTTCTCCACGGCAAGAAGGAGGAGGAGGAGACGGAGGCCTTAAGGGTTCTTGATCCAGAATTAGCAGAGGCCTTCTATGTTCCTTTCTTTTCGTCGCTAAGCTTCAATACTCATGGAAAGAACATGACGGATCCAGATACAGAACTCGACCGACAATTACAGGTAAAAGTTAGACCAGATTTTGGACTTCTGAATCATTTTGTGATTTCAAGATGTTCTTGAATCTTTTTTACTTTCTTTATGACAGGTTGAGTTAATGGAATTTCTTGAGAGTTCAAAGTATTGGCAACGTTCAAGAGGTAGAGACCATGTGATTCCATTAACACATCCAAATGCTTTCAGATTTCTGAGACAACAATTGAACGCATCAATTCTCATTGTTGTGGATTTTGGACGTTACCCCAAGAACATGGCGAATCTCAGTAAAGACGTTGTTTCTCCATACGTACATGTTGTTGAGTCCTTGACAAACGATGATCATAATGATGGTGAGACTCTTGATCCATTTGAGTCGCGCACCACGCTCTTATACTTCCGAGGGAATACAGTGAGGAAAGCTGAAGGTAAAATCCGTCTCCGGTTGGAGAAGTTGTTAGCTAATAACGCTGATGTTCACTATGAGAAAAGTATAGCAACAACACAAAACATCAAAGTGGTAAGAATCTCTTCTCTTCTATAAGAGAATCTGTAATCGTAATCTTATTCTCTTTGTTTGTTTTGTGACTATCAGTCAACGGAAGGGATGAGATCATCGAAATTCTGTCTGCATCCAGCTGGAGACACACCATCGTCATGCAGGCTATTTGATGCAATAGTCAGTCACTGTGTTCCGGTGATCATAAGCGACAAGATTGAACTGCCTTTTGAAGATGAGATTGACTACTCAGAGTTTTGTGTTTTTTACTCTGTAGAAGAAGCGCTTGAACCAGGGTACATACTCAATAACCTACGTCAGTTTCCAAAAGAGAAATGGTTACACATGTGGGAACATTTGAAGAAAGTATCTCATCACTTTGAGTTTCAGTATCCGCCTAAGAGAGAAGATGCAGTGAATATGTTGTGGAGACAGGTTAAGCATAAGATCCCAAGTGTAAAACTCGATGTACATAGAAACCGGAGGTTGAAAGTCCCTGATTGGTGGCTCTGATTATACAAACAAATTTTTCTCAAATGTTAAATCTTTCATTCTTTTTCTTTCTTCTCAGCAGTATTAATTGAATCGTCCAATCATTGCTTGTTTGATAGCTGTCTCTGTGAGATGAACCTCAGCTTTATTAGCCATTATACTTGTAAGATTCTCAGTGTTTTACTTAATGCGCTTGAGTGGGTTTGAAGAATCTTGTTGAAAAAAGATTAAGCCATTAAGTAAGAATCAAGAATCTCCCTCTTCATTAGTGGTGTGTTTTCACTACGTCATGTTAAACCTTTGTAGAAACAGAGAGGTTTATTTGTCTTTGTTCAGTGTTCAAGATAGAATCAAAGTTAAGAGCATCATATACTTTTTGCTGATCAAAGCAACTTTAATTAGGTTAAAAATCCTCATCTCTTTCGATTAGATGTGACCGTGATAATGTTCTAGTTTGCTTTTTTCAGTTATATCCAAGTGACCAGCTTTTGTTTCTCAGTAGAGAGTGACATTAGTGCCTTCATGCATCTTCATATACATGTTAGTTAAGCTCTCTCTTTCAAGTTTGGATTTAATTGTCTCACCGGTTATAATTAGATTAGATCCAATGTTATAAGTCTTAATCAGTTATGGTCATATAGTAAAACGAAAGCTTTGATTGATTAAACTTAGGAAACTATTACAAAAACAAAACACACAAAAACTTAATACTACTAGAATCTTATTACTTCATAGCTTCCAAATCTAATCCTTTTACAGATTTTTTTTTGGTTTTATAACTCCAACATCGATCCACTCTAGTTCAGAAGCATCTGGTCGAAATGCCAAACTCCTGCAAAAGACAGAACAATATATAAAACATTAAGAATGATCCATTTTACGACGAAGAACTCAACCAAAATATACGGTTTTGTATTTATACCGTGGCCTTTGCCAACCATCCTTAGCTGAGTAATATAATCTGAGATCTTCTTGATTGCTTCAATCTATAATAAAAATCAAAGATTGAATCAGAACATGTTCGATTAGATCGAGAACTTTTGAGTCATTAGTTCTAATCCATACAATACAAATACTCACCTGCTCTCCAAGAAACTCGCTTTCAACGAAATCAGCTAACTGAGGATCATTGTTCTCTGATGCCACCTGTTAATGTTTAATTAAGGTTATGAAAATGACTAATTATTTTATTAGTTTAATCTACGAGTAAATGGATTAAAGGTTAGAGAATTTACAGCGTGAAGGTTTAGAAGCTTCTCGTTGGTAAGTTTCTCCAGAGACAGAGCTAACTCCATTGCTGTGTGAAAGAAAAGATTAGTAAATTATAATAAAGCTCTTAAACCTTAATATTAAGTAGGATTTACGTTTTTGATATATATAATTTACCGTATAATGCATCTCCTTTTTCACCATGTTCGAACTCTGTTACAGGTGACACAATCGGGTGAAGCTTCACTCTTCCTCCTCTTTTGTTCTATATTACACAAAATAATTCAAAATAAATTGGGATTGTTACACTAACCACAAAGCTAGGAATGGTTAAAAAATAAAAACCTGATACTCCATGAATTTCTCTGCGTGCTCTCTTTCTTCATCACTTGATTCCTTGAAAAATCTGTTTCGAAGCATTCAAAACCAAGTTTAGCATATGATATATAATCAAATCATTAATCTCTTTTGTCAAGTATGGTTAAAGTTTATAAGATAGTAATTACTTGGCTAATCCTTTAAGAGCAACGTTGTCTCTGTCAAAGTATGCGTACATTGAATGGTACACATACGAAACATTGTATTCCACACTGTAAAACAAAGACAAAAAAAGATTAACTTCCATTAGATCTAAACATTTTTCATTTTAACGAAAAGAAAAATAAATATTTGATGTCTTACTTGATTTGCTCATTAATGGCTGCCTCGCTAACGTCGGCATATTTCTGACGAGCTAGTGAAACATGAGATGTGATCGGAATAGCCAGATCGGCTTTCTTCACTTCCTCAAATGGCTGAAACACGACTCCGGTCATCGGCATATTGTTAGTATCTACCGCCGCGGCCGTAACCACCATTGATCTCCTCGGGAATCCGACAGAAACCGCCGGAGAAGAAGAAACAGGGGAGGAGGAGGAGGAGACTCCATGGGGAAGGAGCGACTTAGAGGTGGTGAAAGACGAGATTGTCCTTGAAGCCATTGGGTGTTTTAAGGAGGATTCAGGGTTTTTTGAGCCGCCTGAGTTTTTTTTTTTGGTGCTGCTTGTTGTTGATGGTGATGATGATGAGATTAGGGGAAGGAGGAGGAAGGGTTTAAATAAAAGGGAAATGGCGTGTGGTCACCGTTGGATGAAGAGACACGTGTAGGGAGGAGATGAAGGCCAGATGTAGGGGCGTGTGGCGGCCTCGTGCTACATCCAATAGGGTAGTGTGAACATGAGGATATTCGTTCCACGTTACAGTCTCAGCCACATAAAGTTTTGTCTGTTATCTTTTTCTCTTTATCTTGAGAATCTTTTGTTTTTTACCCATTTCCTTTGCCTCTTCTCGCGATGCCACATAGCTGTTTCTTACTCGCTCTCCCACATTTCCTCTCCAACCTTCCATTTTATTAAATTAAAGATTTTATATAGTATATATGATATGATAATATCATATATCTATGTAATTAGGTAAACTTGAGTTTCAAAAGATATGTTTGTTTTTTTTCTCGTAATATCAGAAGATATTTTGTTTAAAAGTATTTCTATAAATGTATATTTTCAGGATATTTTGTTTGATTACTTTCATTTTTATTAAAAGGAAATAAATTCATTGCCTAGGTGTATCATGGATTTTTTCATTGACCAATTTGACCTAAATCATCTAGATGACCAATTTTTTTGGAATAATGAATTGAATTGAATATAAATTTGTTTTCATTTTCAAAAACTAATCTCTTATCATCAGTTAACAAAATTTTTGGGTATCCTTTAGAAATTAGTATTTTGTTTAGATTAAGTTGGATTTGTATATATCATATAACTTTTGATCTGTTAAATCTAATCCAAACTTTAATCATCTAAGATAAATATTTCTCTAGAGTTGTAGATGATAACAAATAAATTCTATTTTAGAATACAAATAATAATTCTTGACCAAAAAAATTACGTGATCAGGTGCACAATGAAGTTATTAGACGTGTAAATAATTCTATGATTCATATATTGACTTAGGAAATTGGATAGAGATGAAGTATTTATCTTTTCTAGTTAACAGATTATGTAATTTTGAAAATCTAAAATTACTAGAACATGAGTTTGAATGCTTCTAATCCCTTTAGATGCATTATGTGGCTATTATTCAGAATTTACAGCAAAGAGGAATTTTTCAAAAAAGAAAAAAAAAGGATGGGGCGAAATATTTCACTCAAGAAAGGCGTGTGGAGTTTCCAAATGACTTGTTGTCTTTATCCGGAGACAAGTACACGTTGGAATAAGTACAATGTGGGCCTTATTAATCAGGTCTCCAGAAAAAAAGGTCTTTCTTTATTGTAGTGTTGATGTTGGCAAGAATAAACATTAAAGCTTTAAACATATGGAGTTAAGTTTGGTTTATTTTCTTGGCTTGATATTTTCCCTGATTTGTATCACTGGAAGTAAAAGACTGGAATGCACAAAGAGAAGGTAGGCTACATAAAGTGTTAAAATTTATAAACAATACAACCGAAACTACAAATACATTTTAGGTTTGTTTAAACCTCATTTAACACTTAGAATATTGAATATAATTCATCTTAAACTATCAATCTTCGTGTTGTTTTTTATAAGAATTGGTTCTAGTTTTTTATTTGACTATATTTTGTACCTTGTGGTTCAGTTTCAATTTTCATCAGATTGATGATCTTGTTTGGAATAATAAAATATATTCTATGTGTCATTTTGACTTCGTGAAGGAGATATGGGTCGAACCTATTACAGGTGATTAGATAGCCAAAGGTGTTGGTTAGGCCTCCTATTTATTTATTTTAAACCATGTCTTAATAATTTTTTGTTTCATTTTAAGGAATCCATCATTATAAATCAATAGGAACAAATATAAGAAGATAAATTCAAAGTATCATACACATTTATAGACAAACAAGACATTGAATCTATATATAAAAACATCATTCATTGATATTTGAAATAGTCTCATTTTACCTGCAAATAGTAGTACTTCTCTATTATTTTTTCTCTTGCAAAATGCTGTGTCGATAAAACTTCTGTATTTACCACGTGTCACATTTTCATTGGCTCTTAGAATGTTTCACGAAAACAGAATACAATAATGGCGCGAGTGGTGCCAACGTTGTTCCCGGGAGAAAAAGAAATTAAACTCTTCGTTTCTCAAAAAAGTCTCTACTCGTAAACGAAGAAGACGACCTTCCCGGCGATTTGAAAAATCAATCTCTCCGATCTCGAAAGGGGAGAAATGGATCAGATCTTCAACAAGGTTGGTTCCTACTGGCTAGGTCACAAAGCTAACAAACAATTCGACTCCGTCGGCGACGATATCAACGTACGTCTCTTTCCTCATCTTCTCAGCAATTTATTTTTCTCTTGCCATCCTTAAATATCTGGAATCTGAATCATCTCTATTCGATTTTGATTTTGTTGTGATTTGTGTTTATTCCGACTCGGATTATAAGCGAAAACTCGAATAAATCTCTGCATGCATTTATCGAAATTTTGGTAACCTGAGGTCATTTCTGGTATTTTACATAAATCACGCCATGCAAAGGAAGAACATCTATGAGGATGATGATAATTTGTGATCGGAGAATAAACTTTTTCAAATTCGAATTAAAAATTTAGCTATATTGGGAATCTCTTGGTTTAGTGGTTCTCATGATTCTTAACAGGTCAAAAATTGTTTTCAAATGATTCTCATAATCATTGTCATGTAAATATTATTATTTATAGCTGTCTTTGATTATGATTTTTGTTTTAATTTAATTTACGTAAATATGATTTTGAATCTTGCGGTTTACGTTCTTGTGTTCCCTTTCTCCAGTCGATATCAACAAGTATCCAAGGAGGAACGAATTGGTTGGTCAACAAAATCAAAGGTAATTCTTGAATCTTTAACATTCCATTACATTCACAAATCCCAAAAAGCAAACGCCAAAACAAAACGGTTACTATCTTTCTTCATTACACAGGGAAAATGCAGAAGCCATTGCCTGAGTTACTAAAAGAATATGAATTACCAATAGGCATATTCCCAGGAGATGCAACAAACTACGAATTCAATGAAGAAACAAAGAAACTAACCGTTTTAGTCCCAACGATCTGCGAAGTTGGTTACAAAGATTCATCGGTCTTGAAATTCACAACAACAATAACCGGACATCTCGAGAAAGGAAAGTTAACCGATGTAGAAGGAATCAAAACCAAAGTTATGATTTGGGTTAAAGTCACAAGTATCTCTGCAGATCCATCCAAAGTTTATTTCACCGCGGGGATGAAGAAAAGCAGAAACAGAGATGCTTATGAGGTTCTAAGAAATGGCCTTCGAGTCGAAAAATTCTAACTTCATCTTTGTTTCGGTTACGTTTGGGTTTTTGATTTAAAAATTGTGAGTATATCCATTTTAACTTTGTTTAAGAGAGAAAAATATTTGTGTGCTCTGTTTCTTCTTTTGTATTCTTGGATTTGTTGCATTTAAATTTGTAACATGTATACTTGTTCATCAGTGCTTAAAAAATTTACTACATTTTCTCTAACAAAGAATATGATTATACGTTTCACTAAGATAATTAAATTTTCATCTTATAAAAGGAAAAAAAAATCAAAGACAGCGACAAAAAGAGAAAAGGCTTTAAACCAAATCGAATAAATATCAAAATAAACCCGCATACTTTTGGATATTCACGAATAAAACCCAAACAAATACCAACTATTTGTTGGAAACCTTGAAACAAATATCCAAAACAGAGTCACTTACAGTCCATGAAACACTCTCTTTAGTAACCTTCCAAGTTCTTACCACGTGAGTCTCTCAGAAACCAAACCAGAGGAAAATTTTGAGGAAGAAGAAGTTCAATCACGAGGAGACCATGAGCCGTCCGATCATACCATTAGTCCAAACCGCGGTTTCTTTGAGCTGTTCGTCTTCAGATTGAAGACATTCGTTAAGAAACTCACCGCAGAAAGTGAAGTTTCTGAACAATTGCTTTGCGTTTTGCCCCATTGCATCTGCCAGATCTCCCATCGCTGCAACCGCCGCTTTCATCACACTCTCGTCTCTGTTAGAGACAAAACAATAAAACCATCAAAACGGTTTGAGGATTAAGCTTAAACGTTTTGATGCAGCAAGACAAAACAATCACATGTCTTTCAGTAATAAATAACGTGTTAGTTCGGATTAAGTGAGACAAAACCTAAACGATATCAATAATTGAGCCAAAATAGGTTTAACACTCTAAACAAATTCATTCTAGATTCGGTTACTGCTTTTTTCTTAACCAAAACTTGAATTGACCCATAAAACAAAATGATCAACTGAGCTAAATCACGTTTAATACTCAGGACATCAATTCATACTTGATGGAGTTACTGTTTCTTTCTTAACCAAAACCTAAACAGAACCACAAAACAATATGATCACTGGAACCAAAACAGTGTTAGCAATCATAACCGATTCATACTACACTCAGCTACTGTTTTTTTTTTCCTTAACAAAAACCTAAATTAAACCATAAAACAATATGATGATCAATTGAGCTGAGCACTGGTTGAATACTCAGACCAATTCATACTAGATTTGTAACTCTGCGTTTACTGAATTCTATTTAATTAAGGTACTAAAACTGAATCAAACTAATTCAACTAGATTTGCTTACTACTTTCACTTAACCAAAACCTAAATTAAACCAGAAAGGAAAAAATATAAACAATTGAGCTACATACAGGATTTATGAAACTTGATGGGGATATAAAGAAAACCATACCTTTGGGCATCTTTGGATACAACTTCAATGAACTGCAAGAGATGTTGAGCATAAGGCGCCATGAGCTCAGCCTTTGCATCTTTAAACCCTTGTAATATCCCAGAGTAAGCCTCGAATATGCTTTTTCGAAGCTGGTTTGCGTAATCCATGAGCTCTTCATCGCTTGTATCCATCTGCGCACAAACCTGAGCTGCTCCTTGCATGATCTGCAAAGATGGAGCTAAGTACCTCTCGAATTGTGAACCAATGGCTAAAGCGATGTCTCCAAAGCAAGAGAATATCGGAGGTTTCACGGATCTGTGGAGTGCATCGCTTTGGAGATTCTGGAGGAGAAGGGTCATGATCTGATCACAGAAAGGTAGGACTTCTTCGTCTAAAGCACGGCAGATGTCTCCGATGACTCCAACTGTGATTGAGCAGACTTGGTACTCTTTGAAATTCTGAAGACCAACTTGGAGATATTTGAAGAGCTCAGGGACGTATTTCAAAAACTCAGGTCCAGTTGCGTAGGCGAGTGCACCGATTGCGAGCATAGCTTCTTCGTGTACACTTGAACTGTGACAACCAAACACTTTGAGAAACAGCATCATAATCTGATCCGCGTTTTGCATAATGACGGGTTTTGTCTCGTCTGTGCTGAGTTTCTGGATTATGACTTGAAGAACACCGCATAGAGAAGCTTGAATTTCAGCTTGTTTCTCCCGATCATCTATTGATACAATCGGAATGTCCATAGTCTGGGCTAATTTATTCATTATGACAGGAAGAAGCTGTGCTATGACGTTTGAAGCTTCAGCGAGATTTGAACATCTGACAATTTCGTTTAATGTCTCGTATGCAGCAGCTCTTAGCTTCGACTCTTCTCCATCTGTACGCTCAGCAGCTGCAAGCAGGCGTTGCATTATATCTGTCAGACATGGAGACAGAAGAGACGAACTAGCTCCAGCATCTTCATAGCCCTGTGCTAGGTTGTATATAGCACCACAGATCTTCTCTGCCACATTAGGCACATCGTTAATGGCTTCAAGTAACACAGACACAATCCTAGGAAGATTCTCCGGTGAGATGACAGAGAAGCCACTGGCTGGACTATGCAAGAACTCAAATATACGGCTCAGAGTCCAAGCAGTTGTGTCCCTGACGTGTTTGTTCTCGTCCTTTGTCGCTTTAAGGAGAAAGTCTAAACCAGCAGATACCAATGGAGCAAGCTTTTCAACTGTTGGCCCTTCCAGAATCGATCCAAAAGCATAAGTTGCTGCTTCCCGGCTCCTCCAATGTGGCTCACTTATCTTAGCTTCAACAAAAGGGGTTACCAGAGGGACAGTAGCATCTCCAACAGTTCTTGCAACAAGACCGAGACAAGTCCCACCAGCCATTGAAATGTTCCATACATCATCGCCCTGGTCTTGATCCTCTTCCTGTTTCAGCAGAGTCTCTAGCAATATGGGAACCAAATGAGGAAGCGCCTTTTCGATGAAAGCAGAATGTGGAGGAGACGAGTCACCGGTTTCAGGACTGTCAAACTCTTGTAGCTCTATCTCTTCGTCACAGATTGAGCTCCAAAACTCGATAGCTTGGAGGGCGACACTCTCTTCATCACCCTTAATTGCATTTGATGTAAGCTGAAAAAGCGTATCCATGTATTGCTCAAGCACCTCGTAGTATACTGAAGCTATTGACACAAGACACTCGAATGCTGCTTGCCTTATCTCTGCTTCCTTGGACAATGCAGTCTCACACACCATCTTCATAATGTAAGTTCTCTCCATTTCATTCTCAAAATTCGTCTGAGCAAAATCCAACGCATTAAGCAACGCCTTTGTTGCCGCGAGACGAACTACTGCGCTGTTTTCAGTCTGGTTCATTCCCTGGACTACCGCTGTCAATACGGAATTCACTTCGTCCTGCACAAGATCCTCATGAGATATCTCCTCGCAGACATAACCTAGAGTCTCCAGAGTAGACTGCTTCAACGGTGCAGGACTACCAGGCTGAGTCATATTGCTAAGCAGTGATTGAACAAGTTCAGGCCATTGCTTTAGAGGAATCTCTATCGAAGCCACTTTGGCGATAACCTGAGCAGTAGTATGCCTGGCCTCAAGAGCAGATGAGCCAAGAGTTCTTAACAATAGATTCTTGATCTGTGATTTGATAGCAGGATCGATTGCAATCCATTGTTTAACCAGATTATCTTTTGTTACTGCATCCTTGGCATCGAGAGAGTTCTTCAGTAAAATACCAGCTAATCGACGAGATTCAGAAGGTTTATCATCATTAGCAAGCTCGAAGGACAATGATAGAAGAAACTGTGGTGAGTTCTGCTCTTGGAATTGCCTCAGACTATTCTCAGCTCCAGTACGAACTCCTGCATCAGCGGATTGAGCAGCTACAAGGAATGGTGTAATCTCCATAGCCATTATCTTCTTTGGAAAATAAAGAAAACATAAAGTAATTCAGCACAACAATCTAGAGGGAACAAAAAATCAACAGAACCAGAAAAAATAAGTATATCTTTCGTAAGACTACAGGAAATGAATAAACGACCATAATCAAAACTAAAATCGAGTGCTACAATAAACACACTGTGATTACGAAACAAAATCAATAACAAGTCTAGTAGTGAAAGTCCTAGACGATAACGATAACGGGAAAAAGCTAGATTGCGAAGTGATGGATGCGACAAAATAAAAAACCCTAGCAGTGGTGACCTAAAACCTCATCAAGCATAGATCCATCAACGAATCTCATAACTAAATACGAAGTTAATAGAACGATCTCTCACCTGGAAAATCAAATAATCAAACGGAGAAATCCAGTAAACAAGCAAGAGCAAGGTTTCTTCGCCGCCGTCTGAATCTCGCCTCTCTCTCTCACAGGAAGATGCAATCGGCGGCAAAACTTCTACTCGTCGCCGCTCGGGCAGATTTTTTAACACTTCTGGATAAGCAAAAACCCTAAAACAAGCAGAGATGGAGACTGAGTAAAAGGGGAGAGAGAAACCAATCAAATTTCGAATACAGGGAAGAAGCGGGTGGCGGAAAAGGGCAGACAGAGAGAGACTGGGAAAAAAAACTGTGAAGAAATAAATATATATATCTTTTAACTAAATGAGAAACAAGAATATATGTTTTTAGGGCCACTCAATTAGGCCTAAGTAATATGATGGCCCAAATAAGTAAATATAACGAACAAAAAGGCCTAGACCCGTAAAAGCCCAAATTGCATGCATACACGGTCAAACCGCAGTTGGTACGCGGAGCCGAGCACTTCTTCGACTCAAATTCGTCACTTATGAATGGTGATGATATGTTCCTTTAGCTCATTGGTTAAGAGCAAAGTTTTAGACCCTTAAAGTAAAGGGTTTGAAGCTTTGCCAATGTAACACTTTCTTATCAAATAAAGATTCTTATATTAAAAAAATATGAGGTAGAAGTTGGATTGTTGCATGGAGATATGGTTCGTTAAAAGAAGTTTCTCTGTTCGTGTGTTAGCTTTTAGTTAAAAGGAAAAACAACATGTTGTATTTTTTTAGAAAAAAGAAAACAATAGTTGAATAAATTTTACATATTTAGAACTATACAAAATATTTTCTTTTTAGAATAAGAAATAAAAGCATGCTTATTTTATTTTATAACTAATTAAAGCCATAATCATACATATATTACTTGTGGCTCCTTATATTACTATAACCAATAATATAAACAAGTTATTTCCATAGATAAATTAAAGCCACACCACACAAACATTTTGTTATTTGATCACTCTTCAATCTTAAATAGCTAGCAACAAGCCAGGCAATGAACCACGAGCCAAGTCTCTTGGTACACTCTCCCAAACCGTACAACGACCCATGTCCCACCCAATGGCTCCACGACTATAATCCGTAACAGTGAGCCAGGTGTTGAAATACTCTCTTAGTTCGATGACAACTCCATCTTTATTTAATTTCCACACGTGCACCCAATACACGTGTGAACCTTCCCATCCTTCAGCAATCACGAAGCCATGACAATGACCAGGAACTACTAGTTCTTGTACATTGCTTGGGTCAAACCTAAATGAAACTTGGCTTGGTGGTTCACCGGTAAGTAACTTCATCATGTGATGGCAATGGTGTGGTCCATGGAACCACCATTCGACGTCATTGGCTACCAGTTTGGTCACTGTAGACACGTCGCCTTCTTGTAACGCTTTGTAGAGTATCTCTATGGTTTCGCGGTTCTGAGTTTCTTGAGTTACATTGTGTGCTTCCATTTTTGTAACTTAGAAACAGAGGAGGTTTTGAAGAAGAAGGTTTTTTTTGTGTGTGTGGTTTTTGTATAGTTTTTAGTCCTTTTATAGTTAACATAAGTCATATCAATACCAATGGGTCATTTGATGACGTGGTTCTTTTTCAATCGTTGCCTTCTTTAGTTTTATTTTTGGAATAACTTACACAAAAATCTTTTTAAAATAAATTAAATAAATAAGTTGGTTCTTTCAAAATTAAGAAAAATTAATGTTTAATTTCACAACTTTTGTGTGGAAACTCTCAAGTTTCAAGTTTCAACTATTTGATACTGTTAAGTCTCGATGTTCATGCAGTCATGCATAACTTTTCGTTTATAGACGTCGACAGTAATCAAGTATTTGTTTTTAAGCTCATTCAGGAGTATGGTTCTAAGTTAATACTACCATATACTTGCATTCAAATTGAGTGTTTTTTTTTTCTAATTATAATCTCTCATTATATTCTATTTCTAGATTTAAGAGTTCATAGATAAAACCTGAACCAGATACATACATCTTATTTATTTTTGTCTCTATTGAACAAATATAGAATATGCCTCAGTCTCCCACTAGATTCGTCCAATTACTATTGTGCGTGAGCCAGCCAATAAAAATAGAGTGACCAAAGTTTTAGTCGGTTAGTGACATAAACCTTTTGGTGTATTTAGTAAAATAATTTTTCATTATCTATAAAAAATATCTAGTGGTCTCTGTTTTTGCCTTTGTGGGTTTTGAATTTTGATTATGAAAATTGAAGAGTCACATTTCAAAGGGTTAAACTAAACTCGACTAAAATTATACTAAAGAATTTGATAAGATGACTCAAGCTTATTATATTACAAGAGGATAATATAATGAAACTAATATATATGGTTTTTAATGATGGAGGAAATCAAATGTGTAGTCCATGTATCAATAAATGAGCAATAAAGAGGCCAAGTTGGATCCAACTAAACCCCTCGTGCACACTGTCGGGATTTGGACATTCTCTTTAAAAACCTAAAATAATCAATATATACTGTTTTGATTCTGACCCCAAAATATGGTATTGAATTTTCATGTTTATGCCCCATCAGTTTCTAGCATTATTTTGTTGAAGCTAAGCCACTAGTTTTGGCCGTTTAATCTTACATAACCGGTTTGGTTAAGATTGAACCAGAAGAGTGCCTTTTTTGTTTGCAAACCTAAACCGAGAATAAAGCCAATCCAAATCGAGAATCTATTTTATTTTTTGTTTTCTCTATTTCTTCTCTATGAATTGTAATTTATGTTAAGAAAATCTCACATGAAAAGTGTGATGGAAATTAAAAATAATATATTAGTGACAGATTAATTTTATACTAATCATCAATTATATGTTAGATTTGAAGCCTATGAAAATTAATAATTCATGATCATCTTGACAATTAAGTGTTTAAATGGGTTGGTCTTCTTTCGAAAATATTATAGTTTTTAGAGTGAGTTTCTATTAAATGAGGCTGCGTTTTCAAACTTGTTTTGGTTAGGGAATGCAAAGTAGGTATATTGTGTGGTTCTTCAAAGAAATCTGAATCTTTATTTTATTTGAGGTTTGATCTAGAAATTTGGTGAAGTTATATATTGATCACCTTTGTATTTACAAAATAATAATTTTTGGGTTCATTTGAAAAAAGAAAAAAATATATATATAGTTACAATCTCACTTACAATAATATTGGTCAAAACATCCAAACAAATCGAAGATTCAATTAACTTCATATTTAATCTAGGCGGATATTTCATCTGCGTAATTTGCTTGACGATCGTCTATTGGATTTAAAGGATTTTCAGAGTCCAACATATGTTGATAATTTTAATGTAAATTGTAACCTATTGGACCTAAATTCGTTTTTATTTATTTTATTCAGTTTTGAACCAAATATATTATATTAAAATTTTCAATGATTTAACATGTTAAGATGCACTAAAAAATCCAAAATTAAATCTCCAATTAACCCCGCTAAATTTCCGATTTTAATGCTAAGTTTAGGCCCATTTTGACTTCTCAATTAACACCTAACGAAATTCTAAACAAAAGTTATAATAGGTAAATTGTAAACCTAAAAACAAACACAAACACAAATAAATAATCAAATTTATATCATTAGTTAAGGTTTAGCCATAACTATTACGTAGAATTTTGTATGGAGTGATTGATTTTTGTTTGGAATAAAGTTCATAATACATCTTAGGTTTTGCAATGTGATGAATTGTCTAATGTGGAAAAGTTTGTCTTTTGTAATCAATACACTTATAGCCATTGGACTCAACTACTTGATCTCTCTTTCTGATTTTTAATAAACCAAATGAAAGTTCAAATAACTTGTTCAAACCAATGAAGAAGAAGAGAGAAGTAATGTGTGTAGGACCACAAGAAACATTGCATGTAGCAAATGTATGAAGAGTCAAATAAAATGATACAAGACACATTCATAATTGAAATTTGATTGTAAATTTCTGGTTAAATGTACCTTCTCGAATTTGTGAGTTTTGAACTGAGACATGGACTGGTTTTGAGGTCGACTCATCCTCTCTCTCTTTTCTCTATCTTGTACCAATATCTCAATTTTATTTTTCTAAACAGAAAAAAAACGTTGATTAATTAATGATAAGCTTTAGAAATAGTGTATGATCAAGCTTGATTAGAATTTCGAAAGAATAGTCAAATGCCTAATTTTTCAATTATTTTTACGTATTATATGCATAACCGCTCTTTCGTATTTACAGCTTTTTTACTATTCTAAAATTGTTTAGTATACATCTTACCCTAGACAAAAAAATGCATATCACAAATTGAACTTTAACTATAGTTTATACCAAACTTCTTAAAAAAAAATATTTATACTTATAAAACAAGAGAAATATTTAAATTTTAAACGATAAGTTCTAAAAGCTAAATTTTAAACCCTAAACACTAAACAATAATTCTTTAAAAATGTAAACTATAAATCATAAATCATAATTTAAATCTCCTAAAACTATTATGAACTCTACAAAACAAAACTCTAAATCCAAAAGTATTGTATTTTAACATTTTCTAATATTGGGAAAAAGCTAGACAAATTTTTGTAAACTTTTTTGTTTTTTTTTTCTAAAAAATCACAATCTAATAATCACAATCACAATAGATGAAAAAGGTTATTGTAGATATAATAATCACAATAAATAAAAAGAATGAGACTATGAGTACAAACTAACCTATAATAACGCTCTAAACATTATACAATCCAACCCATACCATAGGATTTTTGTTGTCTTCTCCTCCTATAGTTTTGAAATCTTTGGAAAGCTAAATCACTATAAGCCAACCAATTTATCAGCTGTATTTAAAATTGTTATTTTTATGATATTATATAATAAGACACACAATTAAAATATAGATAATTATGGGTCAGATGATTCATTCCATCTATCTACCTATCTACAAAGGACAGGCAACAAACAACACAAGCCTTAGGCTTTTATAGTGTTTGGTGACCTGTTTCTTTCGGTCACAAAACCGATCTTTGTTCAACTTAAAACACGTCTTTTGTATATTTTTTTCGTTGAGTCGACTATGCCAAATTTTTTATTTGTAAAATAGTTCCAAATGGGGGACAAATTGGTGAAAATATGTATATTTTCTGTGTCATATTTCATGTTTTTTCCCATAACAATATAACATGCTATTTTCTTCTTCTTTTTAAACGTTATTTCTCAACTTATGACAAGATAGTTTTTAACATAAGACGTAATTTATATTACTCCCTTTATTTAGTGAAATCATATTCGAGTAACAACTTCTATTAGTTTGGCTATTCGGCAAACTATTCAGCAACCATAGCCATTTTTACCAATTTCCTCCAATAGTTTGGCTATTCGGCAAATTGGCTTTATGAGATTTTGGTTTCAGCTTGTTTTAATTATTCGGATTAAAAGAAAAATTATAGATAGATTTTAGTTTGGTACCAATTTAAATATTTTGGTCAGCTTTAAGGTCTTTTCCTTCTACTCTTTTCCCCTAAATATAACAATTTTATTAGAGATACTTAATCCCTTCACTCAACCGGTTTTTCCTTCATAACATATGATCTTAAAAAAATTGGAATAAAACAATCCAAAATAACTTGATATGGAGAAAGATTAGAGATATGTTTTGCAATTCAATCCGCTACCTCATTTTTCTTCCTCCTTTACACACTTGAAAGTTGGTTTCAAATGTCTCCATTGTTACTCAAATTATGTTGGCCTTTGTGAGGTCATAACAATCGATTTCAAAGTAAAACTCCTCTATCCAAATTGTTTAGAGTTCGTTTCACAACAAAATACAATTTCTCTAGCTTTGAACTCGACGATAGAGTAGGGTAGTTCTAGGCTCCAAACCACCTAAGCTCTCATTTTTCATCTCTTAATATTCAACATATACCGCATTTCATATTTCATGATACATACATAATACATTTGAATTTTCTTAGAGAAGATTCTCATTTATCAGTCTCTGACCCATGCATATACTGAATTTTAGTTTTTCTTCTTTTGTTGATCTCCATTATATGTCATCCTTTAAAGTAGAAACTAATATCTCTTGTGGTTTATTATCAACAACACTGAATCAAAATTCATTCCTCACTTCCAGACTCTCCAAACTAACCAAATCCAAAAAATTTATATTTTTTTGGGATTCTTTGACTGCTTCCCATCCCCCCCTTGTCCACCTCTTTAGAATAAGGCATGTAGCCATATTATGGTAAAAGAAATGAGTAGGGAAAGTAAATAGAGTGGTCAAATGTGAAAGTAAAATACCCACACCAGTCTTGCATAGGGATATTGAAAGAAAACCTAATTCATTGTTTCATCCATCTCTCCGTATTGTGGGCAAGTAATGTTGTTGGTGAGTCTCTTCTTGGCAAGGTTGGAAGCCACTGAAATATTGTTGCACATGCATCTCAAAAATAAAATGTTGAATATTGGGCATCGTCTTCAGACTTCTTACTACATGTAAGAGGGGTTCTAACTTGGTTGCATTGCATCACTCTTGATGGAATTTTATAATTTGGGTCAAGTAATAGGCTACAAGACTTTGGGCTTCTTTTAATGGACTTACATAAGTCAATCAGGCCCAACCACTTAAAATTTGCCACGTCGATTATTTGTGGTCGTCATATGACGTTTGACTTTAGAACGAGACATGCACGAATTACGCTCATTGGGATAAGTTTAACAATCTACCAAACCATACTTTCAATTATAAAGAATAAATATATAGGTAATAATAGCTGTAATCATATAACCTTTCCTTGGAAGCCTACATTATACTCTTTTCGTGATGCTTTTCAAATGCAGTATCAAAGAATTTTAAAAAGACCTTAAACTTAATTAATTATATAGAAAAAGCTATTTTTCATTCTAATCAAAATAAATAATTGTGGTTTGTAATAGTATTAACAATTATTTTTTTTTTATCAAATATATACCTTATGATTAGTACTTTTTGGTGTGAAATTATGATTATAACTACGTAAGAATTTTTTTTAACTAGGACAACAACCACAAGATTACAACTATAATTAAATCGTTATCTTTTATTGTTATAACTAACAAAAACGTCTTCTAGCTAATTATAAAAAATAATTTTGCTAAAACATTTGGTGTCATTGAAGTAGGTTTAAGAACATTAAAATCATTTGTTTTCTCGTTATTTGATTTAATTATAAACTATACGTAATTCAAATAATGTATAATAAAAGACTTAGGTGAAGGTGGCCGTAGCCATCAAAAGCAGGTTCAATACACTAACTGATCTCAACCACAACCACTTGAAAGACCTTATTTTCATACAATATAATTACATTGCAATAATTATAAATAGATGTGTTTTTTTCTTATATCTTATTATGATTCTAAGCAAAGTTTGTCGCCCTTTAAGCTTGTCTAGAAATTTATTATTACTCTTTCCACTTCAACTTATTTGATGTTCTAAGTATATTTTACTGATGACCCAAAAAAGGGGTATATTTTACCTTTTCTATTTTAAAAATATAACCTAATATTTAGCTAAAAACACCTTGGATGCACAATGCAAATAATCATAAAAAATGAAATAGATTAAATAAATTTGTATGAAATTAAAAAATTCAAATTAATAATGGAAAAATATATCTAAAACATATTATAAAATGAAACCTATATAATCGGCATTACACAAAATCATAAAATATAATGTCTAATTCAATTAATCTGAAATCTGTTTTTTAGTAGATAGAAAATCATTTTTCGCAAATTTGGTTTCATTTATTAGTTTAACTATAGTTATTCTACATACAGTATTTTATTTTCTTAAAGTGGATATTTGGCTATACATTATTGTTGATGGGTTGGTTCAATTACTAATCAACGGTTTTAACTACCTCATGTTCACCGGTAAATTAAATATTTTATTTTTCACCCCAAGTTATAATCTCATGCGGCAACAACACGGTAAATCAATCATCACAACCGTCCAATTGTAATCACGGGACCGTTATATATTTCACCTCCCCCATTAAATAAAAATTCTTTATAAAGTCTTTTTATTTTCTCTTTCTGTCTCTGACGCGTTTGGCGGTTTCGTTACCAAAGGTTTCTCTGATGCTCTTTTAATGGCGGAAATGAAGTCAAAGGATTGAGGAATCCGATATAAGAATTAGGGTTTATGCTAAAGTAATCGATTGAAGAGCAATGACGTTAACGAGATACCAGATACGGAACGAGTATGGTTTGGCGGATAAGGAGATGTACCAAGCCGCCGATAAAGAGGATCCTGAAGCTTTGCTTGAAAGTACATCAATGGCTGGACTCGTCGGCGTTTTGCGCCAGCTTGGTGACCTAGCTGAGTAAGTCTCTATGTCTCTTAATTGAGTGAATTGTGGTTCAATACCGTACTGTTGAGTATCGGAGTTTAGAGAATCAGAATTTCACGGTTTAGTGGAATTGGAAATACGGAGAGTACTTTATATCGCCGTCGGACTAGGGTCTCGTCATTTGTGTTTGCTATTGAAATTTAGTGAACAGATGTCTTAGGTTTTTATGTTCGTTGATGATGATTCTCTCATTTCTACGAAGGAGTATGAAGGTGGTGAAAACTTGATTGTGGAATTTCTTGGATTCACCAGATTTCGATTCAGCTTTATTGGAATCGAGACTGCTTAATTCGGTGTAGTTCTAAGTTTCTTATGATCCGAATCAGAGTATCAGAGGATCTTTCTTCTTTTGGTTAATCTCATAAATGCGTTTTGCTTAGTGATTGTTGACGATTTGAATTCTCTGGACTGATAATGACACCTCTATGGCTATCTATGGAATCAAACCCTGATATAATCTTATTCCTGAAATTCTGAAACCAGTGGATTGATTCTGCTCTTTTCTTTTGCCTTTTATTTTGTTCTCTCTCTTTTTCTTAAAAAGGTTTGCTGCTGAGGTATTCCATTGCCTACAAGAAGAACTAATGATAACTGCAGCGCGAGGGAACGGTTTAACTATGCGTCTCCAAAAGCTCGAAGCTGAGTTTCCTTCAATCGAGATACCCATTCTTGCTCAAACCGATCATTCAACGTTCTTTTATGATCCAGGTTAAGTAAAATATTACAGTATTATTAGACGCACTTGTATAATAAGAGCTGCTATAAGTACTGGATTATTGATAGGTCCTGCATAATTGTTTCAGGCTTGGAATGGAATTCTAATATGCAAACAAAAGAGAACCAGATTACTCCGCGTAACTTGCCTCGTTGTATAATCGATTCATATGAGGAATGTCGTGGTCCGCCACAGCTTTTCCATCTTGACAAGTACATTTCAGTTAGATTCATTGGAAATTTTATAAACTTTGTCACCACAAATTTCATCATTTTTTTTTGGTTGTTTTTCAGGTTTGATGTTGCTGGGTCTGGATCATGCTTGAAGCGTTACTCTGATCCATCTTTGTTCAAGACGCGTACTGCATCAACAGTACTAGCAACATCAAAACTTGGAAAAGATGAGAGACCGCGTAAACCAAAGGTATTCATGCAAATACATTTCCTTATTCTGGTTTTGTTTTTTTTGTGTATTACGCGCGTATGTATCAAATCTTTTTCATCTGCAGAAGAAAGCATCACAAAAGATTGGTGAAGAGACACGTGAAGCTTCACGAACATCACATTCCAAGTGAGCTCTCATGTTTTTATGTTTAGTTTGATATTTTAGTTCATATGATCAACAGGTGACACAAATCTAATTATTGGTTATTACAGGTTGCATCAGCTATTCTTATTGGAACATGTTGAGAACGGAGACATAAATCCTGATTTCCATGTGAAACTGAAGAGAAGACAGCTACATGGACCTTCAATAAACTCAAGCTCTGGGACAAGTTACATGGAGAAATTCCTCAAGAGTTCTTCGCCGTACTGTGAAAGAGTTCATAGAACTCTAGATCAGTCATCTCCAGCTATGGAAACTGAAGTTACAGTATACAGCGTAGGAGAAGACACTAGAAAACACAAAGAGATAGAGATGGAGTCTATTGCTGATGATGAAAGACTTGAAGTTTCTTTTGTTCCTCAGGAGATTACAAGTAAAGAGAAGCCTTTACCCAATATAGAAGAAGGACCAATGATTTGTTTAGAAAGAAATAATGACACAGATGCAGTTGCTTCTATGGAGTCAGAATCAAAGGAAGCAGAGAATGATCACAATGTTGACTGTAACATCGGATTTCCGGGATTTGGACTGACACAGATCTCCAGCGTACAAGAAGACTTACCAAACAGTGGAGACACAAGAAAATACAAAGAGATGGAGATGAAGTCTACTGCCGATGATGATGAAAGACATGAAATTACGAGTTATGAGAAGTCTTTACCCAATTTAGAAGGAGGACCAGTGATTTATTTAGAAAGAAGCTCTTCTGTGAACAATGACAGAGATGAAACTGTTTCCATGGAGTCAGAAACAAAGGAAGCAGACATTGATGACAGTAACCTCAGATTTCCTGGATTTGGACAGACACAGATCTGTACTGATGAGGATGAGACTCAAACAGAGGTTCTGACCTCGTTTTCGAATGTTTTGCACCAATCACTGGTAGAAGAAGGTACTAATTTGTGCACTGATTTCCAGAGATCTTCTTCTAGTTCTGAGAATCCTCCAAATCTTCTCAAGGATTCTGAAAGTCTTTTGGAGCTTCAGTCCAACGAAACTGAGTTGAAATCATATGAAGCTTGTGAAATCGTTGAACTCGAGAGAGATTCCATGCTTACACAAGTGCGACAGGACGAATCTGATTGTGGGACCGAAGTTCTTCTAACAAATTACGTTGAAGATCATCAATCTCAACATGTTTTGAATGGAGAGACTGAATCTGAGATATCTTTAAGTGGTTTAGTTGAAGACCACCAATTCTCTTCCATAACCAATCAAGAGATAAAGGCTCTAGAACCCGAGCCGATTTCTTCCGAAGCACAACTAGCATTGGAGTCTGACTGTCTTCTTCCAAATCAGTATATTAGCCCATTTTACACCTTTGAAGATTCATCTCTAGCTTCTGATGATGCACATGACAATGTTGTCCCAGAAGCAGATGAAACGAACTCACAAGATGAATCTTCCATGGATGCTGAAAAGTCTGAGAACATTTCAACTTTTGAAATCTGTTCAGAGAATGGAACTCTGACTTCAGATACTCCAAGAGACCTCTCAGCCTCATCTCGCCTGGAAGACTCATTGGAAAAACCTGATACAGCTTTGATATCGTCATGTTCTGGAGAGGAAGATACAAAGACAGTGTCTATTGTTGCATATGAGCCTGAGGTACCAAATCCTGATGCTCATTTTGCCGAAAACCACACTTGTCTGAATGATATAGCCAGTGAGATCGAGCCCGGAAAAGACTTGGAAAATATCAGTTATCTTCCACAGGAGAGTCTTGTAGATACTCAAGAATGTCTTTCTTCAGAGTATTGCATAACGACACAAGACCAAGAACAAGAGACTCCATCAGAAACCGAGTTAGCGGATCCAGTAACAGAATCAGCCGAGTCTCTTCCTCATCAAGTCTCTACACAAGAATGTCTTTCTTCTGGGTATTGCATAGAGACACAGGACAAAGAGCAAGAGTCAGAGGATCCAATAACAAAAGCAGCCGAGTCTCTTCCTTACCGAGTCTCTACACAAGATGTACCTTCCATGGATCTGACTCATCAAGAAAATTGCGTGGAGTCGATGATTCCTTTCTCCATGTCCCTCCAGGAAACAGCTCAGACAGATCCAGAAATAATGCCTCCGCTTCCGCCTCTTCCTCCAACACAATGGTTGATGGGAAAGCTGAATGGATTCGTCAAAACAACCGAAACTCAGTTCACTTCAGTGCCATTATTTGCAGGCAATGGAAACAACAGCTTTGATGAAAACATACCAAATGGATCAGTTCAAGCGACCGAGTCACAAGCGTCTAGTGAAAAGCACAATGTTCATGTCTATACAGAAGAAACTACTGTGGAAGAAGATATCTCAACTGCTACAGAAACTACTCTGCTAGAAATATTAAATAAAACAATGGAGGAATCTTTTGCTTCTTCGGTATCGCAACTCAGAGCTGATGCTACACAAGAGGAAGAAGAATCACGCGAACCCAAAGGCTTAGAAGAAGAATCTGATTGGAGAAGTGAAGCAATGGCACTTGAATGGTTTAGTCAGAACTTAAGAGAGCAATCAAATCCTAAACCGCTCGAAGAAACCGAGTCTCCAAAAACTTTACGAGACAATAACTCGTATGATGAGAATCCGAACATTGGAAAACATCCAGGCATTGATAGAAGCATGGTAATTACGTTAATGCCCTCTTTCTCTTTCTCTCACGTTGATCATATGATGACTCAATCGTGCTTTGGTTTACAGTTGAGGAAAGTATCTGAACGGAATAGAACAGAAGTTGAAGCTAGAGTGGAAGAAAATGATTCATTACTACAGATCATTCGGAACAAGGTTCTTACTTACTACTAACTCAAAACTCATTAAAATTCATCTTTCTTTCTTTCTTTATTTTATAAAACACAAAACTAATGAAGATAATGTTAACAGTCTTTCAACCTGAGACCAGCAGATGCATCGGTGAGACCAAACTTTCAAGTATCTGTTCCCATAACCAATTTTAAAGTCGCTGCGATTCTTGAGAAAGCTAATACTCTTCGCCAGGTCTCTTCATCTCTCTTTCTTTCTTTTTATAAGTTAAAAAAAAATGGTATAACACCATTTGGAAAAAGTAATTGTGAATTTTTTTATGTATAGGCAATGGCTGGAAGTGACGACGAGCATGATTCAGATAGTTGGAGTGAATGAATCTTTTTTGAATCCAGAATCTTCAACTTCAAGTAACCTAATATCTGATCATTACCTAAAGACACACACACTCTTTTCTGTATAGAATTTGTTAGCTTTTTTTATTTTTATTTCTCAAAATGTATTATTCTTTGTAATCTCCAATTCTTGTCTTTGTATTCTTTGTAGCTTCTTAAGTCACTCATGTGTTTTCGATCTATGTGTATGTGTGCACCTATTTTTTTACATTTTTCTTGAATTTTTCATTAATGTTTCAGTCTTGGGTTTTAATGTCTTATTAGTTACTTATAAGTAAAAGTGTGAATTTATGTTCTGTATGTTTGATTTTTCTCACATACAAAAAAAATTAATTATAGATTTGAGATTTACATCGCCAATTAAAAGCATCAAGTCAACAAAATATATGCAAGTAACATAGACTAGTTAATAAATAGTTTTTGGACTTTTTTTCCTAGGTAGTTAATATTATTCTGCTTAGAAATTTCCCAGGTTTTGTACATATAAGTCAATTGTAAAAGTGGACTTTTGTTCAAGTACAATTAGAGGTAAGTGGTACGGCATGATCCTACGAATATTCCGAACTCATGACTTGGAGACTCGTGCATTATGCAACTCATTACCTCACTCTTTCACACGTGTCTTGCTATGACGACTTATTTCTTGAACTGCGCATTTATACCAACCAAACCAAATTACTAACCAGAATACTGGATTGATTATGCTTTAGAAGGATAATTTTGTCATTTCCATATAATAGGTGCAGTCCCTACTCGTCCAATTCCCACCGCCTACTGAATAATTTTCAACTATTTTTTCTACAGAAGTATGAACATGTCTTATTTAAATATGTCTCTATATATGGGTATAACGTATAATTCAGCATGATTTATTTTTATTTTTGATTTCAAGTTTGTAAGAAAAGTAGTAATAGAAAGTTCAATTCTAGGAGTTGACTTTCTATTATGGTATACAATGCAATTAGCACTAAAAGTCGATTCTAAGAGTTGACATTTTATTCAAGTACAATGGAGTTAGGGGTATACCATATACGTATACGGTGCAGTCCAGAAATAATCCGTACGAAGGCCGGCCTAATAGCTGAATCGGTCATGATCAGTCTGTAACTTATGCTTATAATGTTGACACGCGTGGTAATATGACTACTTCCATTTTCATTCGTTGACATTATGCTTGCTAATATTGGTTTCATTAACAAAAAAAGTCATAGGTAATTTGACTTGTGGCAAGAGTAATACTATTTAACAATAATTGTAGCAAACATCTACGTCTAGTACATAGATAACTAGATACCCGTACGGATTTTTTTTATAGAAAACACATATATCTCCTTGACCAAACAAAAGTTTCCTTGGAGTTGACAAAATATCAGCTGTGATGAGATGGCATGTACCACATTTTGGTTTGATTTTATTCTTTAGCATAAGTTTCATAATTATAATTTAACAAAAGTTTCATAATACATATCTCATATATTGAAATGTTTTTGGCTTTTGATCGATAATCTCTTATCATTGTAGTAGGAGACAACTATTCCTTGCATTATAGAAATTTTGATTTAGTTATGGTTTTATTTCTTTGTTTCATAAAGATTGACTTTAGACTTTTTAATATTTTTATTAATTACAATTTTAAAATTTTTTTTTGTTAAAAGGGTTTGCTACAATTTTAAATTTGTAAACTTAAATAAGCATCGATTGAAAAAAATTGATTTTTTTTATTACTATTGATTTACAGTATCAGAAATTGTTTAACATAAGAGAATAATGCATATGTAATTAAATATTAATACGTGAAAAATACCCATAAATCAATATTTTTAGAATATAGATGTATGTCACAAATAAATAGCGATTTACAACGAAGCGGTATCAAAATAGCGTTGGCATTCATGCAATATAAAACAAAATTAAGTTTAACAAGATATATATACATTTAACAATTTCGATATATAGATGTTAAATGCCATAGCAAAAGAAAATCTCAAACAAAAAGTATTGATATTTTTACGACATTTAATTGTATTGTGTACTGCTATTTTCTACCGCTATTTTTACTGCGAATTTATTTTGTATCGTCTTACAGTATCTTGTTTTTTTTTCTCTACACGACCCTTGATGATGAAATTATATTCTTCGCAAAACCCAAACTTATTTGTGTCTTTGAGCAAATATGGTAATTGATGAAATATTTTGATAGAATATCTATATATATAATTCAACTTTTTTAATGCATATCAATTTGTCGCTATTCTAAAATAAACCCTCCACGTTACTTCCTACTTGCTTCCAAAATTTGGTATTTGTTGTATATGCTCTTTATCAAAAAAGCCATGAAATATTCTAGAAATTTACACCCCTTTTCTAAAAAAAGAAAATTAGATAATCACAAATGGAACTGCCTGACTTGGCTATGTGTCAGCAGATAGTGATAACCCTGTCAACTTTTTTCTCTAAAACTGTAACACGTATAAATGTTATAAAAGACATATATGTGTGACGATATTTACATTTGTATTCGATCATTACCTAAGAAAGTCTGGTTATAAGTACGGTCACACCTTGTGATTTCAATATTATTATTTTTTCTTCCCAAATTTTACATTTATTGTTTTGTCTTTCTTGCGCGCACTCATGTCCATAGAATACTCAAATTTTATTTTTGTCAACTTGTCCAAAGAATAATGATTGTATTTGACGTTTAGGTCACTTGCATATTACTTAACCAAATATTAGGTCGTGAAAAGATTAAACGCACTTATTGGTTTTTATGCTGACAAAAATCTATTAAAAAAAGTGATAAATACCAGCTTTATATATCGAATATTTCATTGTTAATGGACAATCACTAGTTTTAAAGTTCGTGACAAGATTAGATTCACGTTTGATGACAAAGAAAAAAAGGACATATATTCTCCAGAATATTTACTTGGTCGGCTTGTCTCTGTGTTATATATAGTCTATGTAATTTTGTTTGAAATTGTTTATTTAACTATCCGATTTACAATTTAATCTTGGTTCAACTTTTCCGATGTTAAAACATGTAATGTCAATATAGTTAAGAGCAGTTCTCTAAAATACTACACAGTCAAGTTTCTTTTTTAAAATAAATTTATCATCACTATTTTTTAATAATACACAATTTTTTTTAATCAAAATGAACCAAAAACCCTTTTTAAATGGAGAATCCAAATATAATGTTTTAACTTTATTTGTAACTTATTTAAGGTAAACATATATTTTCAAAAATTGTGGTACATTTAGAAAAAACACCCTTCAATACAGTTTGGTACTTGAAGCCTGAAGGGTTGTTATAAATACAGTTTAGAGATAGGTATAACTTCAGATTTTTGGATATATATTAATGTGGTTTGGATTTATTCATTCCGGTTTAGTTTTCATGTGGTTTGTTTTTTATTCCCCTCTAGACAATAGAATAAGATTATTTTTAGATGCTACTAGAAATATGGGAATCTAATATAATTGTTTACTCTCGATTTGAAGTTTAAGATTAAAATTGGGAATATTTAAATGAAAAAGAGATATTTAGTGAGGAGGATATTAAGATAAGAGGATGTGAAAGTTTTTGCTCGTACTGTCCGCACTCACATCCGTCCTTCCTCGCATGCTGACTCCACCATATATTTACCAATGGCCTAACTTCTTGATTGCGACTTCTCTTTCCCTTTTTTCGCTTTGACCTTTTTGCCCCTCTCCCTCGTCCTTCACCGTACGGTACTATATTTAATTGCTTTTTTTTACAGTTACATAATTGCCCTTTTGCTCTCATTTCTTCTATTCATTTACCAATTATTATCTTATTGATATTTTCCCGTTAATCTTAATTTTTAATGTTTGATTTTTTTGTTGAAGCTGAACCCAAATGTCTATATTTTGTAGAAGAAAAAAAACATTTACCAAAAAAATTTAGACTTTCTATAGCACTTAAATTAGTTATTTACAATCAAATTCAAATTTGTAAACAATTAATATGTCAAAATTGTAACAAACATATTTTATAAGTAATATGGATTTACTTGGCGAAAAAATTATTCTAATTTTATTTAGATAAGAAAATGATTACAAAACTTAAATACAAATCATAAATGTGAAACTGCATAAAATGTAATAATAAATAATACTCAATTTGTTTTATAATATGTATCATTTTAGATTTTCGATTTAAATTTTGGTATTAATTATCTAATTTAATCTCAATATTAGCTAATAATATGAGAGAAAAATACCAAATTTCAACTTAGATTTTAGGGATATAATAGAATTTTTAACAAATTTAATATATAATTAAAAGAATTTTCGTAATAAATAAAAGATAATGCAAAATTTAAAATCAAATAAATCAAAAATTTGATATGAACATTACACATTGTACTTGCCAAAAGAAATATGTAATTAATAATCAAACATTCATGCCAAAATAATTATTATTATAATCTACAAAAATATGTGTAGATAAGAGCTCGAGAATAGCAAGGACAACTCCGTAATATCATAAGAGCCTTCTACTTCAAGGCTTCAATCTTTGTTTGTCATTTGGTATTTATTTCTCCCATAGAAACTGTTTATCTGCTATACTGTGGGTTTTTGCAAATCCTCAAACAACTCTCTCCTTCACCACTCTCACGCAATTTTCTCCGAACGAAAACCAAACAAAGATTTCAATGAAGAAGATGAAGCAGATTCACATCTCAAAGCCTTTCGATCTCCTCTCTGAGGAACTCATCTTCATAATCCTTGACCTTATCGCTCAGAACAACTCTTCCGATCTCAAATCCTTCTCTCTTACTTGCAAATGGTTTTACCAAGTGGAAGCGAAGCATCGGAAGTCCTTAAAACCTCTCCGAGCAGAGTATCTCCCTCGAATCTTGTCTCGGTACCGAAACACCTCCGATCTCGATCTTACCTTCTGCCCACGCGTAACTGACTACGCGCTTAGCGTCGTTGGGTGTTTCTCTGGACCCAAGATTCGTTCCGTCGATCTATCTCGGTCAGGTTCGTTCTCCGCGGCGGGATTGCTTAGATTAGCCGTGAAATGCGTGAATCTGGTGGAGATTGACCTTTCGAACGCGACGGAGCTGAGAGACGGTGCTGCGGCGGTTGTAGCGGAGGCGAGGAGTTTAGAGCGGTTGAAGCTTGGGAGATGTAAGATGTTGACGGATATGGGAATCGGATGTATCGCCGTTGGATGTAGGAAGCTTAATTTGGTTAGCTTGAAATGGTGTGTTGGCGTCGGAGATTTAGGTGTTGGTTTGCTTGCCGTGAAATGCAAAGAGCTTCGGAGCTTAGACCTCTCTTACTTGCCGGTAATTTCTCCGATATGAGTTTTCCGGTTATATTTATTTGTTCTCCTTTGAATTTGCAGAACGAAATCTCAATTTACATGGTAAGTTAGTTGAATTTATAACTGTTTCTAAATTAGGGATTTCGATTTTTTAATTTCATTTCTAAATTTGTTCATGGGTTTAGTAAGTTTATGCTTCCTGAATAATATGGACAAATCTGCAGAATATATGGAAAATTCCTTTAGTATAGATTATACATCTGTGAATGATTCTAGATTGTGCGTCTTGCTTAGGTTTGATCTTGAGAGAATCTGGAAATTTAAACAAATTACTTTGTTCTTCAATATTCTACAGATCACAGGAAAGTGTTTACATGATGTTCTGAAACTTCAACACCTTGAAGAACTTCTTCTAGAAGGTTGCTTTGGAATAGATGATGATAGTCTTCAATCACTCAGACATGATAGCAAATCATTGAAGGTATATGCATGCTCTTTCTCCAATAACACATGTTTTGATTCTTCTACATGACGATGTTGGAATCGATTCTAAATACTGAATGTTTTTAGTTGATATTTTAGAACAGGACAACTTCGTATTCTCAGTATATATTGCTTGGGAAAGTTTAATTATACTTGCAACTAAAGAGTTTCGAATAACAGTGAACCAATGTTTCTTGAGGTTTACGATTTATTCATAGACAGCTCAGATTTCACTTACCAAAAATCTCTGTTCTGCAGAAGCTTAATGCATCAAGCTGCCAAAATTTAACTCAGAGAGGTTTAACCTCACTTTTGAGTGGAGCGGGATCTCTTCAGCGACTTGATCTTGCACATTGTTCTTCTGTGAGTTCTTCGTTTGCCCCTTATACTTTGCTCGCTTTATGCTCTGGTTAAAGCCTGTAAGCATTGCCTGAATGCACAGAGTCAGCTTAGTTTTTCCTTATATGAGGTTTACTTGCTTATTTAGGTGATATCATCAGATTTCGCGAGTAGCTTAAAGAAAGTTTCGACGTTACAGTCAATCAAATTAGATGGTTGTTCAGTAACTCCTGATGGGCTGAAGGCAATAGGAAGTCTATGCAGTTCTTTGAAAGAAATCAGCTTAAGCAAATGCGTGAGCGTAACTGATGAAGGTCTCACTTCTCTAGTAATGAAACTGAAAGACCTCAGAAAACTTGATATCACGTGTTGCCGGAAACTAAGCAGAGTCTCAATCACTCAAGTCACCAATTCGTGTCCGTTACTAGTTTCTCTGAAGATGGAATCTTGTTCTCTTGTTTCAAGAGAAGCTTTTTGGTTAATCGGACAGAAATGTCGCTTACTCGAAGAACTCGACTTAACTGATAACGAAATCGATGATGAAGGTTTGTCATCAGATTCAACCTTTATAAATCATAGTTCCTTGCTTATATACCTTAATCATGTGTTTGTCTTTCTTCGCAGGACTAAAATCGATATCGAGTTGTCTTAATCTTTCCTCACTGAAGCTCGGAATTTGTTTAAACATAACCGATGAAGGGCTTTCGTACATCGGAACACACTGTTCGAAACTCCGTGAACTCGATCTTTATAGGTCAGTAGGAATAACAGACGTTGGAATCTCTGTGGTCGCACAAGGCTGTTGTAATCTCGAAACGATTAACATATCGTACTGCAAAGACATCACAGACACGTCTCTGGAATCGTTGTCGAAATGCTCGTTGTTACAATCATTCGAATGCCGAGGATGTCCTAACATCACGCCGCAAGGACTTGCTGCGATCGCGGTTCGGTGTAAGCGATTAGCTAAGCTCGATTTGAAGAAGTGTCCCTTCATTAATGACTCTGGATTGCTTACTCTTGCTCACTTCTCACAGAGTCTCAAACAGGTAAATCAGAAACCAAAAACTGTTTTAAAAACTAGAAAACATTTTATGGTCTGAACCGTTAAATCTTTGAATTATCTTATGGTTGAACAGATAAACTTGTCGGACACAGCAGTGACTGATGTGGGACTACTCTCATTAGCCAACATTGGATGTTTACAGAACATAGCGGTTGTGAACTCGAGCGGTTTAAGCCCGAGCGGAGTAGGTGCAGCGTTACTCGGATGTGGAGGATTAAGGAAAGCGAAACTTCATGCTTCTCTTAGATCATTACTTCCTCCTTCTCTTATACATCACTTAGAAGCTCGTGGTTGCAGTTTCCAATGGAAAGACAATACTCTTCAGGTACTTTAATTCTTGCTTTCTTTATTATTACTCTCCAATTTATATATAAATAGTGTCTACTAAATATGCTCTTGTTTGATATTTTTTCGTTTCCTAAAATATTATTATGGTTTTCTAGTTTTTTTTTTCTGTACATTTTGTTTACTAATTAGTGTGAATAGTTCGTAGATCTTAAGTAATGCTCATTCCCTTTCACAAAATGTCGTTAGATGTATCATAACGCGGATTAAGAATTTTCCTTAATCATACAAATATGCCTTTATTTAATAGTATGTCACTAATTTAATAAAAATGTTTTTTGAGCTTTAAATGAGGTATAGTTGCGGTTGAAATGTCACATTACACTCTTTAAAACAGAAAAATAGCTCTAAAAGTGACATTCTTTGTGAACTGGGAGAGTACTAAATGAGGACATTATATAATTTATTGAATTACTTATTAATTCAGAGTTATGGGAAAATCATGCATGATTAAACATTGATTATTTTGTAATTTGAGTGAATAATATTCTATGAAATTAATTTTTTAAGAGACAGATAGACAGAGATTGTTGAAGTAGTGAATATATGCTCTAAATAGCCGCAAAAGTATGATGAATAAATGATTAGAATCTCAAAAACTCTTTTATGGTTGTGTGGAACCCAGGCGGAGTTAGATCCCAAGTACTGGAAGCTACAGCTGGAAGATGCTGTTACGCCTTAAAAGTGTGTTTAAAACATTCTAATCGAAAAGGAAGGTTTCTTATCGGGTCGGATCGTGAACTGTACGGTAAGCAGCCAGACAGGCCCATGTTAGGAGTAGCTGTGGGATATTGCCACGTCTAAGAGGGAATGTAATTAGTTGTTTTCTGTCGTCTTGTGTTGACGGCGCGTGTACCCCACTCACCCTTACATATCCACATGGTGATGGCTACCTTGTGGTGGCGAAATTAACGGACGTAACAGAGTCACAAGGCGATGATGCCTCTGTTCCTTTTTGACTTTTTCTTATTTTTTCTTTTTCTTGGTATGTAATCATATGAGTTTTGTTATTTATTTTGCTTCGCATCAACTTGTCTCGGTAGGGCCCAGGCCAGTTTATTCTGCGTTTTCGCGACTTACGTCAAAAGACACCATTTATATGCCGTAAAAAGACCGTGACTTGGTGGGGTCTAGCAATTGTCGAGTCCAGGCTCTCACCACTTGTAAGAGGAGGAAAAAAAAAAAAGCGAATCAGCGACTCGGTGTGACACAACCACCTCAAGTTTCCTCTCTCTTTGCATTAACGGCTAGTGCGCCCACGTTATTTTGCTTACCCGAAAAAAGCGTCCCACGGTTTCATACTTCTATTCCAAATTTCCAGTTATTAAAAAATTATAAATCTCTCAATACATTTCTTTCAACCAACCATTAACTCATGGTTTAAAACGTAAGAGCTTTTCATAAAATAAATAAACAGTAAAATGTTCAAAAAATAATTAAAAGTATAAAACAATGGTGAATGAGAGTTGAAATAGATAAATTAGTCATACCATTTGATTTTAACTACTAATCCTTTCTATTCTTTTGTAATTAGCAACTACAATACGGTGTATTATTTTGTTGCTACATCAAAAAAAACATATTGCTATAGGAAATAGTATATATCTTTGGTAGATTTTTTTTCTTAAATTTATTACAACAGCGAAAGGCTAATAATTAGTATAACATATAAAATGGAGGGGACATATATATAAATCCAGCTGTAATATGTATTTATAACCCAAACAAAACACATGTCAATTACACAGTCCAAAAAGTATCACCAGCAGCAAATGATGTGATAAAATTTTGTTTGATCATAAAAGATAAACCAAATGATTACAACCCTTAATCACCTGCTTCTTCTTTTTCAATTTTTTAATCTGGCTTAATTATGCACTATGAACACCGGCCAGTATCATCATTTTCTTGTAACAATTACTTTTTCAAATTAAATGTATCCTAAATTATTTAAATCGTATTATATCACCTCTTCTCCATTATGATTAAAACGAATATAAATCAATGCAGCTGCATGTGTTTTTTCTTAACTCTTCACATTCTTCAGAAAAAATACTATGCAACAAATTTTATAATTTTATTATTCACGTCTAATGTTGAGCACATTTACGGTCAACACATTCATAAACTAAATTAAGTAAAATAATATTTCATTAATCTTGAACAAGTTCATTAGTGATAGTGATGACTAATAATAACATTGGCTATTACGTCTAAATTCAATATCGTATGATTATGGCTTTAGTTGCATTGGATCCAGCAAACTTTAACTTTTAATTAAATAAGTTTAAAGTATTCAGAGTAATCAATGACAGGATCGAACAATTTATGAGTAAAAGCTACACGAAAACTACAAAATTACGATTTCATCCCATTAATTAATGAGGGTAATCAATTAAAAGAGATTAATAATCACTTGAGTCAGCAAAAAAGTCAGCGTGGCAGTTCCGTAAATAAACTAAACAACTTGCCCTAAATATAAACCACTATTCGCCGTTTACTCCGCGTCTATACAGAAACGCGTCCGCTTTATCTTTCGTCGGTCTCTTTCCCTAATTACTCTCTTATCTCTCTCTTTCGCCTTCACTCTTAAGATTCCATGTCTCGCTCTCTTTCCTTCGCCGTATAGTCGCCGGAAAAATAACTCCCATACACGAACTATGTACTGCTTTTACCGTTATCCTCCTATTACAACTCCGATCTGCAGTTTCTCTTTGGATTTCCCAACCCTAATCGGAGCTAATCACACCTCTGCTCGTTTCTCTTCTCGTTAGTCTCTTTGTCTCCGTCTCCTCAGATATAGGGTTTGATTGATTCATATTAACAAACCAAGAGCTATTCTTTCGTTTTTTTCCCCTCTCTCTGTGAATTTTTTTTTTTTTTTTGGGTGCTTGTAAAGTAGTTTTTAGACTGAGAGATTATCATGGAGTCTTCCATGGGGAAGCCAAGCTTCTTAAGGAATCTCATGGTTCGTGTTCTATTCTTCGGCGTTTTCATAATCGTTGTTCGATTTGCTTATGTTGTTACTATCACCGGAGAATCATGCAATCGCGGCGATTTCTGCTTCTTCTCTCTCCCTGAGAATCTAAACTTCGTCATCTCCGGTGCTAATTCCGGCGTTTCTGCTGTCGACGCTATCAGATCTACTACCTCCGCCGGCGGCGAGAATGATCTGTACACCAGTAGGGACTGGATCAAAGCTGTCCAGTTTTACTCTTCGATATTCCAGGATCTGATCGCTGACGGTTATCTCTCGCCGGAATCGAAGACGCTTTGTGTTGAAACGGCGATTGGGCAAGAGGTTTTCTCACTTAGAGCGATTGGTGTCAAAGACTCCGTCGGGATCTCTAAGAAAGCGTTTCGGCCATTGGTGGTGAGAGGTGAAGGACATGCTATTCCCTTCGAGGATAACACATTCGATTTCGTGTTTTCCGGTGGTGGCCGACTTGGGAAATCGTTGAAGCAGTTGGAATTCGCCGATGAGATTACTCGAACACTGAAACCCGAAGGAGTTGCGGTGGTTCATGTTGGTGCTACAGATACGTATAGTTTCAATTCATTCCTTGATTTGTTTAATTCTTGCAGATTGGTAAAGATGCGTGATATAGATGGTTTTGATTCTTCAATGCCTCATATCAGAGAATTCGTTATTCAGAAATACTCAGTGATTGAAGCTCATAATCATCCCCGGAAGAAGAATTCCGGTGATGGTGGTAACAAATGTTGGATTCCGGGTTACAAAAGAGATTTGATTCGTGACGCAGAGCCATTGATTAAAGAAGAGCCTCTTAAGCCATGGATTACACTTAAGAAGAATATACAGAATATTAAGTATCTTCCATCAATGGTTGATATACGTTTCAAGAGTAGATACGTATACGTTGACGTTGGTGCTCGAAGCTACGGTTCGAGTATTGGTTCTTGGTTCAAGAAAGAGTATCCAAAGCAAAACAAAACTTTCGATGTCTTCGCTATTGAAGCTGATAAAGCTTTTCATGAAGAGTATAAGATAAAGAAGAAAGTGAAGCTATTGCCTTATGCAGCATGGGTGAGGAATGAGACATTGTCTTTCGAGATAAACCACGATCCGGGAAAAGAAGTGGAAGCGAAAGCGAAAGGTAGAGGAATGGGAAGAATACAACCGGTGAAAAAGTCATCGAGCAATGAAGATTTAGCTGGAGAGGTGAATTTGATTCAAGGGTTTGATTTTGCTGATTGGTTGAAGAAGAGTGTAAGAGAAAGAGACTTTGTTGTGATGAAGATGGATGTTGAAGGAACCGAATTCGATCTAATCCCGAGGCTGATCAAGACAGGAGCGATTTGTCTAATCGACGAGTTGTTTCTTGAATGCCATTACAACAGATGGCAAAGATGTTGCCCGGGACAAAGAAGTCAAAAGTATAACAAGACTTATAACCAATGCTTAGAGCTCTTCACTTCTCTCAGACAAAGTGGAGTGCTTGTTCATCAATGGTGGTAATGTTATAATGGTTAGAAAGCTCTGCATAATCTCCTTTACTTTTTCATGCTTGAGGCGAATCTCGTTTTTCGCTAAATCTATAAGATGTACTTTCCTTCTTCTTTGTCTAGAATATAAACCGGATATTGTAGGTTTTTATTACAAAAAAAATACTTTGTCTGCTGAAACTCCCTTTACTGTAAGAAGTTTAGCTTGAAATGGAAATTTGAGTTTTCTTTTGGTGTCTTGTGCATCTAATTTATCAATAAAGACTTCTTCTTACATTGTCTGTCTGTGTATATATGGAGGACGAAGAACACAAGCTTGTTTGTGTTTTGCTTCCTTGAATTTAACTTCTTGTTAGATATTATTATCTGCAAGAATGTTTCTTCTACAGAGTCAACGCCTGTATATAGAGCAACGTAAATACCTCAGAATCAGGTATGTTAGTCTCTTTCTTTTCTCTTTGTCCATTTTTATTTTCATAAAGAATGATTTCTCAGGTGTGTGTTCATAGTAGATTTAGTGTCTTGAAGATTATGGTTCATCTAAGTTGTTTTCTTTATTGTGTAAAGTACAAACCTATGAGAATTAACAAGAAACAGTCAATTGTTTATTTAGATTTTGATATTATCTTTTCTTTTTTTTTTCTGTTGATTTGGTCGAAGAAGAAATTTGATAGTTTCGCTGTGAATTTGTAAATTAACGAACCTAAAGAAGGAAAAATCTGTCAAGCCATGTAAATTTTTTTTTATCGGTAATCTTTAAGGTATCCCAATTATGATTGATGCTCATCTAGCTAGATTTTCTCCATCTATTTTTAGTCTAAAGAGAATGAAAACAATAATAAAAATCTTTCTCTTTCTCTACAGTTTTCTTTTTGTTCATTTGAGAAAAACCCTTTTGACCTTTTTTTGTTATCCATTAGAAAATCTTCAACAAAAGAAACGAAATCCCATATCTGTTCTTTTTAATTGTAATCTGTTTCCGCTTATTTCTTTAATCATAAAAGGTTTCATTTTTCATGCCTGTATCTTCTCATGTCCTTTCTTTATCTTGCTTTCCTTTTTCTTTTGACTTGTTTCCATGGAAAACTCTTTTTTCTTGCAACTATTTGATTGCCTTCCAGAAATTGTGCCCACATTGCCTCAAAAAACAAAAAGATCTTTGTAGTTTTTGTCCTGTGTTTCTTGCTGGTTGTTGCGTGTACCAAGTCTAAAATATGGGGGTGTGTTGTAGCAAAGGCACAGGGATGATGGTGGAGCACAATGGCACGGATGATGATAATAATGAATACAGAAACAGGAAGGATGAAGTTGTTAAGGACATGGGTGATGGAGCTGTTATAAGATCGCGAGGATCGTCTAAGCACGTTTCCATGTCAATCAAACAAGGGAAAAAGGGTATAAATCAAGACGCCATGACTGTCTGGGAGGTAAACAGTTTATAACCGTTTTGGTTTCTTCCTTCTCTTGGCTCGATTTTACATTTTTAAAAGCATTTTCTCGTTTTCAGAACTTTGGTGGGGAAGAAGATATGGTATTTTGCGGTGTGTTTGATGGTCATGGTCCAATGGGTCATAAGATATCTCGTCATGTATGTGAAAATTTACCTTCAAGGGTCCATTTGAAACTCAAATCTTGGAAATCAGAGAACAATGATGAAAACATGGAAGAGAATGATAATAATAGTTCACAGAGTCAGGAGAAACTCTTCCGTGAATTTGAAAACGTTCTGGTGACTCTCTTCAAGCAAATAGACTCAGAACTTGGTCTTGATTCTCCTTACGATAGCTTTTGCAGCGGTACAACCGCTGTAACCGTCGTTAAACAGGTAAAAAAATAATATCATATCATTAAAGTTCTTGAAGCTTTTTACGGGTCTCTTCAGAAAAATGATTTGAAAGTTGCTTTTTTACAGGGTGACTGTTTGGTTATCGCTAATTTAGGCGATTCAAGAGCGGTTCTCGCCACTCAAGGAAGCAAGAACCATCTCAAAGCCGTACAACTCACTGTTGATCTGAAACCGTGTGTCAAACGTTAGTATCTTCTTCGTCTCCCTTTTGAGTTTGGACAATTCTGAGTAAGAATCTCAAGAAGATTTGGTTTTTTTGTTAAACAGGGGAAGCGGAGAGAATAGTGTCATGCAAAGGAAGAGTGTTTGCAATGGAGGAAGAACCGGATGTGTATAGAGTGTGGATGCCTGATGATGATTGTCCTGGACTCGCAATGTCAAGAGCTTTCGGCGATTTCTGTCTCAAAGAATATGGACTTCTCTGTGTTCCTGAGATCTTTTGCAGAAAAGTCTGTAACGAAGACGAGTTCATTGTTCTCGCCACCGATGGGATTTGGGATGTGTTGTCAAACGAAGAAGTGGTGAAGATTGTTGGTTCGTGTAAAGAGAGGTCAATAGCAGCAGAGACATTGGTTCAACGAGCTGCTCGGACATGGAGAACGAAATATCCAGCTTCGAAAGCTGATGATTGTGCAGTGGTGATTCTTTACTTGAAACACAGGCCTTACTCGAGAGAAGGTAACATGAGCCGTGCGATATCGACTATTTCTTGGAGATCGAATAAGAGTGGTAACGAATGTTATGGAGTTTCACCATGGTCGCTACAGCAATGAGTTGCATAATAAGTAGGAGTTTCATTCTTATTGTGTAAAAAATGTAAATTAAGTTTGTTTGCTATGTTTGTTTTATGAAAGCTAATGAAGAAAAGAAAAGACTTTAGATACAAATACAATGAGAAAAAAACTAATGGCTTTGGTTAAGGGATGGATAAAACTGAAATATGGTTTTTGGGTATAATAATATTATCTGAAATATATCCAATAGGTAAGGAGTTTGACCTAAGTAAGGTTTGGCCATATAGGGTATACATCTAATCTATCACTCTAGATTCGATTTGAGATTGGACGAAATAGCAGTAGTGTCGAGGGCCATCTTAGAAATTCATCATCGAATGAAACCTAAATAATATAAAAAAAAACCTAAATAATATAAAAAAGGTGAGTTAATCTATTCATTGTCAATTGGTTTTAAGTTAAAAACAGCTTAATACAACTAAACTAAAACTAGTTCTTTTGAACTTTTATATTCAAGATATTTAACATTCTACAAAGTTAAGTTCTAGACAAAAATAAAAAGCTGTACAAGTCCACAAAACTAGAGTGATAAAATGCAAAACAAAAACCATCTTGACATTCATTGCTGAACTGCGAGAACCGAAACAGAGAGCTCTCCAAAGAATGTTATTGATCGTGGAGTATATATGAAACATAACATTTCATTTGAAAATTAAATTAAATCGGACATCTAATGGTTTGTGATATTGTTATTGACAAAAAAACGCATTTTTGTTTCTTTGTACTTGTTAAAGTCAAGGTTAATCTATATTCTATAATCAAATATTCATGATTTAGATTTGGTTTATCATCAAATAAAAAAAATTGAAAATTTTTCATAAAAAAATAAGCCCAAAATTAAATGGTCGAAACTAAAAAAATGACATATTTCCTTCTTTTTTTTTTTTTTAGTTCTTTTTCGGTTATAAAGTCAACAAAAATTTATTTGAAAACCACAAAAACAGTTTGTAAATCTTAAAAAAGAAACATCTATATTATTCCCCAGCTCAACACCTCTCTGTTATGGTAAGCTAAAACAAAAAACAAAAAACAAAACTGGATATATAAGATGAAACTCAAGGTGAAGGACTTTAACAAAAAAAAAAAAAACTCAGGTGAAGGTGAAAATATCAAAAAACGTTTTTACTGATTTCTCAAGAAAAAGAAGAAGAGAAAGATGAATAACAGTGTTGGAAATGGAACACACAATTTTGTATGTGAAACATGGCTAGGATCAAGCTCTGCTGGTTTATTTAGAGGAGATGACCCATTGAAGTATTCGACTCCGCTTCTTCTTGTTGTCATCTCTCTCGTCTCAACTCTCTCTTCCCTTTTTCAAGCTCTTCTTCCTCTCGCAAATGTCCATTTTGTCACTCAAATTCTGGTAATTAATTAGCCTTTCTGAGTTTTCCGATACCAATTTTACATGTTTTTATGGTTTAAAGAACAAAGAAAGGTGTTCTAAGGATGTCAATTTTACATGTTTTTATGGTTTAAATCTCATGGATTTTCAACTCAAAATAATTAGTAAATTGGTATCATCCATGTCACTTATTTATGAGTTTAGGTTCCTTCTAACTTTAATTTTATGTAATATGAAACAGGCTGGTATATTTTTAGGCCCCTCAGCTTTGGGACAAAACATAAATTTTTTAACGAAACTATTCAACACAAGGAGCTTCTTCATAATTGAATCATTCGAGGCAATATCATTCATGTTCATCTCATACATAAGCACAGCTCAAGTAGACATGGGGGTTATAAAGCGAGGAGGAAAGCTTGCGATCATCAATGGTTTCTCTCTTTTTCTATTTCCTTACGTTGTGGCCGCCGTGGAATGTAGCATCATATCGAGCAACATTAGTAAAAGTGTGGCGAATACTAAGCCCAGACAGCTTTATGATGTGCTGACAAATGCAACCGTCGTGTATTTTCAAGTTGCATATGCGGTTTTATCGAATCTCAAGATGCTAAACTCGGAGCCTGGAAGATTAGCACTCTCCTCCATAATGGTGGCTAATTGCTTCGGGTGGGCGTTTTTCCTCATCTTGATTACGTTTAACGGTTTCTTACAACACATATACTCCACGACCACTTTTCTGCCTACCTTCACTAAGGTAAGCCAGTATATATACACATCTCTATATTAGAGTCGATCAAATGTTAAATTTGGTTATATACTATTTATCAATACATTTAGCATTATGGGAATCATACATAAATATGTTTATTAACAAAATTTTATCAAATGATTAGGTACTATTTCTTGCTGGTATAGCAATTGTGTGCCGGCCAATATTCAAATGGATAGTGAGAAGTACACCAGAAGGAAAGAAGCTTAAGAGTTTACATCTAAGCATCATCTGCGTCATGTTGTGCATCACAACTCTCTTGTCCGAGCTTGTAGGGTTTCCATACATGGTCGGATCCGTGATTCTCGGTCTCGTAACTCCTAAAAGGGCTCCTCTCGGTACTGGTCTCGTGGAAAAAATCGGATCCTTTTGTTCGGTGGTTCTGATGCCATGTTATGTCATCGGGATAGGTAACAAAGTTGACTTCTTTACTTTTAGACAACGTGATGTCATAACGTTGGAGTTGCTTCTCTTTACCATCAATATTGCGAAATTCGCTTCCATCGTCCTACCATCGCTTTACTTCAAAGTTCCTATCTCACATGCCGTGATTGTCGGGTTCATCGTCTGCATACAAGGGATCTTCGATGTCCAAATCTTCAAACAGTTGTTGAACTACCGGGTAAAATTACAATTAATTTCCTACATAGAAATACCTTTAAATTCATTCATTCCGTATAATTTTGTGAACGTAAACTAAAAATAAATGTCACATTAATAATAATCATCTAAACAATATTGTTTTACGGGATGCAGAATATAAGCCAGGAAGCATTTGGGATAATGGTGGTCTCTGCGATGGTTCATTCAATCATTTACACGGCCATAGTCAAAAACCTCTACGCTTGGGCGCAACGGAAACACATCACTTTCAGGCGACAAACCATTGAGCATTACGAACCAAACAGTCAGCTAAAAATCCTCACTTGTTTCTACTACTGCAAAACCGTTCCTTCCATCCTCACCGTCTTGGAGCTCTCTTCTTGTCCGTCGACGGCCTCCTCGCTTTCCCTCATTTCCGTCAACCTCGAAGAACTCGAGCGCCATAACGTCCCTCTTCTTATACATCACCAATCCGACGGATCAATGGCTTCAAACCGAAGAGATCAAATCTCGAAAGCCTTCAATAACTTTGGAAACGGGCACGTTTTGGTAGAAAACGTATACGTTGAATGTTATACTGCGGTTGCGCCGCACAAGACGATGCATGAGGATGTGTGCGCGTTGGCGTTCGACAAAGAAACCGATCTCATCATCATCGGGATTGATCCCGACGAGAGAACTGCGGCAGAACGAAGACTCTGCCACAACGTCTTGAATAATTCGCCGTGCTCCGTCGCGGTTCTACTGGACCGTGGACGGCTTCCGGATTTCAAGAACATGGGAACTACAAAGAAGAACAACTCAATAAGAATCAACATTTGTGCGATATTCATCGGTGGAGCGGACGACCGCGAGACATTGGCGTTTGCGGTTAGGATGGCATATCACCCGTGCGTAAATCTAAACGTTCTTCGACTTATTGACAACGAAGACGTCTGTCAGCTTAACGACGCCTTAGAGAGAAGACTCGATTTCAGAGCCATCGAAAAACTCCGTCAAGACACCTTCAACAAAAACAACGTTTCCTTAACAGAGGTAAGAAAAATCGGAAACTTGGCTCGAATGAAATTTCCTTATAAGAAATTTCGATCCAATGAATGTCGATTCGGTTTGTATCCAATTTTCAAATCCGGTTTATTCTAACCGTTTTTTTTTTTGGTTCTTGGCTCGAATGTTTAGGTAAAGCCAAAAGAAGCTAGTGATCTAGTGGACTTACTGAGAGCAGAAGGAAACAACTACGATCTCATAATGGTTGGAATCAGACACGAAGAGAGTTTCGAAGTGCTTCAAGGATTGTCGGTATGGAGTGAGAACGAAGAGCTCGGAGAACTCGGAGATCTTCTTGTCTCAAGAGATCTAAAACTCACGGCTTCGGTTTTAGCCGTACAACAACAGCTCTCCTCGGTCGTCGAGGATAGCTCACTAGTATAAAGTATAAAGACTGATCTCTTCATTTTTTTTTCGAGGAGATCTCACTTGTATAATCTATAAAGAACTCTCTTTCATTTATTTTAGAAATAACACATTTCTTTTTTATCTCTTTTACAAACTTTAGTTTCTGCTAATATTTTGCAATTACATGACCATTGTTTAGTTCGGGCTTTCGTGGAAAACCTAGTCTTAGTCTTCATGATCCCATAGATCACCCACGCTACGGAATGGACCTTCTGTCTTGTTCACGAACACATCCTCACCGTCCAGTACTCGTTTCTACGTCATGGCCAAAGATGAATAAAGCCGGATCAAAATAGAAACATGCATAAGAGCATATGATATCTACGAAAATGCCATTACGTGTCCAATTATCGTTATCCAAGTAATAAACCTCAACTAATTGTCGCATTAAAGCACAACATCATCGAAAAATTCGAGTAGTTTACCTGGTCAGCGATGCTGCTGAGCGCTTGGAAGTCTTGTTCAGGGATCACCCAATCAAACACTTTGATGTTCTCTTTGATCCTCTCTGGATTCAATGACTTAGGGATGACACTAGTTCCTCTTTGTATACCCCATTTGACTAGAACTTGTCCCGGTGTCTTGTTCAGCTTCTTTGCTATCCTATTCACCGTTTGATCGTGTATCAGATCTCTCCCACCTTCTTGAGACCCCAACGGCGAATAAGCCTAGAAGGTTTCAATCATACAACATATTAAAAATAGTAATTTTGCAACTTAAGGACGTAAATCTTTTTGTCTAGAGATAAACAAAGAATCATATTAGTACTTACTGTAACATGGATACCACTCATTTTACAGAGTTGGAGCATTTTATCATTTCTCCAACCAGGATGCATTTCCATCTAAAAGGCAAAGACAACAAAAACTCAATACATACAAACAGTTCATGAACTCTACTATATATAAGACCGTGATTTAGGAACGTATACTTGGCAAACAGAAGGAATCAATTCTGCAAATCCTAGTAGCTTATTGAGCTTAGTGATGGTGAAGTTACAAACACCGATGTTTCTGACGAGACCATCCTTGGAAAGCTTCTCCATTTCTCTCCAAACTCCTTCCATATCGAAGTTGAGTATGTCCCCTTCCTTTGGTGGCCTACTAGCTCCTTCTCTTAGCCGAAAAGGCCAGTGAATCTGCACAAATACATTGACAAAACGATCATTTGGATAAAGTTAAAGGAAGTTGATATGATTTTTTTTATTGAAATTAAGCTCTTTCGAAATATACCAGATAGAGGTCAAGATACTCTAATTGAAGCTCTTGAAGAGTATTTTGCAAAGCAGGACGCACTCTCTCTGGAGACAACTCCGTGCACCTTTATTACAAGCAAAAAAATTCAAACCATTCAAAAGATTTTGTCAATGACTACAAAGAATGAATCATTTTTGTTAAATATTTTACCAAAGTTTTGAGGTGACGAAGAGGTCTCTCCTCTCAATACCAGCATGCATCGCTCTCTTTATCCCCACACCGACCTTTCAAAGAATATACAAACTTGTTTGATTATAAAACTCAAAACTTTCAAACAAAACAAGAAGTGGGAAAAAAAGAGATAGAGGGAAACCTCTTTTTGATCACCATACTCCCAAGCTGTATCTATGTGTCTATAACCACCCTGCAAAATTCCATAGAAGAGTATAACATCAGACTAACCTAAATGTATTTTGGGGAGAACATCAGCGTGTACATCTGACTGATATAAGCTTTGCCTGATCAGCTAATACAACTCGCGGACGTATTGAGAATGGTAGCTATGTCACTTTGGTCTTTGGTAAGATAAAAGTTATGTGAAAACTCCAATCCTAGATTGAATCGGGGATGTTACTAGGGTGATATATTCTCTTAACTACTGGTTGATCTAATCCTAAATCTTCTTTTTGGATCTTTTTTCATGTTCTTGATTTTGTTTTTAAAAAGGTGGTTATAAATTGTAGTATTTCAAACGATCTTTACAAGAAGAATAAATATGACTATGATTTAAAGCTGACCTCAACGAGTGCAGTAAAAACAGCATCGGTGGCTTGAGAACCAGATCGCCATGTACCCAATCCAACGGCTGGGATTTTGTGACCACTCGAGAGCCGAAACGACTCCGTTTGCTGACCTTCCGGCGTAAACGTAACGTGTGCCATTTGGCTTTCTTTTTCTCCTCCTTATTATGCCTTTTTGTCTCTAACGTGAGTTTCCTCTCTTATACACACAAGCAGTCTTAAACAATAAGACATGCAGAAAATACACTGCCACGTGGCATATTTGAGATACTATCGGTTATGGGAATGACATACACGCGGCGGAAGACGACCATCGAGAAGCCGCGTGTCTGTGTCTGTTATTTGCATGGTGACCAATTTATGTGTTTGTTATTTGCATGGTTCGCTCCTGGTGGTCGTTGATATGTGGTTACGTGGAACGGTCCAAATTTCAACATGATCTGGTCTTATTTCGGTTTCGTAGTTAACGACAGGTTCTTCCTTACGAGTAGGCAAGATTGGCATATGTCTTAGACCCCATAAGCTTTTTTTTCATAAGAAGGTCCAAAATTTGTATTTACGAGAAGGACCCAATATTTTTTCCATGGGCTCTCTATTTTATAGATGAGGATGGTTATCCAAAAAAATGCTCAAAATCCCGTTGGCAGATAAAATCTTTATTACGAACAATATTATCATATGTTAGGGTAAATTGATCGTTTCTATAGTCTCAATCGATGAGAGAACAACAATTGGTCTATTTTGAATGAAATTTTTAGCGCCATATCTTATTTAGTTAGACGAATCTCTTAATATTATATATAAATTAGTTTGAATAAATCTTTTAATATCATATATTATCAATGAGATATTTAGGTTTGATTACTTGAAATCATATTCCTATATTTCTGATGGTGCAGTTGTATTATTTGCCTAGAAACACCAGAACATAGTGATAAAAAAAAAAAAACGCTACATAATCCGACATGATCCGAATATAACGTATGTTTATTTTCCAAACGAGATCTAAATATGGGTATGATCAATTTTTATAATTAGCTATGTATACAATAATTTGTTTTTGAAAATTTTGCATACTATTTTTGTAAATCTGTGTGGAATCAATACATTTGTTTGTCGAATATTTTTTTAAATCAATAGATTTGTTTGTTGACAGAAAATAAGTGCCATTAATATTTAATTTTGAACATCTTTTTACAAAATTAAAATGTGGGGATCAAATTGTAAATAATTAGATATTTTTTTTGCGTGATTTAACAAACCGAATCTATTTAAGTAATGCGATATCAAATAAAATTATATATTACTTGTTTAAAACACATTACAAGAACATATTATTTGGAAATCAAAATCCATGCAAATTCAACTTCTCTTTATTTACGATTTTAACATTATAATATTATTTTGCAAATGAATATAAATTATGTTAATTAATGTAATGTACTCAAAATGATGGACATCATAAATCGGGTAGTTGATACTTGATACCTACCTAGCCTGATGCTTAGGCTTATGGAGTTCCAATTTAATTTATTTTAGTTGGTATAAATATATATGGGCTCCAAAAGTGGACCAGTCAAAAGTAAAGTAAAAACATTGCCCAAAATAAATAAATAATTCCGTACCAACAATAAATTACTGTTAAACAAAGATTGAGTGGAATGATTTCACAAGATGGACATTTCTATGAGCTATATAAGTGTTTTATAGACTGTTAAAAAGCAATATAAAGTGTGGAAACAATATGCTTATCATTAAGAAATGAGAGAACATTCTCAACGCATATGCGAAAGCACGTACCATGTTTTTATGACAAATATTTTTAATTAAGCAATCATTAGGTACAAAAAACAGTGATTATTTTAATTTGTGGTCTGTTTGTTTGATTTTAACTTTTTATGTTGGAACATTTAGTTTAGTATTACTTTTACTTTTGGCATATGGAGGTCCACCTTATTTTAACTTCAATCTAAAAATGGTAAAAGTTTAAAAGAGGAAGATGCACTAATTTGTTTAATTGTTTCATAGAATATTAGAATACCTTTCACGGTTCACATTTAGCTATCTCCATTTTTGATACATAATTTGTTTAGCTAATTATTTCAAAAAAAATGTTTGATCTCACCATGTTTATGGAATCATAGATACATCATAAATTTTCAAATACAATCATATTCACCAACTTTTTTTCTCTCTTTTTGAGACTATAACAATATTTCTTATTAGTTTATAAAAATTATTCATGCCCATGCTAAAAAAACATATTGCTTCAAATATTTAGAGGCCATGAATTGACAAAACATGCTTCTTTTTTTTAAGATGATATATATTAACCAATTTCTTTTTATCAAAATTTATCAAAGAAAATTAGTCGACTTAAATTTATTTATACTGTAAAACTGTTGTGGATGATAAAAATGTGGTTTCACCAATTAACATAACGATTTTGGATGCTTCAAACCGTAAAAAAATCTATGTAAATTTAATTTATCGTTGATTATTGTGGATGCTTTAATCAATAAAAAAATCTGGATTCACTAAATAATATCATCATCGTCTTAAATGATTAAAAAATCCGGTTACACTAATTAACATGACAAGTGTAAATGCTTTAAACAAAATGAAAATCTGGAAAAATTTATTCGATCATTGACCATTGACCATTGTGGATGATTTAAACGATAAGAAAGTTCAGTTACTCCAATTAACATGTCCATCGTGGATGCTTCAAACGGTTAGAAAATCTATTTTTACCAATTAGAAAGAAATAAATATTTTTATGGATGAAAGTTTTGAGTTTTGCAAAAAAGAAGCTAATGGGATTTTTGTTTTTTTTTGCATTGTTGTCTAATTTTTGGGAAAAAGTAAAAAGTTGAAAACAATTTGACTAATATTCAATATTTTGGAGAATATTGAAGAAAGAAAAAGAAAAAAGAATATTTAAAATATGCAGTTTTAGCTCTCAGTTTTCGTCAGTCCGTCTTTGTCCATCGTCTTTTCCATTTCCTTCCCTCATGGCCTAAAGTCTCTTCTCTCCTCAGGCGCTTTCTTTGTGACCACCGTGTTCTTCGATTTCTCACCGCTCTGGACTCGAGTAAGACGCTCTCCGAAAACTGCTTTTTGTGTCGATCAAACCTCGAATCCCGATTCTGATAGTCGATTATCCAGCATTTAGTTTTCAGTAGTTGTCTATTGCGTTTTCCTAGGGTTTTTTTTTTTGGTTGTTGTTCATCCCGCACTGTTTGTGTCTTCTCCGATTTCGATGTCGAAGCTAGGGTTACACGTCCGATTTTTTTAGAAATTTCAAACGTCGGGTTTGATTTTCCTGCACGCATTTCTTCGTTACTATATCATAGCCATGGTTCCTTAGCATGCTAGTTGATTTTCGCTTGTGTAAGGATTTTGTCTTATTGATTTTGAACTCTGCGATTACGTTTGAGAATTATCTGTTGATTCTGATTTTATTTCCGTTTAGGCCTGTGGCTTGTTGGTTAATTACTCGACGGAAGATCCTTGTAATTGCGTCTCCGTGTTTTTGATTTTCGAATGTCACTATGGAAATCTTTCTGTGATTCAATGATGTTTCGTTGATTTTGTGTAATTTCACATCAAATATGTTGTTGGCTCTCCCTCAAGCTTAACCTGTTCAGTGTATTAGCAATGCACACCATGTGTTTGAAGGTTTTCCTTCTTCTGATTATGTTAAAAGTCCTATTTTCACTTAGTTCTTAAAGATTGTGTCTTGGTTAGAAGGTTTGCATGATAAATAGTCGAAGGACTGGATTTGTTGTTACACTATGAATCATTGGGATTCTTCTAATCTCTCTCTGCCAACAATGCATAACAGGATGGCTCACCGGAGTAAAAAATTCGATTGCAGAGGTCTGACGAAAAGTCAACTAGGTGGTGTAATATTTGGCTGCACTAAGAATACCTTCAAAGAATGCATGTCGAAGCAACTCTTCGGTGAGTTCCTTCTTGAAAAAGCATATACTCTGGAAGCGTATTCAATTACTCTCTGGTTTATCCTGCAATTCCGCGATTTCAGTATCTATGATTCAAGTTTCTGTCTCTTTAATTATGTATATGCATGCTTCTTGAATCAGCTGATGGTGTTCTTTTTTTGACAGGTTTACCTTCTCTCCACAAGGAATACGTGCAGAAGATCGATATAGGTTTACCGTTGTTTCTTTTCAACTATTCTGATCGTAAACTTCATGGAATTTTCGAGGCTGCTAGTCCCGGTCAGCTGAATATTGACCCTTATGGCTGGACCGGTAATGGTTCTGCAAGAACCTTATATCCTGCTCAGGTATGAGAGAGTGGTTTGATCACTTTTCACAATTCGTGACTCTTTAACGGTTGTTTTTGGTTTCAGGTTCGAGTTAGTCTTCGGTTGCAGTGTGAACCCCTTACAGAAGAAAAATTCAAACCTGCAATTGAAGATAATTACTACAACAGTAATTCCCACCATTTTTATTTCGAGCTTGATCATTATCAGACGAATAAGTTGATTTGTTTGCTATCATCTTTCGCTGTGAAACCTAAACCACCCGTGAGTACATCACACAGAATCAAACAGGTTTTTCACTTTCTTCCATCAAGTGAAAGGAAAGAGAATAGCGATGAGGCTAAGCTTTCTAAGAATAGCTCGGAAGTGTCACTTGGTTCTGGTATCTTTGAAAATCATCCAGACGTACAGAACTCGAAACAAATTGATAAGGAGTATGTTCTTGAGAAACTGAAGGATCTCGCTCTTAGCCATGGAGGCAATAGTCTAACGGAAGCTGTTGAACAAGCCGATATTTCCACCTGCGAGAATTTGGAAGAAAAAGATAGACTTGAAGAGGAAACATGTTCGGAGGAGAAAAAAGATGATAGCTCTCTTGTCTCACCTCCATGTCAACCTACACTAAGCCAGGTACTCTGGTATCTGCAGGATTATCATCATATCTCTTGGGATTATCAAAAATCAATGGGATCATATTTAATGCATTAAATCTCTTTTCTTTTTTGCAGTTGATGCAAGAAGTTAAGGAACTCAAGGCATTTGGGCTGGAAAACTCTACAAAGATCTGTCACTTGGAAGAGAAGTTGGTAAGATTTTCCGTTCTAATGAGAGTTATTGTGGATTTGTGAATCTTGGATATGAAAAAACATCTCCGAGTTGAAAGATACAAACAATAGCCAGAATATCATAGTTTATGCACTATAAAATCATCATCCGGTGGAAATTATTCTGTCATTTTCATTTCTTGTGTTCAACTCGAGACCAGTTTTTTTGGAACCTATAAAGCTAAATATTTGTTTATTTTTGCAGGAGGAAGCGCACAATGAAATCCGTAGATTAAGAGAGCGTTGGAACATGTTAGAGTCCATGTCACCAGATGAAAATTCAAGCATAGATCCAAACGAAGGGATTCTTCTATTGGGTGGATATAATGGTGACTATGACATATGGTTGTCATCAGTGCAATCATATTACCCATCCAGTAACGTGGTGAAGGCACATAGTTCAATGAACTGTATCCGTTCAAACGCTGCAGTGGCGAAATTGGATGGTAGAATTTACGTCTTTGGAGGCGATGATGGTAGCCGTGATCGCTGGTTCTATGACACTGGTACGTGCGCCATTCTTTTGTCTCCTTAACTAAAACTATTAAAGCTCTCCTGAATGACCTTTTGATTTTGATTTTGTTTGTCTCATTTGTTTTTGTTATGTTTGTAAGTTGAGTCATATAACCAGAGTGATGGTGGGGGATGGAGTTTATGCCCTTCCTTAAGCGATCGAAAAGTGAGCTTAGGTGGAGCTACTTTGAACGGTAAAATATTTGCAATCGGAGGTGGAAATGGGGAGGTATCTTTTTCAGAAGTTGAGATGTTCGATCCAGATATTGGCAGATGGATCAAAACTAGATCAATGGAACAAAAGGTAAAATAATGGAAATGATTTTTATATTCTATTTTTGTTCTTTTGGCTCATCATCATCTTTGTTATGTGATGTTTCAGCGATTTGCAGTTGCGTCAGTGGAACATAACGGTTCAGTTTACGCAGTTGGTGGTTATGATGGTATCGAGTACTTGAAGTAAGTAAAACATTTAAAAAAAGCCTTTCTCTTCTGTGGAGTTTTATTTTGGAATGTGAAGTTGTTGATTCTCTCTTTTCTCTTATTTACTATGAACGCAGTACGGCTGAAAGATTTGATCCAAGAGAGCACTCGTGGATGAGTATTGCATCGATGAAGTCGAGAAGAGGATGTCACTCTCTCCTTGTATTGAATGAGAAACTGTAAGTTTCATTCTTCTTGTTCGAAACACTTTCTATGCCAAAAGGAAATCTTGAATCATTCTTTTTTGTTGTTTGGTATTTTTAGATACGCGATAGGTGGGTTTGATGGAACGAGAATGGTGTCAAGCGTAGAGATATATGAACCAAGGAAAGGGACATGGATAGACGGAGAAGCGATGAGAGAATTCAGAGGATATGCAGCTTCTGTAGTGGTTAAAGACTCTATTTATGTCATTGGTGGATATAAAGGTGAAGAAGAGGAAAACATCTTAGATACCGTAAGATTATTTAGCTCTTCTCTACTTTGTTTTAAACAATTAAACATAATAATAATAATCAGACACAGTTTTAAATTTTGATATGTTATTGGACAGGTTGAGCGTTTTAAGGAAGGTGAAGGTTGGAAAAATGTGCGTTGTTCATCGATTGGTAAGCGTTGTTATCTATCCGCAGTGGCTTTGTAAATGAAAAAGGCTAAATCCTTTTTTTCGGTTAAGTAGTTAATGAAAGAGACACAGAGCCATTTGTTAGGCCTTTAGGAGTTTATATTAAGCTTTCGTTTTTTTTTTTTTTTTTTTTGGTAAGGGAAAGATGTAGATTGATATTATCCTTAATGAAATAGAAAGCAAAACAATGGCAAAATCTATTTTGCTTAGTATATGTTTTGGGTTTTAACAAAAACTCTCCCCTTCTTTACCTTTTAGTTTGTTCTGGTCCAATAGGCTACCAATTTTTAAACCGTATTCATATTCAAATCCGCATATTGCATGCATGTATATTGAAATCACTCGCGAAAACTATATACACTTTGACACCATGATCATTTTTCTAATTAATATAAAAAAATTGGTCATTTAGTTAAATTTTAAATTCAACAAGTCAACCAATAATCAACACTAATAGACTATTCATAAGAAAATCTGAAATCCACAAACAAGCATTCTTATTATAATAAAATAAGGGAATAAAATAAACATTAGAAAACATAGAATATGAATAAATAAATAAATAAAACCACAGATAATAAATATTTATTCTTAACTCGGCACCTAAATGTCTTAAGACGAAGACGACGACTGGTACGGAGAAAGCAAGGACTGTGAATACCAAGCTGAATTCAACATCAATGGAGGAACAATACCAGGAGGCAACCTACTTCTCACCCACCTCTCATTAACTTCATCTTGTCCCACAAGAACCCACACGTAAAAATCCAGACCTCGTCTTAGATCAGAGACACAAAGACGATCCTCGAAACTCCACATGTAAACACGACCATCCGGAAATATATCTCGAGGTTGCGTTATAGTTGAGAACTTTTCAGTGTGAAGATTCATCACTAGTATCCGGTGACCTTCCAACAACCAGAAGACCGACCCTTTTGCGAAAACCGGGTTTCTTTCGACCCGCATTAGATCACAAGGAAAAGGCATTGGACCTGCGGTTTTGTATCTCCATCTCCACTCGTTACTTCCCATATCGAAAACCATCGTCTCCATTCTCACAACTTCATCATCATCATCATTGTCCTTAACGTCTTTATCATAGAAGATTCTATACAAAACCACGACTTTCTATCTTCCTGTCACAACATCTCTCCCAAATCCCACCGAAATTTTGGTACCTGTTACAATCGCACATCAGAAATATGGGAATTTAGTATTTGTTTAGCTCCATAGAATAACCAATATTCGGATTATGTAAGGACATAAAACCAAAAAAAATAACTCGTTACCTGGAGGAGGAGTAAGTTTCCGATTCACATCTGTCATAGGGTTGATTAGGAAAATGTTGGCCAAATCGTAGACACAGACCAAACCATTACAAGATCCAGGAACTCGAACACTGTTCCTTCTGACATAGAACATTCCTGTAATGGTTCTTGACCCTTCATAAACGATTTTCATCTCTTCGGCTCCATATTTTTTCTGACGAAGACGGAAATGTTTCTCTACGAAATATCTCGATTCGATCAGTGATCTCCACTTTTTTGATACTGCTTTGAATCTCACCAGAGGTTTCACCGCAAGAACACGATGGAGAATCTCTTCTACTAGATCCTCCGGTAAAGTGACTGTTACCCTACTATAACTAGGGCTAAGGTTTATTTCCTTTCCCTTTTCTTGTTTCTTACGTAACCTCAAAGATGAAAAAACTTTGTTGAAAGTTGATAAGCATTGATTTAAAACCTGGTTCTTGATCTTTTGGAACTTGGAAGATATTTTTGATTGCCACTTCTTTCTCTTCACGACCAACAGTTTCCCCATTGATTGAAAAAAAATACTGTTTTCTTGGTAAAGTTTTAAGGAAATGATGGAGTATAGTTTACAACAACAACTCGAAAGAAGACTATATAAGAGACCAGATATATCTATTTGATTTACAAACCAAAAATCACGGAATTAACGAGACGTTTTAAGAAATAAACAGATATTTATCATTTAATGGAAAGTTTTTCCCAATTGAATATTTTATTTTGTTTGAGATCGTTGTGCCATCAATATTAGGGCAATCGATTAAGGATACCATGTGCAATTTACGATTTGGTTTTTGCTTTTAATTTGATTTCGTAATCTATTTTGACAACTAGAGTTTTTAAAAGAGAGAGAAAGATTACTTTATATTTGGAAAATGCAATATTGAAAACTTGGTTTTGAGTTTAGATAAAACCAAATCCAATTTTTCTAGAATTTAAAATCATATAACCTAGATGTAATTAGAGAAAATCGTTGATTATTATTACGTAAATAAATATCTAGATACTATAATAAATTGAATCCAGATATTATAAAATATTTTGGTAATTTGAAAGGTGATAAATATCTCCTTAATTACTACTAAAAATACAAAACTTCAATTTGGACCACAAGTTAGGGGCGGGCAAAATTTCTAAGCCGAACCTGAACTGGATTATGAAATAACTCGAACGAAAATAGGATATTATATGTCGAACTACTTGATTTTAAACCGAACTGGATCTGAATTGTATAAAAGTAATTTTAAATTCTAACGGTAATATTTTGACTGTTGTAACGGGAATACCGCTATTTACGGCATACTGGAAAAGAAATATCCGTTTCACTTCTCCACAACCATAACAAATTAAAAATTCAGAAGAAAAATAAATAAATAAATCAACAGTGGTTTTTCTCTTTATAAATACAAGGTCCTTCATCATTTCTCATTGAAGATAATCATTTTACAAAAACAGAGAGAATTATAAAAGGTGGAGATGAGATGAAGAGAAGTTACAATCAAGATCATCAATGCACTAATTCATCATCTTCTTCTTACGGAAGCCACTTTACCAGCTAAGCTTTCTCATCTCACATTACATTTAATTTAGTAATTTAATCTCTCGTTTAATCTTCACTTTTGTAATATTATTCTTGTGATTCAAAGATTTGTTTGCTGGCTATTTCCAAAAAAAGTTTTCATGTTTGTTTAATAAATTACATTCTTTTTCTCGATCAAAATTTAATTTAATCTGCTTTTCTTTTTCTAATGTTTTCTTAATGTATATAAGTGTTATTGTTTCCGAAACTTTGATGGTTGGATTTAAAAATGGTCTCCAAAATATCAACAATTAAGCTACTGGCTATATATATATATATATCTTTGAACTCGATATTTTCTTAATATAAGTTCATTTCGTTTTGTTTTACTTAGTTTCAAATGGTATTAGTGTTTGGTTGATGAATTATTCTCGGGACAAAATAAGGCTATATTTGGGGTATATGTATGTTCTCAATTTAAGCTATGTTTAAGAAAAAAGAGGAAAGTTTTCCTCATTTGAATATAGAATATACATATATATTATTTGTGACTATATGATTTTATATATAGAAGTATATGATTTACTGCGCTTTTCAATAAGGTTATGCGGAAGAATACTTAACAAAATGGACAGTTATATAATCATAATTTATATGATTGTGTGATAAAAATTCGCGGCGTTTTACAAAGATTAAAAACGGCGCGAATGGTAAACGAAAGTCGTTTTATTTCAATTAAACAATACATTTGCAACAAATGGCCAACGAAATAATTACAGAGAATTACATTAACTACACTCCTCCGTCGATTTTTCAGACACCAAATCCTCCGGATTCTGAGAACGGTTATTTACGGCGGAGGAAGGACCTGATGAAGTGGAAGGTACGTTGAAAACACCGTTGAATGAGAAGAATCCGACGGTGGCAGGATCTTGTAAGTCGAAGAAGAGATCATTAGGAGCTCTATATGCGCCATGGACGCAAATCATTGCTACTCCGATCATAAGAGCGGAAAACAATACAGATACGATATTTGAGAGGAAGATCACGGCGACGCTGGAGAGAACCAAGCCACCGAGAGTTTCATTGTCGGAGAAAGATCGGTCGAAGAGGACGAGAGGACGACCCGATGGACGGAGTAGGTAGAGGAATATCCAAGCAGCGGCGAGGCTAAGGAGGAGAAAGAGAGAGAAGGGATGCACGAGAAGAGAGAATACAAGGATTAACGCGACGATGCTGACGTAATTCGCCCAAAAATAAGATGAATTCTTACGGAATCGCGTCGCGGCTTCGGTGAAAGACACTGCTTTGGTGAAAGCGGATCGATCGAAAAGCTCTGACCATGGACGGCTACGTGATAGACCATCACAAACCGATTCGGTTAAGCGATAGGCGAAGGCACGGACGGCTGGTGGTATCGATTCAGTCTCGGCTTTAGCGATCGGAGGCTGAGTGTTGGGAGCTGTCGACACCATTAAGGATTTCGAGATGAAGAGGAAAAACAAATGGCGTAGGAGAGAAGGAAAGGACGATCTTGATCTGAAGGTCGGTCAAATGTATTTATAGATTTATCATTCTTGCGCGCGTTTTTCAACTTCGGTTTTGATCGATAATTTTTTGAATTTTAATTACGACTATTTGTAGATTTATCATTGTTATATTCTTTTATCAACTAACCATTTGACATTATAATTAGGAACCATTATGATTGAGATAGTTTTTTTTAATACAAATTATATCATTCTCTTTACTTTGACGGACCATATTTTATTTGACCATAACATTATACTAGACTTGGCAATATTTTATCATGCATTTTTTTAGTTGACCTTATTTTATCATGTATTTTTTTATTTGACCAATTTACAAGAACTGTTCAAATGATTAGAGTCTCTGTATCGGGTGATGGGAGATACGAAAAGTTCTTTGTTTAATTCATCTACGGTTCAAACTTGAATTGGTTGACTAAAACATTTTAGGCTCGAATTGGAATTGTTGGGCCGAGAGAATAAAAAAAGGCTTTGAGGATAAAATGGTAAATTGCTTTCACTCGCACTCTATCCGCTTTACTAAAAATTGGCATTCTGAGAGAGAGTGAGAAGCAGAAAGGTGAAAACAAAAATGCCGTGCCTTAACATCTCCACCAACGTCAGCCTCGATGGCGTCGATACCTCTTCCACTCTCTCCGAAGCTACTTCCGCCGTCGCCAAAATCATTGGCAAGCCTGAGAACGTAATCTCTCTTCCTCTCTCTCGATTCAACCAATCCTTGTTTGATTTTTTGAATTTTATCCAGTTTTCCTGAGTATGTTGTTTCGATTCTTCATTTCTCAGAGATTTCGTTGTTTTCCGATCATCATTTTCCTCTATTACCTGACGATTTAGGGATTTCGTGTGTTAATTTTCTTAACTCGAAAGGATATTTGAAATCTCTAAATGGTATTAGCAAAGCCTGAGAACGTAACTCATTCTCGATTTAACCGATCGTTGTCTGAATTTTTGAATTCATTCAGTTTCCTGAGTTTTTCCTTCCGATTCTTCCTTTTTCTCTCAGAGATTACGATTGTTTCCGAGCTTTTTTCTGCTTATCGTTTTATTAGTCTCTATTCAATGATATTTAGAGATTTTCGAGCTTTTTATATATATATATTGAAATCCCCAAGGAATTTTTAACTACTTATCTGTGCTCATTAGTACGTTTTATAATTTACTAGCTCACATTTCCGGATTATTGAATTGAATATGCGTGCATCTTTGTGTTTCTAAGTCATTCTTGATCCTGCTATTGCTCATTTGCTGAAGTTGTTTGGTGTTTATGTTGATTATATATCTGATTTTGATTCATTGTGAATTTGGCAGTATGTGATGATTGTGTTGAAAGGGTCAGTGCCAATGGCATTTGGTGGAACCGAGGAGCCTGCAGCTTACGGCGAATTAGTCTCTATCGGTGGCCTCAATGCCGACGTGAACAAGAAACTAAGCGCTGCAGTTTCCGCCATTCTTGAGACTAAGCTCTCAGTGCCTAAATCTCGATTCTTCCTCAAGTTTTACGACACCAAGGCAAGCAACAACAATCCCTTCTTGTTTGATTGCTAAGTAACCATATACACAATCAAAATGTGATAACGATGAATTCACCGCGTGTCCGAGTCTCATTTTCGTTGTTGCGTTTGTGTCTCTCTAGGCAAATCAAAGTCAAGAAAATGCTCAGTGTTTACACGCTTTACACCAGCACTACTAGGTTCTTGAAATAGGGATAATCAAAATCATCTTTCTTTGTGTAAGTTCATCATTGAGAAAATTAAACAATTAGATCAATTGCATAAATAAACTATTTTCAAGAACTCTTTAAGTATTACGCCTCACGCTATTCTTCGATTTTGAGTTAATCTAGCGTGTTTTAACGGTATCATAACGCCTCCGAGCTTTTATCATTTGAATCTGTTTATGCATAATAATCGTCATATCTTTTTCTTGTAGGGATCTTTCTTCGGTTGGAACGGAACGACTTTCTAATTCTGTGGCAGAGGTAATAAGAAAAGGTCAATGTGATTTGTCTTTGCAAATTTATCAAGGTCTGTGATATTAATATGTGTAACTTTGAACTGTTTCCAAGTTGTAAGAAACCGGTATCTAACGTTTGATTGAGTTTCATTATGAAATAACATTTGTGTGTGTTTATGAGATGCTATAGAACTCTGCGTTTTTAGCTTAAACACTTTATAAATTGAAACAGAGATCTGATACTATTAATTAGCGCGTTATTTTTGCTTGAAGAAAGTTCCTACTACTGCAACATTTATGGTCAAAATACACTTTGCTAAGTAATCAAGAATCCGTAAAATCTGGCATCTTCTCAGAAATTAAATAATGTATAAAACTAATATCAAGAGGTTGTTTTTATTTGAAATATACATAGCACAATTTAATTTAATCACAAAAACGCGTAACAGTAAACCTATAAATGCATAAATAAAAAAAACGTCTCGATCTGTAACTACACCGACGTTGAGATCAATCGTCCATTTCTCACCTCTACGCTACTCTTCCTCTCAATTCCCTAATGGTGTCGTCAGATCCTAATGTGCTTCCGGTTTCCACCACCGCAACAACCACTCAACCTCCGATTGTATCGGCCGTGACCGAATCGCAACCACCAGCCGTCCGTGCATTCGCCAATCGCGTAACCGAATCGATCCGCGACGGTTTATCTCGTAGCCGTCCATGGTCAGAGCTTCTCGATCGATCCGCTTTCACCAAACCAGAATCTCTCACCGAAGCAGCGACGCGATTCCGTAAGAATTCATCTTATTTCAGGGTGAATTACGTCTGCATCGTCGCGTTAATCCTTGGATTCTCTCTTCTTGCTCATCCGTTCTCTCTCGTCCTCCTCCTTTGCCTCGCCGCTTCTTGGCTCTTCCTCTACCTATTCCGTCCATCAGATCGTCCGCTAGTCCTCTTCAACAGATCTTTCTCCGATCACGAAACTCTCGGGTGTTTGGTTCTCTCCACCGTCGCTGTGATCTTCCTCACAAGCGTCGGATCTGTATTGTTTTCCGCTTTTATGATCGGAATTGCAACGATTTGCGTCCATGGCGCATTTAGAGCTCCAGATGATCTCTTCCTTGACGAGCAAGATCCTGCCGCCATCGGATTCCTCTCATTCATCGGTGTCCCCACTGTACCTTCCGCTCCATCAGCTCCTTCCAACGTATGATAACCGTTCTCAGAATCTGGAGGTTTTGGTGTTTAGAACATCGACGGTGGAGATGTGTTGTTAATGTGTTTCTCTGTAATCGTTCGCCATTGTTGCAAATGTATTGTTGATTGAAAAAGAAAACGATTTTCGTTTACCATACCGTCTTTATCTTGCTCAAACGCCGCGCATTTTTCTTTTCTAAACTTGGAACGCTATGTCGTCTATCTTTGGAACAATTAAAAATCAAGTAGAGATTCCCCACACTCCATCTTTGGAACAATTAAAAAGATCTAGGTTGGAGTCTACTAACCAAAACGAATAATTCTTTGAAACTCTCCTCACCTCGCGTGTGATCATCTGCTGCTTCAACCGGGAAACTGTGTTGTGTTAGGTTTAGAGAAACTATTTCTTGTTATTCACACAACACATTACATCGTTACTTAATTATACACAAAGATAAGACGGTTTACCAAACCCAACGAGGCCTAAACATTACAAACTCAAATCATATTGATACACGACCCATTAGAAACCTCCTTATATTACTCCTAAGTAAGAGCCACAAGGTGGCAAGAAAGAAGACAAACCTCTCAAGACGACAATACTCTAAATCCTTGGCGGATATAAGTGATTGTGACATATCAAGTAGAGAGAACGGACAAAAGCTTCATGCTTAGACTGGTTGGAGCGGGTTTTAGAACATCATATCAACACATGATCCTGAAACGACCTCTTCGAGCACACAAACTAAGAACTATTATCCCACTACTAAATGTTAAATGTTAGATAACCGACCCATCCATAATTTACGGGAAAAAAACAAGTCATACCCGAGCATGTCGGACCAACCAAAACAAGTCATGAATTCCAATTCAACAACCAAGTCCGTAGTAGGAAAAACTGGCCGAAATCCGGTGTGGAATATTGGTATTTCTTACTTTAAGTACTGAAACCCCTAAGAGACATTCCATCCCGGACTCTAAGTCTCAGGATTTTGCTCACATCCAAACCACTAATTGGCTCATACCATTCAGTTCAGTTTTACGAGACTGGATTCTATATTTAGTCATTTTTATGCTCGTATTTTGTGAATTAATATTCTAGAGTCGATATGGGAACCAATAATGTCTCCATTGTCTAAAATCTCTACACTAACCATGCTTTCCCACAAACAATGGCTAGTCCTTATGAAACTGCAAATCCTCCCAATGTTTCTTTCTCTCCTCGACAAAGTTTGAACCATAGATGAATGAAACAAAGAACTCTTCGTCTCTCCCATCTACTACCTAGACTCTAATCATTTGAGCAGTTTTGTAAATTGGTCAGATAAAAAAAAAAACATGATATTATTTTTGGTCGTTAGATATCTTTGTTTTTTGGTCAAACAAAAAAAAATACATGATAAAACAAATGATGAAATATGGTCAAATAAAAAAATACCTGAAGTCTATGGTCAATTAAAATATTGTCCATCAAAGTAAAGAGAATGATAATTTGCATAGAAAACTATCCTAATGGTTCCTAATTATAATGTCAACCGGTTAGTTAATAAAAGAGTATAACAATAATAATAAGTACTTTTAAATTCAAAATATCGATCATCATAAGCCGAAGTTGAAAAAAGCGCGCAACATTGAGAATAAACCTATAAATACACTCGGTCTCGGTTTGTAACTCTCCACCGACCTTCAAATCAATCGTCGTCCCTTTCTTCTTTTGTCTCTTCATCTTGAAATCCTTAATGGACTCGCAACCAGCAGCTTTCCGTGATTTCGTTGATGGCATAAGCGAATCGATCCGCGATTGTGTGTCACATAACCGTCCATGGTCAGAGCTTCTCGACCGATCGGCTTTCACCAAACCGGAATCTCTGAACGAAGCCGCGGCGCGAATCGGTCAGAATTCATCTTATTTCACTGCGAATTACGTCTGCATCGTCATGTTAATCCTCGTATTATCTCTTCTCTCGCATCCGTTCTCTCTCATCCTCCTCCTTTTCCTCGCTGCTGCTTGGCTATACGTTTACCTAATCCATCCATCGGATCAACCTCTCGTCCTCTACAGCCGAACTTTCTCCGATGCCGGAATTCTCGGTCTATTGATTCTCTCCACCCTCGCCGTGATCTTCCTCACAAGCGCCGGGCCTGTATTTTTTTATGCTCTAATGCTCGGAGGAGCAACGATTCTCCTCCATAGCGTATTTAGAGCTCCTGATGATTTCGCTCTCGACGAAGAAGCTCCTGCTGACGTACCTTCCGATTCATCTGCTCCTGATGAATCCGACGGTCCTGAGGTTTAGAAAATCGACGGTGGAGATTTGTTCTTAATGTGATCCTCTTTTTGTTGCAAATGTATTGTTGTATAATAAGTTAATAACCCTTCTCAAAACCCGGAGATTTGTTGTTAGTGTGATTCTCTGTAATCGTTTTCGTTCGCCATTGTTGCAAATGTATTGTTTTTTGAATAAGAAGACTTCCGTTTACCATTCGCGCCATGTTTACCATAAAACGCCTAGCATTTTACCGGTCCAAACTTGGAACGCTATGTCGTTTTACTCTTCATTAACACTGACGTACGATTTCCCGTTAATACGACGGCGTTTTTGTATTCCTTTAGGGTTGAATCAAACCCAAAATGTAAAACTCCGCTTCTGTATTTTACGGCCCAAAATCATTTTCAACATTCCCGCCTTTCCGAAATTTTTAACTTTTCGTATCATGATTTTGGGAAAATAATTAAAATGAATAAGAAATCGCTCACTCTCTCTCTTGGTGTGGTAGATAGATGAGGGAAATTCATAATCGCGAAATAGTTTTTCGGGTAGATCAGATAAACGAATCGGAAGAATCCAAACCCTAGAAATGTCGACGTGGCAGTTATTTTCCAATTCCAGTGGCGATGGTTTCCGGTGGGAAGTCGCTGGTCGGATTCTTCATTCCGACTCCGAATCTACTCCGACCAAGGCACTCGAATCAACAGCTCATTTACCTTCCATGTCCGATCTCTTGCTTCAAGGTGATCTTCATTTCCTCCTTTTCTTCTGTCGATTTTGTTTGTCATGTGACTCGGAGATTGATTATTTGTTTGATGAAGGATGCTCGAAGCTTATAGAACGCGAGGAAGCGACACCTGGGGAAATTCCAATGTTCAGAACTGGGTTGGGGAAGTCTGTTGCTCTAAAAGAGTCTTCGATTTCAAAAGCAAAATCGATATTAGCAGATGATAAGGTTGCTTTTTCAGGTAAGTTGTTTTACTGGAGGTTTCTTCAAATTTAGTATTCAATTCCCTGGACTCGTCAACTTGAACCTTACCCAGTAGAATTTTTTCAATGGCTGCTGCAATAGTCAAAATAGAAAATGCTGCTTTGAGAAAACCTTTGGTTTTCCACATAGTGTTGTTCGTTTAATTCTCAATTTTTGCTGTTAATTCGATTTGACTGGCGTTTGTTAAGAGGTGCTTTTAATCTAAGAGGATTTCTGATTATAGGATCTTTTTTTCTTCAGTTAAGCTTCAGATCACCACTAAGAAGCGGCTGATTTACTTGTTCCTGATATGGGTTTAGGAATTTCTTTTGAATGTTCCTTGTTCTTGGGTTTAGATTTCCAGAATTCAGGATTGTCAAATCTGAGAGAAGTAGATACAGCTGGAAGTATGCCTATGTTCACAACAGCCTTAGGGAAATCTGTCCCTGTAAAAGAGTCTTCAATTGCCAAAGCTTTGTCTCTTCTCGGGGCTAATAATATGATTGACTCAGGTCTGTTTGTTATCCCCTCTTCCTCTAAAATCTACTTTCCATTATCGTTGTGTGCACATTTTTTCAACAGTTGATATGTTAATGAGCTTCTATTTTACTGTGTAGAAAATCCCAAAGAGAGTGGGTTTGGTGTTCCCAATACTCTTTTTCAGACAGCTTCTAACAAGAAGGTTAGTGTTTCTTCTGCCGGTCTGGCTAGAGCCAAGGCATTGTTAGGACTAGAAGAAGATGATTTGAAAGGATTTGATCACCAGCAACATGGGTGGTCTGGGTTAAAAACTCATGAGGAGTTTGATGCTACAGCGGTCCAGCATCATTCAGGAACTCCAGTACAATATGAAGGTTATGTAAATCCATCGTTAAAGGTGCCCCCAACAAAGTTTCAGACTGCTGGTGGAAAATCATTGTCAGTTTCAGCTGAGGCTTTGAAACGTGCTAGAAACCTTCTTGGAGACCCTGAGTTAGGGTCTTTCTTTGATGACGTAGCGGCAGGTGATCACTTTGTTACACCACAGAAAGATAACAGGTTGGGTGATATTGCTATAAACAATGGAAGTGCCAACACTGGTTATATTGCTCATGAAGGAACGACAAGCAGCAACAAACATACATCAAATAGTTTTATATCTCCTCTTCTGTCATCTTCAAAGCAATTTAGATCAGTCAAATTGGAAGGCATAGCTTCAGGGAGTAATTTGATCAAGAAATTTGATGCGGCGGTTGATGAGACAGATTGTGCTACACATAGACTGCCAAATGACAGGCCTTTAGCATCAGGCATGGCAGTGAATAAGTCTAAGGACAATGGTTTCATTCCTAGAGAGAGGCAATTTAAAAGACCAGCTGATCAGCCACTTCTTGATATAACAAATCGCAGTGATACAGCTTATGCAAACAATAAACAAGACGGTGCCCAAAAGAAAAGACTGGGAAAGACAGTCTCTGTTTCTCCTTTTAAAAGGCCAAGAAATTCCTCCTTTATAACTCCTCTAAAGAAAAATGCTCTGCATGCTCCAAGTGGTAAACTATTTAAAATTTACGATGTTTTTATGTGAATTTATTTGGGTTGCTCTCCAATGTATAATGTTTGGTGTCCTGTTTATAATCAGGTTTGTCTGTCGTATCTTCTGATACACTATATTCCAAAAAGGTGGTTTCTACAAGATATCCAGAGAGATCTCCGAGAGTATATATCAAGGATTATTTTGGAGTACCTCCAACAGCTACAACCAGGGTAAAATCTTTTGTCATTTTCACATGTTCCTGAGCTATATATATCTTTTTGCTTTTTTTGTTTACTCATGTGATTAGTTACGGGATGGTTTTAGATGGATCATGTGCCAGACCATGTCAGAAGAGTCAAATCAAGTAATGCAGATAAATATGTATTCCGCGATGAGTCGTCCTCAAACGTGGTTGGAGCTGAAACTTTTCTTCAAATGTTGGCCGAGTCTGGTGCTTCCTTACAACATGCATCTAAAAAGTAATTTCTCTGTCCCTTAAAATGTTTCAAGTGACCGGTCTAGTCAATCTTGCATGTGATACTCATTTTATTAGATATACAGTAATTAGACATGCTTCTATATGTATTAGGTGGGTCACTAATCACTACAGGTGGATAGTATGGAAACTTGCATGCTACGAGATATATTACCCAGACAAACGCAGAGGAAATTTTTTGACAATCACCAATGTTCTCGAGGAACTAAAATACAGGTTTTCTCTAATTGCATGACACAGCTCGTTATTATTTATTTGAGCTCATGCCAAGTCTTAACATTTGGTTAATCTACCTCACATAGATACGAGAGAGAGGTCAATCATGGTCATTGCTCTGCAATCAAGAGGATTCTGAGTGGTGATTCTCCAGCTTCTTCAATGATGGTGCTCTGCATATCAGCTATTAATCCAAAGACCGATAATGATTCCCAGGAAGCAACACATGGTTCTGATAGTGGCAGCAATGTGAAAGTAGAACTCACTGATGGGTGGTATGAAATTGCTATTGTTTGTTTTGGTTACCTAATTTTCTTGTCTCCTTTCGTTATAATCTTGTTTAAATCGCAGGTACTCTATGAATGCTGCTCTTGATTTTATGCTGACAAAACAACTGAATGCTGGAAAATTGTTTGTTGGGCAGAAGCTTCGTGTAAGTTTTTTTCCAGGAAGGTTTAAATATTTTGGTTAGATCACTAACTTATAACAAGCTTATGTTCTTATTTCTTTATCTGAAGATCCTTGGCGCAGGACTTTCTGGTTGGGCTACTCCAAGATCACCTCTTGAGGTATTTTTTTCTAAGACTTTGGGTTTTCTGTTTGATTAGAGTTTCTGAAACCTTCTCCATGTTTGTTTTTTCATGGTTTCATTCAACCGAACTTTCAGGCAGTGATGTCAAATACAATCTGTTTGATGTTGAATATTAATGGAACGTACAGAGCTCACTGGGCGGACAAACTAGGATTCTGTAAGTAGGTTTATGCTGTGGTTTTGTGGTTTCATTTTGTTTAATTTATATTGATTGTCTTTTGATCTCTTCTTCAAGGTAAAGAAGTTGCTGTCCCACTAGCTTTTAACTGTATCAAGTGCAATGGAGGTCCAGTACCTATAACGGTTGCTGGAATCACACGAATATACCCTATTCTATACAAGGAAAGGTCAATACAAAAATGTGTACCTGTTAATGCAACTTCGTCCCTTGTTTCTACTTTTGTCAAAACAATTATATTTTTTTTGGTATAATTAATACAGGTTAGGTGAAAAGAAGTCAATAGTTCGATCAGAGAGAATGGAAAGTAAATTGATCCAACTGCGTAACCAGAGGCAAGTTTACAAATTACCAAAGTTTCCATTGTAACTGTAAAGAGAGCGATGTTTAGTAACATTTATGTGATCAATTTGGCACTTGCATATCGCTTGGAAGGTTCTGTTTCAAACAACGATATTAGGCTTCTAAGTGGATTTTTATTTTTTTCTGTTCGACGTAGGCGTACTGCTCTTGTTGAGGGTATTATGTGCGAGTACCAGAGAGGAATCAATGGTGGTAACAGCCAGAACGATACTGATTGCGAAGAAGGAGCTAAAGTGTTTAAGCTATTAGAAAATGCTGCTGAACCTGAACTCTTAATGGCAGATATGAGTCCAGAGCAATTGACATCTTTCACTACATATAAAACTAAATTAGAGGTGGAACCCAATAAATATTGTTTGTTTGCCTTTTCTTTGATTAGATCATTTCAATTCTAAATTAATCGATGAAATCTCAGGCAACCAAGCAAATACAAATGGAAAAAGTGGTGGCAAAAGCTGTGGAAGACGCTGGTTTAGGGGAAAGAGATGTTTCTCCGTTCATGAGGGTTAGGCTTGTTGGACTGAGGAGCATAAATTATGAAGGAGAAGACAATCCAAAAGAAGGCATTGTAACAATCTGGAATCCTACTGAGAAACAGGTACACCATTCAAAAATCACAATCTATTAATAGTATGCGAAAAGTTTTGGATAATTAGTAAGCTTATATTTGTTTCTACTCACTGTGAACAATAGAGAAGCGAGCTAACGGAAGGGAAAATATACGTAATGAAAGGGCTAACACCAATGAACTCAGATTCACATACACTTTACTTACATGCTAGAGGTTCTAGCTCAAGATGGCAACCTGTATCTCCAAGAGCTTCTGAATCTTTTCAGTAAGTTTCTTTACTTTTTCATAGAGACACACTCTAATCTATATCTCATCTTGTTTGTTTAATTTCCTTCAGGCCGTTTTTCAATCCACGTGAACCGACCTCTTTGTCAAATCTTGGTGAAATTCCTCTTTCAAGGTAAGTTTTATCCTATTTTCTTATAAACACTTACTTTTGCTATTCTTACATACACTAACATACCTTAAGTTTTATCCTTGTTTTTGTTTTGGTAGTGAATTTGATATCGCTGCGTACGTTGTATATGTTGGAGATGCATACACAGATGTTGAACAAAAGAAACAATGGATCTTTGTAACAGATGGATCATCATCCACTCAACATTCACATTCAGATAGTCTTCTTGCTATTAGCTTTACCACTCCTTCCATTGACGATGTTCCCACTCCTCACATCAGTCGTAATCTCGTTGGATCCGTGGTATTGTATTCAAATCTTTCTCTAGCTTTAAAACTGAAACAGAGACACCAAAGAACTGACACAATGTTGTGTGTGTGTGTGTAGGTTGGATTCTGCAATCTAATAAAAAGAGCAAAGGATTTGAAAAACGATATGTGGGTGAGCGAAGCGACAGAGAACTCGGTTTACTTCGTAAACGCGGAATCTGCTTACTCGTCTCACCTCAAAACCAGCTGTTCCAATATCCAATCATGGGCTAAGCTCTCTTCTTCCAACTCTGTTCGTTCTCTTTCAATTACACAATCTTTTTACTTTCAATTGGTTTTGGTTCAAAATGTTTTGGTATTTTCCGGTTTGGGGTTATTCTTGTTAACTGTTTTATTTGGTTTGTTCAATTTTTCAGGTCATCCAGGCACTAAGGCAGAGAGTTCAATTTATAATCGGTGCTTGTAAATGACCATATCATTCTGAAAAGGTGAATAAGTTACATCTCTCTTGCTAATTTTTGTTCATTAGTCTTAAGTTGCTTAAATCATTATATAGAACTAAATGTATCTATTATAAACATAAATAAACAATCTTTGCATAGCATTTAGGTGTAATTAATTATATCGGATATATATTTGATCGAATTCTTCAGAATTTTCGAGGTCATATGGTAAGTAGTAAATATAAACAAATATAATCGTTAGACCAGAGTTATTATAATATCTGTTTTCAATTTTGGGTGTCTTATTTTGATCTAAAATTGCAAAAACAAAGTTAAAAATTAAGTGATATTTACAATTGCAAAAATAAACTCTGTAAATTTTTGAAATATTTTATTTTCTTAGGAGACTGATAGCTTTTTGCAAATTTCCCAAAACATAAAGAATAATAGGGGCCAAAGGTTTTCTCATTTTGATATTCTACAAAAATTGGAAAAGCAATTGATTCCAGATATCAGGAACTCCAGGCACACACCAATGAATACAATCAGAAAACGACGCCGGATTATCCAACCGGTCTTGTGTTAACGGTTCCCAAAATTTCCGGTAAATCGAAGGATGACCATCTTTACGATACTCAGACAACTGAGTGATGTTTAAAACCGAAACCTTTGGTCCCAACCTCTTGATAATCCTCTCAACCATTCTCATAATCTCAATATCTGATCCACTTCCCCAATAACTCTTGTCCTCTATCGGATTCTTCTCTCCGTAACAGTTTCCTTCGCTTCCCTGATTCCATTCCCGGCTCCTGATCATCCATTTACCAAAGAGTTTCAATGCCAAGAAAAAAAAAACAAGTTTGGGGATTATAAGTATCTTACAATTGATGTGTAGGTGACATTGTAACGAAGAAAACCCGTTTTGTCTTGGGATCAACATTGTTAGCAATCCAATCCGCCCAAGTGTTCATAGCCATCTCCATTCCTTCCGCAGCTTTCACTTCCTCGCATGATCCTTTGTCTTTTTCACTACTCCATCTTTAGTTTTCAAAATACACAATTAACAAAAAAAATTTACTATCTTTAAAAGGTTAAGTACCAAATGATGTCTATATAATACTTACCGGAGCTTGACAGGATCTTGTCTCCACCATAAGTAAGTATTGAAGATCAAGATATCAGCATGTTGCCATTTTGATGCATGTTTAAGAACCGAATCGGGTCGGATCATCCGTTCATCCAATCTATGATTAACCGGGTCATCAGAATTCGATTCCACAAGCAACGGAGCCCAAAGAAACTCTACTGTTGCATTGTAATTCTACACAACAAGACAAAGAAACGATCAAAATCAAACCAAAACTGGAAGAAAAGAAGTAAACATCATTTGGTTGTCTTTACCTCGGCTCTGAAAATGGTGAGCGGTGCGTTAGGAGTCATGGATTGCTTATCACGTGGAATCACGGATTGTAAGAGACAAACCATTGATATCCATTGGCCTCTGTTTAATGAATCTCCAACAAACATTAATCTTTTTCCTCTTAGCTTCTCCCATATCTCTGTTACATTCCATCTAAACCAAACCATAGTAATAACAATTAGCTTTGCTAAAATCGATATCTTCTACCATTTGTTAAGTATTTCATTGTTTACCATTTTATTCTCCAAAAACACTATTCATCTAAAATGTTATCATTTGGCTATTCCACTATTCATCTTAATACCAACCAATTATGTTTTTCATTCCTCATTTCACCAAATCACTTAATCATTTGATTAACCAAAAATAGCAAAAAAGCAATAATTAATACCTCTTCAAGTTACAATCATGAGGTTGCCATCTCCAATGTTGATATTCCAAATCCAATCTTCCATGCTTTTGACAAGCTAATTGGTCCGACATGTACGGACACTCAGATTCTTTGTGCAATGGGTATGATGAATTATCATAAACCCATTTCCCAGAAAATACATCACATTTCTCATCCTTTGAACCCGTTTCTTTACTCGGGTCAACCCATCCGATTTTCCTCCCACTGTACTCGTTCGTCGAGTTACATCGGCTGAATCTATCCAAAACCTCTGCAATTTTTTAACCAAATCACCCAAGGAGGGAAATTCCATGGAAATCACTTCATCGTAAAACTCAAAGAAATCAAAATTCAATCGAATCGAAGTAAGAGGATTACTTACCAATAGCTCCGAAGTTATTCACGGGAACGTTGGGCTTGACGAAAGTGAATCTCGAAGGTTCTCGGAGATTTTGCTCATGACTTGTGTGGTGATGGATCTGTTGAATATGACGCGCGTTGTAGAAAATCATAATGGTGACAACGACCATAAAGAGAAAACCCGCAAATGGAATCCGATTCTTCTTTCTGCTCCATCGCTGCGACATCGAAGCAAAAAACACTCAAAAACCAGAAGAAGCTTTCTTCTTCAAAGCTTCGATGCTACTTGAAGCAGTTGGAGCCACGATCTATTTTTGATTTGACGGTTTTTGCGAGATCCCATCACTATGAGTTGAATCCGTCGAGCTGTCTTTGACGAGTTGAAAAATAATTATTTTTTTGTTTGTATTTAGATTTTAACGCTTTGTTTATTTGACCACCTTTCAGATTTGGATAAATATGGAGAAACTATAATTGCGAGCGAGTTTCCACATGGCCACACATTGGCTATTTATGCTAATTCACATGTTTATTAGTTTATGTTAGTTATTAAGTACTACTATATATTCATAATGAGCAACTTTTTATTAGATATCTATTGTCTCCATATATTTCTAGTCTTGACTTTAGAAAAAGTTATCATTATATATATAACTTTTTAACCAAAAACTGAATTTTGATGATGGTTGTAAAACTAAAAAGAAACGACGATCGCACATAGAGGAAACAAAGGGATTTGATGTAAGCAATTCTACAACTTACGCAAACACATGTGTACTTGTTTTCATGTCTAGTAACGCTTCATAAGCAGCGTCAGGCTGTCAAGAGCGATCGCGAGGAATCCTAAGAAAGAGTTGTGGTTCAGTAAAGGCACGAACGTCACTTCTTCCTGAACCACATTTCAATGGAAAATAAATTCCATTTAGAATTTCAGGACCAAATTCATTATCGTAACCCGCAACCCTAAAAAGTGCTGGATCACAATGTAGATAAGCTCTAAAATGAGAAACCGACGCATTACACTCAAGCTTTAGAGTGATTCGATCGAAATGCTCTAGTTTGTAATCTGTCCGCTGTATAAAAAGTGGTAGCTTCACAGAATTAGTTGGCTTCTTCTTCACCATATTGTTATTATCAGAATCATCTCTCCTTTTATAAACATTGATTAGCCTCCCAGATATACCATCAACCAAATAGATGGTTTCTTCTCTTGTCACGAAGCCATAGGGCAATTTGTCAAACAAATCCTCCACAGTTATTTTAACTTTCTGCAATTTAAATGAAAGAAAATAACTTTATAAATAGAAAAACTAAGATATATACATAAAAAAAGGAAGTCAATGTTATAGAGTCCTTTGAGTTTATTTTTTGTTCCATACCATCTATCATAGCCATCATCATCATTAGCTTTAGTAGTAGCTTCGGAGTTATCTAGATATTCGAATACGAAATCATTAGTAGCATCAGGAGCTTGATATGATGAATGAATGGGTGAATCTGTTGAAAAAGACCATATTGGTGGTTTCCTTCCTCCTTTTTGCATTAAGAAAATATTCCCAGCATTATCAACAACAAACTCCGTGTTTGGTTCACTGTGAATACACAAACACATCAAAATAATTACAAACCAATTCTACACGTCAAAAGATAATTCAAAAAAGTTTAGCCCTAATTCTTTGTTTTCCCAAGAATTTATTAGGTTTTTTTTTTTTTGATAAAGAGAATTTATTAGGTTTTTTTTTATTTTATAAAGAGAATTTATTAGGTTATTAACTACTCTTTGAGAAAAACTCACAGTTGATCCATGGGAGAGTACTTCTCTGGTTCGTTACAAAATCTCGATAGCGAGACCGAATTCGTCGGCAATGTACATGGTGTCATTAGCAGTAGCAACAAGAATAGATAGCAAAAGAAGTGACATCTCCACATCGTCCGGATCAATAAGCCGTGGGAAGAGGAAGACGATTCGATTATCGAGAGAAGAGACTGACCTTTTTAAAAATTAGGGGTTTTCCATGGACATGTTTAATTAGGATCACAGCCCAAAATCCTGCCCCTAAGCTAAATTGGGTTTAGATATAGAAGTCCGAAAAAGCCGGTTATTAAATTGGTTTAGATATGCTTTAAGATACGGTTTTTTTTTTCTTTTTTCTTTTTATATCCGCATGCAGGAATTATTATATGTTCTTATTAATGCGAATATGTTATAGATTGATATTTAAAATATTAATGTGGATATTTCTTAAAAAAATCCTCTAATAATAAATAATATATCAAATTTTAATCATCTCCTTTTATTCTCACACTAACACGTCACCATTATTTTATTTATTCGTTTTCTCAATTAATATATAAGGGATATTTAAAAATCGATAAAAAAAAATAGGTTTGGGCGTTCTAATACTCGTTCGGTTTATGGCCAAGTTTTTCGGGTTCTCGGAATCAAACTAATTCTGGTGTTTTTAAGTTTCGGGTTGGATTTGATTCCTTCTTAATATAATTTAGATTGGATTCTACCTTGTACCCCAAATAACTAGAAAAAATAAAAACTTGGCCATACTCCCTTTGTATCTGAATACCCCAAAACGTGGTAAAAAACCTACCCAAAAGTATATAAATTATCCCCAAAAATCAGTAAAAAAAACTACCCAATATTTAAGTTCATATTTTTTAAAAAAATCAAACAAGATCCCTGTTCAGACCATATCGGACTTCAAATTAGAAATCCCAAAAATCCAATCGGGTTTTCAAATATAATCTTCAAATGATTAGGCCAAGTCGGATATGACTTAATTATGTGCAGGTTTCGAATAAGTCTAATTGGTATCTCTAGATTTTAGGATTTTTGTTTGTGCCTACAACGTTAAAATACTTCGCCCTCTGAAGGACCAGCTATTTTATACCTTTCTCAAAAATATTATTTTCAAGATGTGTTGTGCCTTTGGCAACAACTTTGTTTAGACCGGCCTAGGTTTTTTAGAGGTTTTTACTCATTTATTCAGCACGTTTCGACCATTTTTGATTCAATGGGCAAATGCTCTCACTCTCATTATTCCCACATGGCGACTAAATTTATAATATCATTTAAAGGATGTTTCATTCCTCGTCTCGAGTATACTTAAAACTCTCTTGAAAAACTAATAGGCAAAATCGTCGAATCTTCGTTATCTTGCGAAACTAATGCGCAAAGTCGTAGCAATAGATGTTCGTAAAAGCTAACAATTATAATATCTTAGCAGAGTCTGTGTTCAGTCCTACACCGGTAAAAACGCCAGCTCACCTTTTCTTTGAGTGCTTTCTTACGAGTAGAATATGGCCACCACACGAGTTTTCTACACAATAAGATTAGCTTCTCAATTTAATCTCGAGTTCTGACCGGAAAAGAATCCACACATTTCTCGTTAGATATCTCTTTCAACTTACTCTCAATACACTATGGCGTGAACGCCACTCTCGAAGGCATTGCAACCGTTCGATCCCGGAATCATGTCTCATTCAGCATATAGACAAGAATATATGTGATCAGTTATCAATTAGCGGCTAACACTATCACCGTTGTGAAAGAGAATTGCACAAGTGGTTTGATTCAGGTGAAAGCGTTGTTACTTAAAATCTGGAAATATCTTAGACTCTGTTCTTTTCATTTAGAATTCTCTATTACACTTTGTATAAAGGTTTTTAACACAATTTTACAATAAATAAATAAAAAACGAACAATAATATGTTGATTAACTAACCCTTATGAGATATCACATTTTTAGAAAACATGATAATATTTTGTCAGTTCATAAAAAACAATTCGAAGTTATATGCTTTTAGGAATGTGCCATGAATGATACACGTTTACACATATATATATATATATATATATAGATATAAGATGGATAGAAGAGAGAAAATCAGATTAACTAGAAAGAATTGATATATAATTAGCACTTACATAAATTAAGGGATGCATTTGGAGTCTAATCAAGCGTGACAATAGATTAATTACAAAAAGTCTAATCTGCGTCATAACAGTAAGTTCGCATATGCGTAAGTGGCACATCTCGTGTGATCCATGTCTGCCACCTTTCTCTATCAAATTTATTTTAGTGTTCTGTAATCAAATATTTAGTCCATGCTTCAAATATAATATAGTTAGAACTTCATAATCTATTTATCTGTTGCCAAACCAAAATCATACTTTTAACCAATATACCTTATTACAAGTGATGCATGCGAGTAGATAAGCAGAAAACCCAAAGAGAGACGTTAGAGATTAACATAGTTTTAATAGAGTTGATTATATTTACAGGTAAAAAAAAAAAAAAATTACCAATCGAGACAGAAAATGAGTTTCATAATAACAGTAATGAGAAGAAGTAACAAAATATTAACGCTAATCCAAATCGCGGTCTAATATACAAATACCCCATGTCAGACCGGAGGTGTCTCCCCCTCCATATGGATCTTTGGCTGGCTGAATAGTCATCGAAATTTTTTTATTATCTTTTGTTAGACGCGATCAAAAGCATATCAACATAATAAATGATATGTCAAAAAGAGGTGTTAATAATTACTATTCTGAAAATAACAATTAAATCTCCACTGCTATGGGATGTTTCATTGGATTTTTATTCATCAAAACCAACTTTGCATTATCATCTAAATTTAAATATAGGTCTTCTAAAATTTTTAAGTTCATTGATGATTTTTTAAAAAAAAATCGACCGGTTAACCAAAAAAAAAGTAGTATTAAATTATTTTTAGTTTTCATGTTGGAATTTGGATCTAGTAAAATGAAAGTAATATATAATAAGCAGATGTAGCAATTAATTAAATCATGAGATTCAATTTGTGGTTTAATATTATTTTGCGATGATCAAAATGTTTTAAAAAATCCAAAGTTTTAAAGATGATGTGGTAGCAATATTTGATCTTTCTAAGTGCAGACAAAAAAAAAAAGATCTTTCTAAGAAAAATAATTGCAAAAAAAAAAACTATGGATACCTTAAAATAATTAAACCGACAGTTAAAAAGAGTTATGGTGAGATGTCCATTAAATCTGTCTTGAGTGACAACCAATACTTCAACTCGTTGTCTGCTACTCCTAGTGTTTATAAAGTTAGCCATGCATTTTTTACTTGAAATGTTATTATACATTTAGTATACATACATTTAGAGATTTTGATTTTTCTTGTTATATATGGTCTACACGAGTTAGATGACTAAATTTGCTGATGTTGTGATAAATTAAAACTGTTGTAGAAAATTGTCTTAATCAGGATGACACAAAAGTAAATGAATGGTACTAATGAAAGTATCAAATCTATAAATTTTGAGTAATGACGTTAGATCTGAAGGAAAATTTTACACCGAAAAATCGACCACTTAATTAATCTAATTTTCTTTAAAATATTATATTAAATAACTATGCTAAAAATATATAAGAGCATCTCCATTAAAGAATTTCAAAAGAGTTTTTTAAAAAAAAAAAAAAAAAATTTTTAAGTCGAAAAGGAAAAGAAAAAAAAAAAAAGTCGATCAATCGCGTGCCGCCACGTATCCATGAACAGTGAAGAACCGTCTTTTAAATAAGAGATTTTCAGATACAGTTTTTAACTGTGCTATGAAACCCACTTATTATTTAATTAATTTTTTTAAAAAAACTTCATCAATATCCCTTGATGGAGAAGCTGCAAGAGGCTTCATGACATCACTTGCGATCTATAGTGATGCAAGGTTAATGAAAAATTAAAATTATATATAGTTGTGACTTGTGAGCCTAACTGAATCTCAGATATTTTAGGTTTATATATTCTTTTGTTTTAGAGTTTCTCTTCTTTTTTCATTTATTTAAATTGTGGACATCATTAGCTAGCCGTATTGCAGGTTTCGTCTCCGCACCCCATATGTCTTAATTTGTTGGGTTGATGTCATTCCTCTGTTTACACGAGTTGAATTTATTTGCAATAAATTCTCATGTTCTAAGTTATCCTATATTAACAATCCGCGATGATGAAAACTCGACAAATAGCCTATGTTGAAATGAACCATTATAAATAAATGTGTAACATGTATTTTTTTGTCAATTAGTTTTTAAGATTAAACTTTGGTTTATGTCACCAAATTCTTTTTTTTATAACCGATGTAAGCCTAAACCGAAATCCAGACTAATCGCTGGAACGAGACTCAGGTCATGTTAAACTTATCCACTTAAGAGAAGACCTCTTCCAACGAGAATCAAATCTAGATGGCAGACCCTTTTACCAACTGGACCAATCCCATGTTGGTTTATACCAGCAAGTTCTTTATGTATAAATGACAACTAATTAACTTTTTAGTTGTTTTCATTTAATGTTAATTGGTGGATTCAATTGTTTAAAGAGAAAAAAATCAAGTTCTAATTTGATAGAATGGGAATGTGATGTCATATTTATTTACTTTACCAATACGGATTTTTGAAAATTTGAAAGTGTTGTTGTCTTTTGCATTAAAAAACTTTTTGGCGCGACTTCGGTTATGGAATTATTCTAATTTCAATTACATACTTCCCACTCACATCTCCATCATTCTTGTCTTTTACAGTGGATTGCCACGTGTCGTTCCTATAATTCAAACAGAATATTCTTTTTTACCTATCCGCACTATATACTACAGTATATAGTACACATATTGTTAAAATACAACTACATAAGTTATTATACAGAAAAGCAAAAAATATGTATAAGATTTATAGAAATCTTTGGTAGGCAACTAAATAAATACTTACGAAATGTTTTTCAAAATAAGTATTAGCCTGTCATCTAGTGGTGGGGATTAATACCGTCGATATATCACCACCTAAATAAAAGAAAAATTGTTGAAAAAAAAAACCATAAGGATTTCTCTAATTTATGTATATTTTTTAAAAAAATGATTTGGTCTCGATCCAAGAGGATATACGACATCGGTCTAGAGCCTCCTAGTAAAACAAACACGAAAAATGAAATATGCGACAGTATATATAATATAATTATCATTATAGGTCCATGCAACCCAATAAAACTTTTGAAAATAGAGTCATTGTTGAATTGTATGCTCATAGGCTGTTAAAGATTTCTCATGATCTTTTGAAGGGGACTTGTAATTCAGTCACTACATCCCATCTTTGTCTTTTTCTTTTTACATTTATCACTTTTTTCTCGAGAAAACGAAAAAGGTGAATAAGCAAATTTAAAGTGTATTTTCCAAAACACAAAACAAAATAATAATAAATAAAAATAGACTCGTAGATCATTTGTTGATTTGGACATTGGATTTGAGAAACAATGAATATTGCTTAGTTCTATCAAGTCCATGATTGATGTATAAACTAAATTAGATTAATCTTGGACTACCAAGTTTGACAAAATTAATTAGTGTACAATCAATCGTGAGTTTGTGACAAATTGATAATTAGATAATTTATAATTATTTATAACTCATTATCTATGCATGTTATCGTTTTCAACTCAATTACGAAAATTCTAAAAATATGTATGATTAGAAAACCTTTATTAAAAAAACACTTAAACGAAAATTTGATATTTTTTATAGAATTGAGATGTTGTCTTTGCAAAAATTATCTATAATGCAATTTTCTTTTCTGATTATGTCTAATTTTTATGAATTAAGAATTTTAAAATCTTTCATTTTTAAAGTGTAAAAACTAGTTTGTTTTATTATGCCAGAAAATTTTGTTTCAGTTGTGATTCGACCTTTTCAAATATATTAGTAAATAGTGTGTTTTCTATAAATTAAATTTTAATTAAAATTAGATCGGTTTCTTTTTGTTGTGGTTCCGATTAGAGTTTTATTTTTGGGGTTAAAGGACTTGTTAGGTTAAACACAAAAGAACTGATTCTTCTGAAATATTATAACAATTAAAGTGATTTGCGATTTTTTAAAAACGGTTTTAAGTGATTTTAGATTGCTAATATATATATCGCAATGAATTCAAACATTTGAACAACAACAAAAACTAAAACATTTGTTTGAAATAGTTATATTTACATTTAGAGTGAAAAATAAAGTTGACCCGACTAGTGGTAGTCATGAATGGTGAACTCTAGACCTTCAATTCAAAGCCTATATAAAGAGAGAACACTGAAATTTAGGGGTAAACAATTAATTGGAAAAAAAAGAAAAAGAAACTGTTTAAAGACAAGAGAAGCATCTCAATGATTTTTCACGAGATAGGACCTAGAAAACTTAGAAGTGGACTTTGATTACGACTTTAATAAGTAGGGGTGGGCAATTTTGAGTCCCACATTGTCTTCCCTCATTCCTCACCATACTTTTCAAAAAAAATGTCATGGTAGAATTTTTTTTATATCGTCTAAGTAATATTTATCGAAATCGGAAGTAATATTTATCGAAATCAAAAATGTTTTTACAAAAAAGTCTATGTCATCTCATCCCAACCCGACCACTTCTAACAAATTGTGGACTCAATACAATAATTTAAAACCCGTAATCTAAACAATACTACTAAGAGATAAGATTGGCAAACATACATTAGAAACATATAAGAAGACAATTGATATTATCACCAGACGTTCTTTGATCCTTTGTTGAATGATATGAAAGACTTCAATGAGGAGTTTCAAGTAAATGAAGCATCATCTGAATAATGTTATCAGAAAGTTTTCCTCTTATCTAGATAAATTGACACAAAAAAAACATAAACATCATTCGCCTATCTAAGATAGATAAACAGAAATCATTTGACGGTGTATAACGTTTTGGGAATATCAATTCGAACCAGAGAGCCTCACAAATCAAATCACTGGAGATAAATGCTGATGAAACTAAGCAATAAACAATGGATGGTAGGCTTTCTACTGGCGATACAACCGTAAGAGGCGGAGACGACTGGATAAGACCACCGTTGGCTTCTACGGGTACACAACATCATCATGCCTTCAACAACCGTCCTCTAGCTATTATCAGCACGTTTAACACAAGGACCATACGCACCTGAACCGCCGTGGCTAACAATAAATCTCACTCTCTCATGATCTCGACTCACCAACACTGCCATTGAATCTGGATTTATTATGTTGCAAGAAAAGAACAAAAGGAGAGGGACAAGGAGGGATGTGGTAGCCGTATCAAGAATTTTAGGGAGGCGGGTAAGGTTTAAGACTTGAGAGAAAAAGGAAGAAAGAAATGAACTGCCATGTCATGGTAGAAATTATAAATAATTTGTTATAGAAATTATAATTATTTTTGGTGGAATTGAGTTGAAGTATTCACTATAAGAAAACATGACATATTCTCCCCCTCCATTTTACGAATTACTCGTTGTTTGTGATGGTTGGAAATATTTGTGGGTGTGATTTAAACGGTAAAAGATTAGCGACTATTATTCATTTCCTATGAAATTTCAAAAAAAAATTTGTGGGAACACAAAGTTATCATTAGTTTTTTACCATTTAAATCATTCCCGCGAATTTCTCACGAAATATTCAGTGGAAAATTTTGTCTACAAGAAATTAAAACTAAATTTTTAAGGAAATTATATATAACTAAATTGTTTTTATAAAATTTAAAATATTCTTTGGTGGAGTTGAGTTGAAGGGTTCAACGTTTTCTACCTAATATTTGTGGAATTGATACATATTCTACGGTATTTTTGACTTTAATCTAATAAGTTTTTTTTTCCGTAGGTCTAATCATTTGATTTTAAGGTATTATTTGACTTTAATCTACTAATATTTTTTTCTATGGTTCTAATCATTTGGTTTTAAGATATATATAGACCCAGTCAGATCAACTGTGGTTGGAAATACATATTGGGTTTTACTTGTTTTACCAAAACATTCCAAAAACTACTTTTTTTTTGTGTTTTAAAAATGTTACTGAGCAATTTGAAAGAATAAAAAAGTTTCTATACTTATAATGGAGTTTTTCCTATATAGTCGAATTATATATAAAAGTGTACAAACTACCAAAAAATATTTAATATGGTCCCAACGCAATGTTATACAGTTAGAATCGAATTAAATGTATGCAACGAATAGTGGTAGCAGCTGAGAGTATATATCAATAATATAGTATGTCAAAAGAACCAAAAAATAGTTTTGGATTTATAATAACAAAAGTATTTTGAAAAAAATCTAATGTGTTTAAATATATATTAAAATCATTTTTTTATAAATGCAAGAAGGGGGAAATAACAAAAGTTGGTTCAAATTACATTCCTCTTTTGTTACAAAAAAAACTAATTTTCTACCTTTTTTAGAAAAAAAAAAAAAAACTAATTTTCTTATCATCTGTATTTTATTACTTAAAAGTTAAAACCAAAGAATTACAAAAAACTTACAAATTTAAAAAACCGTTAGTTTAATCCGATTACTACGAACTACAATATTAAATTTAAATGAGTATAAGTTTTCTTTAATCATAAATAACAACTCATAAATCAAATACATAATAAAAAAGAAATATGTCTAACTCGAAAAAATTACTTTCACCATATAAATATATAATCATAACTTATAAGTTAAGACTTTTATATTAACATAAAAGATCAAATGTTTAAAAATTGCTCTTAATAAAATATATTCCCTGTTTTAAAGGTTGTTTAGATATTTTTTGTTTGAAAAATGTTAATTTACGTTTAATATCAATGTGAATTTTAAAATATGTGTATATGCGAAACCGATATTATTTACTAAATCATGGAATAAACGGATGACAATGAAATTGAGTAAAAATAGAAACATTTGTTTTTAAAAATATACCAAATTAGAAAAAGAAAAAAGTGGTTAATTAGATAAAGGAAAAGAGAAAATGGAATTTGATATAATTGTAATAATTACGACAGCATGATTCTCTCGAAGTCCTGCCTTAATGTCGAAAAAGAAAAGTCATCGAGCTGTCGGATTGGTCCTCTTTAATGATTTCACCAGAATATTTCCTTTTGTATATATAGAGAAAATTAAATTAAAATCTCTTACCTAATTCCATTTTTTTTATACCTCGCTTTTTTTTTCATAGAACAATCAAGCTACAGTTAGTTCAAATCATATACTTATCACAAAGAAACCTCGTATAATAAATTGATGTTCACAGAAATAAACAAAATACTGAGAAGATTCAATATAGTATAGTTTGTGCAACCTAAATTAGTGGTCCTTTTTTTTTTTGGTCTAAAAAACATCATTATAAAAATGTGTATATGCACACAAAACCACTTTCACTTTGAGGATTTTGGGTAGCATGTTCATGGGTCAGCATGCTGTCTCCATTATCTTTTGGATGTATTTTTATGGTTTTTATGAAGAAAAAAAACCAAGTAAACGGTGTTATCTATATTAATTGAAACAACAAAAGCAAATCTTGAATTATCGCATTAAAAATATATTCTTTGTTTCATGATATAGGAGAATTAGAGATTCAGTTTTGTTACAAAATATTGGAGACATTTATTATGAAAAGAAAGAGTAGTTACAGAAGAAATCTAGTGTCATGTAGGTATATTAAAGAAAAAAAATAGTGTTATGTATATCTATATGTCAACGTGTCATATTATACATATCATAAACTAGCTTACACAAAACAAAAAGGTATTTTAAAACACACGAGTCATACACTAAGTTAAGTAGAACATTTTTGGGTAATTAACTAAAAAATAAATAAGTATTTTCCATTTGCTATAAATGAGAAAGCACTTAGGACATTTAGTTGACTCTACCTGTCACCCAAGCTCCTCCGTTCTCTCTCTCTCTCTCTCTCTCTCTCTCTCTCTCTCTCTCTCTCTCTCTCTCTCTCTCTCTCTCTCTCTCTCTCTCTCTCTCTCTCTCTTATGTTTATGTGAAAATGATGAAGATGAGCAAGATGGAGAAGCAGGGCACGTGCATTACTAGCTCAATCTCTCTTTGCAATTTTCTATATATACACACAATCTAACCGTATGCATATTTATATGTGTGTGATATAGATGTGTGTGAAGATATATAATTTGAGTTAGTTCTTCATGTGCCCATCTTCACCATCATGACCACTTCATCTTGATGATGATGACGATGGTCTTAGTGTAGTCATATATTGACGCACGTGCGGGTATATATACAGAGATAAACACACACGCGGGTGTGTGTTTTGTTGCGCGTCTTTTGTGTATATATACAAAAAGCGTATTTACAGGAAGTAGATACTCCGCAAAAGTATCTATTAGGGAGGAACTCGAAAGTTTAAATGATTGCAGCAATTGAAGCAGATTAGTCCACCAACCGTCAAAAGCGATTAGTTTCGAAAATTTCAGGTATGTCAAATTATGTTAAATATTTTCATGCATCCTAATTAGAGCAGCTAATTTATAAGTTTGTTAGGAGATCCACGAGATCAGTGGAACCTATTTGAAATAACTATATTGCGAAGATTCAGTTATGGAAATATATGACTAAATTACGAACAAATATCGTGATTCGAATATGGAACAACTGTATGAATATGTATATTTATCTTAATTGAGAAATTTATTTTTTGTTTAACAATATGCCACCGGAATCTCAAGTATTTTCATGTCATATAGAACATTTTAGGTTAACAATGAATATTTGATATATAGGAGACCGAATATTCCAAGGTTGATTTTTCTTAGACTCATAAAAATTTATTTTAAATTGTTTTTTTTTGTTAAAGTAAACATTTGATCTTTTATGTTAATAGAAAAGTCTTAACTTATAAGTTATGATTATATATTTATATGGTGAAAGTAATTTTTTCGAGTTAGACATATTTCTTTTCTATTATGTATTTTATTTTAAATTGTTAGTTTACAAATAGGATATGTTGCTAATTCTATCGATCGGGGGTCTAATGGAAATTTTGATTCGAGTTTCTCCGGTTACTAGCAAATATTTTATTCTTTCGGATTTTTTATGAGACAATATACGGATCATATATGGTCACTATTAGAACAAATGGTATATCATTTAGAGTTTGTTACACTAAGAAAGGTTAGGGTATATTTTTTCCTTCGTAAAGTATGTTGTAAAGCTATTACTGACGTACTTTATAAAACCAAATAATACATTTTTTCCTATTTTTATAGTTAATTGGAAAATTGTAGAGTTCTATTAAAATATGTTGAGTTATATAGCTCTAAGTATTTTGCGTTTATTAATTTTGTCACTAACCAATGTCTAATCTGATTACAGTAATGTCATTTTAAGCAAAGGTTAAATTATAAAAATTAGTATCGTTTACAGACCAAAAAAAGAAGGAAGTCGGTTCGTATCGTTTTGTTTCTTACATTTTTTTGTATGTTATAAACATATATTCATATATACAGTAGTTCCTTTTATGCATATAGAGTAATACTGTAATAGCGACCATCTTGAATCTGGACGATTCGGACCTAACTAATTAATGTGTCGGTCAGGTTATTATATAAATAATAATAATTATGTATAAACTATACAGGGTGAAAATGAATAATTTAATTAGTTAGTGGAGCATGCGTTAATATTTAAGATTATACTTGCTGGTTGGATCCTTGTTTGCTCTTATTGGTTCCCCCACGCGAGCTTCTTTTACATATTGTAATCACAATTGACATTCATAATGTCAGAAAGCTCCTTTTTATATACGTTGTAAAACAGGAAAATGTCTAATACATCGACAATATTATTAATTAGGGTGTTCCATCAACTATATGATTAATTATGTTTTTGGTTTGTGAAACTACAGTCAATTATTTTATTTTATTTTTGGTCTTGACAGTCAATTAGTAAAACGGAAAAAGAAAAAGAATAAAAAACTACGTTCATTCATCAAAAAAAAAATGACTAATGTCTCCATGCAAAAGTCTTTATTAGAAAAAACGGAGGTAAACAAAACAGTCACGCGTCTAATTTTTTAAAAAAACCAAAAATAGCCGAAATCACTGAATTATAGTCCAGATATTTCTGCGCGTGAACGATGACGCGTCATTACTACGCGTATGGTTTTGTTCTATTATACGAGTCCCGTTTTATTTTCATTTATTACATTTTTTGTTCTTTTAACCCAGAAGCCCACTATGTAAATTACAACCATGGGCCCAACAATTTTTTTTACAACCCAAATATTTATTATATCGGCCCAAATCAAACTATACACCTGATTTTTCTGGATAGTGGAGTTTAATTTAGAATTTAATCAAATAAATTTCCGTTCACATTAAAAACTAAATTCATATAAACTACGATTTTGTTATCTGTTACATATCAACCATTTTTTCGTTTCAAAAGTTTTCTACTTTCATCTGAAAAAAATGCATGTTTAAAAAAGGTGCTTAAGTATAATGATTTTATCGAGGTTCATAATTTATATTAGTTGGCCAGAAAATATTTGATGATAGTTTGTCTTAGTAATGTAGATGCATTGTTGTCTTATTATCCATGTTCAAATTTTCATAATGTATTATGTATATTGTTGAGAAGAGTTTCATTTATTAGCTCACAAAATTATAATTGATACGTTTTTTTTTAAAGATACATTTAAAGTGTGTTGATGATAATATATATATATATATATATATATATATATACTAAATTAGGATCCGCGCGGATATGTAATTCAATAGTTTATAACCCGTGACTTCAAATTTGAAACAAAAAATTGTAAACAAAAATAAATCATTCGTGAGATAATAAAATTAGATTGAAACCACTAATGTAAACTTACCGAAAGAGAAATATAATAATTATTTGATTATATTATTTTTTCTATTATTTAGTTTCCAATAAAAATTTATCACATGTTTTATAAAAATACAATTTCATTTATTCCTATTTAACTATGTTTAAGTTTTAGTTTTTAAAGTAGTTACATATATTTTGTTATTAATTTTTTAATAAAACAAAACATATGTATTTTTCAATTATTATTCGATGATTTTATAGTATGAATAAATTTTCATATAATTTGTATATTAATAATTAGAAGAGGACAAAGTTGTGTGAAACCGTCCACATATAAGTATTAAAATTATTTATTTATTTTGATTCTTCTACTTTATCTTATTTGAGTTTCAAATAAATTTTATCACATGTTTCTAAAGAATTTTTATCAATTTATATATTGATTAGGTTTAATTTTTTGGTATTTATCTATTCATATATTTATCTTTTAAAAATTCTTTAAAAATTGATTCTCGTATTTTTATTTAAATTAAATTTATTTTTATTTACATCAGTTCACTTACTTATTTATTTCTAAATCGACATATTATATTTTTTCAGATAGATATTTCATCACTTAGTTTTCAGATAAAAAATAACGAATTTACCGTATAATTCTTGTATTAAATCTTGCAATTTTACAAATTGCTCGTAATTCCAAAATCAAATTTTTTCAAGGGATATTTGTTAGAATTGTTGTTTTCTTTGTATCTATGAAAAACATTTTTAAAAAATAGTTAACGATTTGATAATGCATTGAGTTATAAATATATTGTAAGATGAGGAAAAATTAAGTAGTAATTATAATTTAATTATTAGTGAAATTTATTAGATCTACCTAAACTAAAACTAGGATTAGATTTAAAGAAATAATAATTTTAAACATGAGAATGTTTCATATATTGGAAATAACCAAAACTTATATATGTAACGAAAACTTATATATGTAACGTGCTAGATAATTAATCAATAATACATCAATTAGTTTGTTTCAAACATATTTTGTTCTACGAATCAGATAAAATAATAAATAATCAAATTCATGAAGACTCATATGTGTCCTTAAATCAAACGATAAAAAATATAACTATGTTTTTAAAGTTTATATAAAAGAACAACTAATGAAAACATGAATAATTATTGAATTGTAATGTATGACCTTAAGATAAATGAACGAATAGAAATATATGATATGGTAGTACATTTTTCAGAACGTTGGAAGAGAATAAAAGATTATAAATTTATATGGTGAGAATTCAAAAGAGATGCGAGTTTCTTATTATATATATAAAACTAAATAATTCTAATATTTTTTTAAAAAAGATTACAATCTATTGAATCTCCTTTAATATATTTTTTTAAATCTAATATTGTTATAATATTATCATTTTCTAATAGGATTATATAGCATAACATAGCATGATATTTATGTAGTAGAATATAATCATTTGCCTAATAGAATCATATTATATAGCATGATATTTATCTAACAGGTTTAGGTTAATTTATTAAAGTTATAAGATTTTGACACATATCAAAATATGATCGGTTAGTTTAAGTAAAATATTTTCAACACGTATCGAAATCTAATCGAATGACTGACACGTGTCGCAATCGCATTAATTACGAAGTTTTGACATCAAACTTTATATGATAAGATATAATATATATATATATATATATATATATATATATATAAGGTTTTTTTTATGTTACTGCGTAGAATAAAACTCAGCCACCATAGACAGAATTGATACGGTTTCTTAATACACGTCTGGCTATCGAATCGGCCAACAAATTTTTGCTCCTTGGAATATAAGAGAATACACATTTTTCAAAGAGAAAATTCTCGAACAAGATATTGTAAATCACACCATGGGTCTCTTTTCCTCCCTTTTTTGAATTGACAGCGTTGATCATAAGTTGAGAATCGGAATGGACATGGATCTTCGTGATACCTATACCCTGACATTTCTTCAGGCCTTCTAGTAGGGTCAACCGGCCAGGGATTCCGCCATGAGAGGTGAATCGACGAAAGTTTGTACCGATGCGCATTGTTGAGAGTTTTGGGCGCCTTTTCGTTTCACCACACAAACCATGCCAGCAACTTTTGAATCCTCGTGCCACGACGCATCTATGAATACACATACCTCCTCAAATTGAGCTTGATGGTTGCGGATCTGTGCCCCTTCTTGATTATTGGGGTCTGGTGTCGATTTGTGATTAGCATGATATTGTTGCCATTCTCTCTAGCTCCTTTGATTACTAAAGTTGCGGTATCCAGAAAGCATGATTGATGTCTTCATCTTCTGAGTAACAAATCTGACATCTTTGATCATTAGGAGAAACCTCTCTTAGTTAGTGTCTCACATATTGATATAGCACCACATAGGGTAGAATCAAAGAAAAGACCATGGTTGTTAAACACACATGCTATTCAAACGGCTGTACCAAAAGTATAAATGATATCATCATCGATGCTAAGAGATACCAACAAGACCATTGATATAGCCAAAGATAGTGTAAAAAGTTTAGGTCCAGGTCCCTGAATCCTCTTTTGTTAACTGATAGAGACTTATTCATTGTTATTTTCAACGATATATTTTAAGAATTATGGATAAATTTACTATCAATCTTTTCAAACGTTAACTTGTAGAACTGTATTAATATGAGCTGGTTAAAAACATATCAAACAATACTTCTTTTTTACTTTCGCATCAACAGTATAATACCAAAAATATTCTGAATTCCAAACATTGTTTTACATTTTCAGTAATAATAACTAATAATAGTTCAAAACTTTGGCTATAAACTAATGGAAACACGCAGTGGACTCAACTGTTAGCTTGGGCCTAGAATCCAATAGACAAAGTGAATTCAGTCGAACCAAATATTATAGAGGAAAGAATATTTGGATAACACGTACGTTCGGGGAAGGCTGGTATGTTCCAAAACGTGGTTAGTTGACTCCGTGTTAATACACGTCTCTTTCCATTTTGGACCGTGTTAAGATTCATTTACGGAAAGAATGATGCTGACAAATGATAATCTTTCCGTGTTAAGATTAATAATTTATTACTCCATCTTTCTTTAATGCAATATTCACTTCACCATTAACAAACCAAAACGAGAGAAAAAAATTAAGAAAGAAAAGACAAGATTAAAACGTATCAGTTGTTAAGAAAGTGTGGTATCTAGTGAAAATAGCATCATTCGGCAAAATAATAATCACGTAAAATCTCAAAAGTTAAAATGTTATCTTGTTTGATATTGGTATACAACGTATTATTTGATCAAACAACATGATACCATATAAAATAACATTTTAAATTTTAAAATTATGCGTGAAACTAATTTAACGATCAGAATCAACGAAATTCTACTTGAACAAAAATCAAGGTAATTTATCTATCTATTTTTCTAATTAAATAGCCTTTGGTTTTTTTTCTCTATCTTACAAAATGAAATCTTTATCTTGGAATATTTTATTAAAATAATACTTTATATAAAAAAAAAATGATACTTTATGCACCCCATTCTTTCTTTAACAAATAAAGAAATAATTATAATATTTTATATAGATGGAGTATTATATTCTCGTAGACTTTTCTCCTCAAGAAAAGTTACAAGTCAACATATTCGATCCGATCAGATATTTATTTTCTAAATTATAAATCCCCCAAAACTTATCATCAACTTCATCATAACCTGACAAAAACATTTCACAAAACCAAAATAAAAAATAGAGAGAGTCTACACAAAAAAACCTTTTTTTCGAAGAAAGAAAAAAATGGAGCAGCAACCTTATGTGTACGCATATCCACCAGGGACAGGTCCTTCAGCTCCTCCTCCTCCGCCGCATCCATACGGCGGTGGCGGCGTCGCCGGAGTAATCGTGGATCCAAGATACTGTGCTCCGTACCCAGTAGATCTAGCCATCGTACGGAAGATGATGACGTTAACGGACGGTAACTTCGTTATAACGGACGTTAGCGGAAACCTTCTTTTCAAGGTGAAAGAACCAGTGTTTGGTCTTCACGACAAGAGGGTCTTGTTGGATCCTTCTGGATCTCCGGTCGTCACTTTGAGAGAAAAGGTCCAAACAATATCAATAAAATACTTTTTTTTTTTCTGGACGTCTAAAATCATATGAATGCTTTGGTTTAAGTCAAATCTTTCAAAAACTCAGTTAAATGAAAAGTCAATGATTTTTTTGATCTAATTGCCTGATTGATTGATTTGGACGGCCGATTAATCAATTTTTAGTTATCTTTTATCTTCATAAAACTTGTTACATTTATATATATATATATATATGTATATATACTAGTTAATCTTCGAACGTCTAAGGTCAAGTTGATAGGCTTAACAAACAAAAAAAAGTTTCTAGGCTTGATTTGTTATTAATTTAATTTTATTATGTTGCAGATGGTGAGTATGCATGACAGGTGGCAAGTATTTAGAGGAGGAAGTACGGAGCAACGTGATTTACTCTACACTGTGAAAAGATCTTCGATGCTTCAGTTGAAGACAAAACTCGATGTGTTTTTGAGTTCCAACAAAGACGAGAAGAGATGTGATTTCAGAATCAAAGGAAGTTGGTTCGAACGTTCTTGTGTTGTTTATGCAGGCGAATCTGACGCCATTGTTGCTCAAGTAAGTACTATAAATTAGTAATTGTTCTTGCTATAAATTATAAATTAAAAAAATTTATCAAAAAGAAATTTAAATTACTCTTGCTAAACCGGGTCAAGTAGCTCGACTCGGTGATCTTTAAATGTCCTTAGTTGTGACCTACCTAAGCTTTCATATACATGCATGATTCGGGTGGGCCTGACATATCAGATCAAATTAATATGCATGAATTATTAATGCACGTCACATGTCTTGAAGTTAGGGCTGTCTTAATCCGGTTTAATTGGCTCAAGATATTTGACGTTCGGTTTACCGTTTTAGAAGATAATTAAGAACCGTTTTAGAAGATAATTAAGAATCGAACCGGTTTTGGGTTTCTTTTTATCAAAATAACGGTTTTTGTACTTAGCTTAAACAAAAATTAATTGGAATATTGATATGGTTTGGTTGATGAGTGATTAAATGAAATTAATATGGTTTGGTTTGGTTCAACATTAGATGCACAAGAAGCACACAGTACAAAGTGTGTTCTTGGGAAAAGACAATTTCTCGGTGACGGTTTATCCAAACGTGGATTATGCTTTCATTGCTTCTCTTGTCGTCATTCTTGACGACGTTAACCGCGAAGACCGTGGCAGCAGCTGATCATCATCCACATCAGCCCCTCACGTGCCCCCTTTAAGTTTTTAAATTTATTATTATTATTATGATTATATTTATTATTATTATGCTTTTGGTTTTGTACGTATTCAAACTTTTGGTACGTTGCAACTTCAAAATGTGGGCTTGTTCTTACTTACTTGTGTGGTATTTCCGTTGTAAAATAATGAAAAAAAATTAACAATGGTTGTTTGTTGATGTTTAATGATTTAGAACTATTGGATATACGTACTTTTTGTATTATTCATTTTAGAACTTTTTTCTTTTCGGAATTTACTATGTATTGATATCGAAGTCGATAACATTGAGTATATGCATTAAGATAGCCAAATTCTACAAATTTGTTTGTAAAATCGATGGATGTAACCAAATTTAATCGAGTTATCACGAAATAACATAGAACTCGCGAGTGTGATACAAGTTATTTTACTTGATTACTAAACTTTTTTTATATGATCACATACTTAATTTTTTTTTAAAACACCATAAATGTATTAAAAAGAGATAATGTTACAAATTAGATAAAGCCACATGGCTAGTGAGACCTGGTGTTGCTTTCTATATATAGCGTGGTACCACGAATTTGTCGCAAAAGCTTCTCTCTTTGATTTAGTTTCTTTCTATATATGGCGCAGGAAAATTTGATTCCTCTCTATAATTTTCCTGGAAAACGAAAAGAAAGTCATTTTAATCTCTTTTTTGTTGTTCAGAAGAAATGATGAAGCCTTCTTCTTCGTCTACTTCGTCTTCTTCCTCCTTTGGTTCTCCTTCGTTAACTCTCTCGTCGGTGACAGTGGCCGTCGATAAAGCCACGAGCGAGCTGCTTTTGACTCCTGATTGGACAATTATCATTGCCATTTGCGATTCCCTCAATTCTAATCGCTGGTAATAAATCATTTGTAATTCGTATGTTAGTTTGGATTCGTTTTGAAACTTGACGAACAACGAAGAAAAAAGAATGTGGAAATATACAGTGTTAATGAATTTCGATATTCTTTTGGTATTAGGCAATGCAAAGATGCCATTAAAGCTGTGAAGAGAAGATTGCAGCATAAGAGCTCTAAAGTTCAATTACTCAGTTTAACGGTATTCATATTTTTGTGTGTGTCTTTTGCTTCATTATACTCTCTCCATTTTAAAAAAATTTACTAATTTTTGATAATTTTCTTTGTATCATACAGATTGATTTTTTAACTTTTGCACATTTGTTATCTAATACTGATAAATTGAAAACTTAAAAAAATTATTGATAGAAAGTCATTATTTTTGTTGGAATAATTTTATAGTTATTTAAAAAAATTAAGTGTAAATATTTGAATTGTCTAGTGTAAGAGAATAATGTAGTTATTAACAAGCACTAATAGTTTTTAAATTTGTATGAAAACTCTAAAACACCAATATTTCCAAAACAGAATGAATAATGTTTTACTATGTGATGTCGTGGAAGCTTATAGAATAAGGAGATTCGTTTAGTTTGAGAATGTCCTAAGCTCGGAAATATGATTTCATAGTTGTTGGAGGCAATGCTGAAAAATTGCGGGGACTTTGTGCATTCTCACATTGCTGAGAAACATATTCTTGAAGATATGGTCAAGATTGTGAAGAAGAAGGTGAGGACTTTTGATATTATAACATCTATTTTTGTTTAGATTTTCCATATGATATAATCTTATTTGGTGTGAGTTTTTGTGAAAAGGGTAATTTTGAAGTACGGAGCAGAATCTTGATATTGTTGGATACTTGGAATGAGGCCTTTAGTGGCGTTTCTCGCAAATATCCTCATTACAATTGGGCTTACCAAGAGCTAACAGTAAGTTAAGCTATAATTTATTTCATTCCTATTTTTTTTAACATTATTCAATAAGTATGGACCAATAGTAGTTCAAAAAATTTGATTATTTTCCTTTCTTGAAAATTTTGATTTATGAGCAAAAATGAAGAAACAAAATTTAAAGAAATCAATCTTTAGGAGATAAATTTTCCTAAATTTTCTTAGAAAATGAGCTCTCGGGTTGATAGTATAATTTATATAGTTTCTAATCATATATGTCTGTTACCTAAAAACATCTTATAAAATGAAACGAATTTATCATTTATGCCTAATTTTTGACGTTTTCGAGAATAGTCCGCGATGGTTTTTGTAATTTAATTGGATGTTTTGAATTTTGGCAGCGGTATGAAGTTAAATTCCCAAAACGTTCAAAAGAAGCACCATTGATGTTGGAACCGCCTCCAACTCGTCCGAGTTTGACGCAACCTCCACCTCCTCCTTCTTCCGCTTCGAATTTAATGTCTGTCGGTTCATTTCGAAGACTAGACGAAACGATGGCAACCGAAATCGAGAGTTTAAGGTATAAAACCTTAAACAAAACCTATTTATCCTTTAATATTATACTAACATTTGTTGTTTGATTTGTTTCACAGCTTATCAAGCCTTGAATCAATGAGAAATGTGATGGATCTTGTTAATGATATGGTTCAAGCAGTAAATCCATCTGATAAATCAGTAAGTGTGTTGATTCATGGCTCTTTACCTTACTCTCTAAATTCTCGCCGGTCTTATTTAAGGAAATATATACAAAATGGCTAAAGTTTGACATAAAATTAACAAAATGATTGAGCTCTTTTTTTGGCAACATAGCCTCAAATAGATGTGCGAGGTTTTGTGTATATTACTTTTAGTGACACGTTATTTTTCATATAGTACGATATTTCTTAACATCATACGTAATTGATACATTATCTCCGCTATTTATTAAAATTACCCGCAAAAATTACAACGTCCCAGATTAGGATTTTCCCGATTTTATACCCAGTCATTTGATAAAAAAAAAAAAAAAATATTAACCATTAATTAAATCAGTTCTTGATAGTTTCTTGTTTGTTTTATTTTTTCCACAGGCTTTAAAAGATGAGCTGATAGTCGATCTAGTAGAGCAATGCAGATCTAATCAGAAGAAACTAATCCAAATGCTTACGACAACCGCGTCTGTCTCTGATCACTCAACCTTTTTTCTAAAAAAATTTCACGAGAATAATAGTTTAAGACTATCATTTTTGTTGTTTAGGGACGAAGATGTTATGGCGCGTGGGCTGGAGCTGAATGATTCTCTACAAGTAGTGCTCGCGAGACATGATGCTATTGCTTCTGGTGTCTCTCTTCCTATGCTGCAAGCACCGGAACCAAGAGATGATGGTGTTGCTGCTCTTGAGTCTGAGTCGTCGTCTTCTTCGTCGTCGAGTAGTGAAAGTGAAACAGAAGAAGGAGACCAAGTTAAAAATGATTTTATGCAATTAGCTAAGAGGTTAGTCATATTGTATTTTATCTTGCCCTAGTATTTGCGAGTGACCATGGCAATGTTGAATTTGTAGGCACGTTCTGTTAAACACCGAACATAGCGATGAAGAAGAAGATACACTGCTTCTAGGAAACAACAGCAATGAGAAAAAACCAGCAGAAATGGAAGCGACAACGGAATGCAAGGATTTAGCTTTACTCGACACCACCACCACAACAACAGCAGAGGCAACTGCAACAAACAAGTCAGAGCAAGACATTATCGAACTTCTCAGCTTAACTCTGTCAACAACAGCTCTGCCATCTCCGCAACCACAACCACAAACGCAAACGCAGTCTCAATCGTTTTTCGCCGATGACCATATTCTCATGAACAGCTATGTAGTCCCATGGGCACAATCTCAAGCATCAGAACCACAAGTTTCAAAAATGGCTCAGTTTGCTCAACCGGAACCTCAGTTTAATCCGTGGACACCGCAGCCGCAACCACAGTTTTCATATGGTTATCCTCAGCCGCAATGGAACGGCAGTGGTGGTCAAGTAAACGGTAATGAGAGAACGTTTTGGAGTCACCAAGGAGGTAATAATGAGAATAAGGTGTTTGAGAGAAACTTGCAGTATTCAAACTCTTTCCCGGCTAGAGCCGAGGGACCATCCGCTGCAGCGGCGGCTGCTGCAGTTGAAGGGCAGCCACATAGACAGTATGTTCCTCCGTATAAATTGTTTGAGGATCTAAATGTCATTTGGAACGCAGACGGAGGCGTTAGGAGATAGTATATGCATATTTTTTTGTTGATTAGAATCCTAAGAATAAGTAACAATAAAAACTTTCGACCCGCTATTTTATAGTTTATAGAGTATACTATAACCATACTTTAATGTTTCTTGTAGCCTTAAAAGCATTTTAAGCAATACATAGTTAAAAAGTTCACAGAGAAAGCTAACTTGTGTTATTTTGGTTCGGTTATTTGTTCAGTTATACATTGTAAAACCAAATTACCGAAAATAAACTGACCCGAAGAGAACCGAAAAAGGAAATTTGCAGGCCAAACTTGTACCATTTTTCTTTACACAAAGATGAATAGACAAATAATAATAAGAAAAAACAAGAAACTATTTACATAAGCAATTACAAATGCTTAAAAATAGAGTTGCAACCCCATAAATTTATTTGGTAAAGCCTCCTCAAATGAATGTATATACTTGCATCTTGTTTTTTTTTTCATCGGAGGCTTAACTAATGAATAGAGATATCTATGATTAAAAAACTTACTGATCTTTTTTTTTCTTTTTTTTTATCTTGGTGGTTGTGTGTTGTTGTTGTTGTGGTGATTGTATAAAGAGACGAAAGAACCAGCAGCGCCGGCGGCTAACAAGACTTGATAAGGATGAAAGTTGAGACAAGTGACGGGTCCGATCTTTTGAGCCATGAAGGAAGTGTGATATTTTATGATCCCTAATTGTTCTCCTTTGAGGTTGAACACTTTTATAAGCTGTTTGGCTGAGCCGCTCGCAATGATTGGAGCGTGCCTATGAACACCTAATGCCGTGAGTGATCCTCTGTGCGCGTCTATTGTTAAATATGTCTCCTTTGCTCTTCTTAGATCTACAAACCGTATGTCCCCTGCTTCCGATGCGCTCACAATCTCCAAAAAAAAAAAAAAACACCAACATCAAGTCTAGTGAAGGAACTATTATAATTTTAAAAAAGAAAATGGCATATAATATGCATGCATGTGTGCATTAACTAACCTTAGCAGGATCGAGTCCAGGTTGAAAGCTGAGTCCAACTACTTTTTCTACTTTCTGATGAGGCCGAGTTTCACACACTAGCCTATTATTATAATACATTGGGAAATAACATATTTATTTTCAACTTATTAAACAAAGATGATCATGAGAAGTAAATTTTTACCATTCAGGTGTTCGAACATCATAGAGTCTTACAGATCCATCTGCGAATCCCGCGGCGAATTGGCCTCCATGCACTTGACAAGCCGACTGCAAATACAAATACATTAAGTAAAGATCCCATTCAGATAGTTTATATTTTGAATTTTTGGGTCCTAACTTACGAGGGATGTGACGTTGCACTCTGATTCAGAGGGCGCCGATCTTACGAGCTCTTCTTTCTCCAAATCCCAAACCATCATTGAGGACGATTCTCCACAAGCATACTGTACACACACCCCAAATATTGCTTCCCTCAAATACAAGATGAAAAAGACATACAATTGCAAATGGAGTTGTCGCACGGCACATACCAGGTAACTTGACTGTTGTTGCCAGTCCACGACAGCGTTTAAGGCACTTGCACCGGGCTTGTCACCTTGTATTGACAAGAACCCTGTCACCAGCTTTTGTTTCTCCTTTCTTGCGTAGTCTTTCCATATACGGATTGATCCATCGCCTACCACAAACGATTTTCCAACCCGTTAACAACACTCTTTTCATAAACAACCATCTTTCAAATCATTTGCTATAAACATTTACATGAAGCAACGAGTAGTAGAGGAGAGTCATCCAGTTCGTTGATAAAGCACAGCTTTGAAATTCCTTTTTCTGGAAATTCGTGATTCTCAAACCCGTTAACAAGCGTTGCTTCCTCGTAATTCCACACCCTGACAAGGAAACACAGGTAAACTTTAAGAGTTCAGAAGAAACATTTGAGCGATTTTAAGGTGAAGCACTTTATAAATCTGATCCAAGAGATTCTCAATCTAAATATGGTCCAAAATATTAGCTAGTAGGCCATGAATGATTTCACATACCTGATCCGTTCATTTTCGTCGGCAGCAACTACAATAGGAGAAAACGGGTGAAAGAGAGCTGTTTTTGTTCCGCTTTCGAACTTTGTATCCCAATTAGCAATAGGAACATTGTTGATTCCGCTAATTGCTGCTTCCAGGACAAACAAAAGGCTCAAGTAACTTAGTTTAGATATATTAGAAACACGATAATACCACAGAGATAAAAGCAAAAAAATTTACTTACATGAATGCTGGCAGTCTGCGATATGCTCAAGAGCAAACTTTTCTTTCTCTTCTCTTTGTGCTGCTATCTCTTCGTTAACATCTACGCCGCCAAGAAGAGGTTTAGAAAAATGACCGCAGCTCCAGTTGTAAATAGTTGATTGTGGAAGTATACTCCGTTCAGGTCCTTTTTTGTTAATGCCTAAAAGCGGATCAGCCAATCCCGAGTCTGGGGAGCCCAATAGATGAGGACGGAACTCTAGTGAAGAAGCTCTCCTCAGTCCACTTGGCCGAGGAGGACTTACCGGAGGAGTCCTAAATGTTAAAGGCAAATGACCTATTCAACAACAACTTCATTGTTAAAATCAACTTTAAAGACAAAAAAAAAATTCAAGATTCAACATCAAATTCTACCTGTATGCATATCAAACCATGACGATGAACGAGCCAGGCTAGCGAGAGGACTATGAGATACTGATACTGAAGCTGATGCTGCATCTCGGTTACTGGACTTGGAAGGTTTCGAGACAACTTGTTCAATCCCGATGATAGATAACACATGCCGCCCAAGGCTTGCGATGCGTGGAGATGGATCTTTAGCTAATGTAAACATAGCTAGAACGCATTGCGAATAGATAGCATTATCCAGTGATCGTCTTCGCTGATGAACTACTCCATTGCTGACGACACCATCATGCATGATTCCAGAATCAGAAGAATCATCGGATAAGGGAGATCCTTGCATTAGCCCGGAAGAAGAACCATGAGGGCTAATGCTCGAGATCCTAGCCACTGGTTGACTATCAGTGGTGGATCTAGTCAGAGAACCCATATGTGAAGAAGAAACAATAGTTGAAGAAGTCCCGGCATCGTGAAACTTGGCCATTGAAGGGAACGAAGTTCGCAGAGAATCTGTATGGGTCTTCCAATATAAAGCTGCAACTGACTTTAGATGTTGTTTACGTCCAAAAGCAAACCGTGCCAGAGCTGTGAGACAATAACAACATGTTAATATATAGAGCATAGAGATTAAATATTACGACGATAAAATTAATCCATTTAGCTTTTGCATACCTACAGCAACCTCTGCTCGAACAAGCGGGCTTCCATCTGAAACTACATCTAAGAGACTTTTTATGATAATATCTTCAACTATAATTTTTTCATCATCATCAAATTCTTCGTCACTAACGCCTTTACCAGAGTTAAAACGAATATCAAGTAAAGTACCAAGGGCAAAAACAGCAGAAGCCCTGACCTGTTAAAAGAATGGTGTGGCTTGCAATTAGAAGAAGAAAAAATCTAATAAGATAGCTAAGATTCAGGTGAAGCACACACCTCGGGTTGGGGCTCGGAAAGCAGAGGTATCAACTTTTCAAAAGCATTTGCCTCTCTACCGGTTGTCTGGGCCTCCGTAAAGTCCTCCCATAACTTTCCAAGACAAAGACACAGCCATTGTAGTAACAATGGTTCCGGTGGTGGATCACATAGTTGAGATGCTTCGAGGTGGCCAAGACAAACACCGATCAAATTAGCTTCAAGACATAACTCTTTGCCTCGTTTGTGGCCATCGACAATAACAGCTAAAACAAACGCAGCCATAGCTCGTTGCTCTGGGTAAGCATCAGGACTATCTAAGAATCTGATGAAATAATTGTGGCCCCCTTCCTTCACAATATCAACTTGACATGTCTGAAAAACAAAGAGACATCACTCAGAACTCGTTTGTAATGCAGGCACAAATGGAACTAGCAGAGATAAAACTCGAAAGCACCAAGCAGATACATAAGAAACTGCCTATTAGTACCTTATCAAGTGCTAGAATCTTTGTCCATATGAAAACAAGAATCTGCCGTAGCTCAACAGTTGTTGTTTGCAGCAGTTTCACTAGACAAGATAATATTCCAACGGATAAGGCCTTGAAAAAAAATTTCACTTCAAGTAAGGACATACACACAAGTATAACACAGGAGAAACAATGGGAAAACAAAACAGAATTTCAAAGCATTATTAGAGGTACCAGATCAACAGCCCAAGGACCCATATCAAGAAATCTTCCAAGAAGCACAAGAGCACGATACCGATGGCTTTGGCTAAGTAAGACCTGAAAAGATTAAGATTCTAAGTAAGCTAAGAAATTAATTAATAAATATAAGATGAATTGTTTGCTCCTGAAATCTTCAATACGAAGCTGTCACCTGAAGAACAATAGGCAACTGCTCCGGTGGCTTCTTATGCTCAGATCCATGATCAAGCCAGACCTCAAAAGCCGTCAGTTGCTCAGTAAAAAATGAACTTGGCTAGAAAAAATGAAGAGTAACAAGCACTATCAATAAAGACAGGCATCATATAGTATGTTATCCAATTAGAAGGAAATAATAGAGGGGACAAACCTGAAACTCTGCATTTGGGTCCAGAAAAAGTTGAGGAAGCTGAGAAAGGCAGATTTCAGCAGCCATGTCCCATGCATCCCTGGAAAAACAGCAGCGGTTAGATGAGGTAAAGAGCTCACACATAGAATTTCATCAATATCCAAATCAGGGGATAATGTTCAATACCACATATGATGCTGATGCGTAGGAGGTAGCATAGGGTGGGATATAGGGGTACAATTCCCGGAACGCATTATCCTCTCAGCAAGTAAGAAATTCCGGAAAAGGCTAGCAACCAACAAGTCCTGTCTGAATAATCTCTGGAAAAGTTCTGTGGGGTAAAACTAACTTCATGAGGAATGGAGGAAAAAAACAAAACAAGAAGTCAAACTTGAGAGTTTGGCCTTGATACATTTTTTGTGTCAACAGTTTTGCGGAAAGTTTGGGAAGTACCGCGAGGAAGCACATTCCATGCAATGGTGTCCGTGACTGCAGTGAAGATCCAGTTTAACTCTCCTAACAATGTTCTCCGGTCATTTTGGCGGCCAGGAATTTTATCGATAAGCGATTCATCTATAAATTCCTTCAGAAGAGAACGTCTACAGAACCTGCATAGAAAAGTGTCTATGAATGCTGAAAAGGCCAAACTAAACCGCACCGATCTAGATGGACAAGAGAAAGATAACCTGAAGAATATATATTACAGAAAACGTATAAAAGTAACAGAGCCTAGAACTGAATGTGCGCATCTCAATAAGTAACATGGGAGGAGAAGGTTATCGATAACGATAATAAGAGGAACATATTAGTTTCACCAGAACTACTTAGTAACAAGCAGCATCAAAAGTTAAGATCTAAAAGTTCAAATCCAAGTACTTAAAAGTTAGAAGATTAGAAAAGAGAAATTTACCATTTCAATGCCATTTTAATAGGTGTGGTGAGGCAAGAAGTAAAAACATCAGCTGGAAACTCAACACTCTGAGGAAGCGTCTCATGTACATCGCAAGCAGCTAGCAGAATGCAGTCCTTCGGGGCTCCAGAAGAGCTAGAAGATCCCAAATTGTGAAGCTGAAACAAAATTTTATCATTTTACGAAATGCGTAGAACCTCAATAGGTATCCATAATATGAGTAATATGAGTAATATGATCGTAATTTTTACCTCTACAAAGGCATTAACAATCAATCTAGCAGCAGAACAATCAAAAACATAAATCGAGGGTGTCTTTAACCAAGAATCAAGCTCGGCAACTGGCAAGGGAATGTACTGCGTAAAATTCTGCACACACACAAGAGGAATAGCGTTACCTTATTGAACATGGACACTGTAGAATGAAAGCTAAGAAAAAAACTCACCTTATTGAATACCCAGATTTCACCATTAGTTGTAGGTTTTGGAACACCATGTCCATTATAATGAAACAAAACCCTCTCATTCTTTGCAGTTTTTCGACAAGATAAGCACAGTTTCCTCACATCATCCTTTGTAGGATCCAATTCCATCTTATATCGAGCCTGATAAGATTGATTAAAACACAAATGAAGAGGAAGTGAAACAACGAAAAGGTGTTGAAAAAAACGAAGTTATTCTCACCCTTGGTAACCATCTCTCGTACTGAATGCTCAAGTTTTGGCCTATTGTCTCAAGAGCTCTGGTGGGAAACATAGAAAATGGATCTGTGACCGAATCAAACAAAAGAATTGAAAAAAAAATGATATGAGGGAAACATTACAAGAACAAAAACAAAACAAGAGTGAAGATAAGATTGACCTATCCAGCATTCCATTCTTGCGCATGGAGATATCTTTATAACATCTGGTGGATCAACACCAATGTTCAAGCACATAACTAAAGCTACACATCCTGTTTTCATCTGCAGATCAAAAACAAAAGTGTGAGAAATCAAAACTCCTCAGTGACAATTAATGGAAAAGAGAAATTCTCAGGCATTATTCTCTCAGGGGCTTACTCGCTCTTTAAGCCGCCATCTCGGAGCTTGGGTAGTGGTATCAGAAGTTCCTGAGCTCGTAGCAGCTTCGAAGGCCTCGTGTCTAAGCTCGGAGAGCACGATAGTCTGAGGCACGTAAGCCATACTAGTGACATTTCCATAGCTGTTACTGGTAGCGACTACCTCTTGATGAATAATCGGCGAGGCGATGATGGACATACGGTTTTCATCGTGAGTGGAGTTGCAGTCGTCGTTTTCGTAGCGGTGATTGGTGACAACTGTGACGGAGGATTGAGAGAATCTAGAGACCATTAAGTCTCCTAATGCCATCCAAATCAGAAATGAAATTGTTAGGGCTTGAGCACTGTTGTTCTGAGAAACGGAGATGAAGAAAAACGCGAAGAAGAAGAGATCGAGGTCAATCGATAAAGCTAGTGCACCAACGGCGCAGGGAGAATGAGCAGAGAATCCAGCTCGGAAACCCTAGGAGAGGCGAGGAAGGAGGATTGTTAAGATGGAGACGACGGAGAGTGAGGGGAGGTCGTCAAAAGTGTAATTTGGGAATTAGTTTTGTCAAAAGAGAGTGAGAGAAGAAGAAAGGGAAAGTCGTCAAAAGTGTTGCGTTTTGTCTCCTCTTCTCCTTGTCTATCTTCCCCACCTGGACTTTGTTACCCAAAACAAATATATGCACGAAAAAGGTATGGGAAGAAGCTGCTTGTTGAGTCATCCAAAGACCGCACTAACAGTAACAGCTATGCTTTAATACGAGATGTCACGGTCAACTAAAACGTTCCAAATCAACTATGTGCGATACCAAACAATGATGGGATTGAGAGTTTGGTTTTCGTCGAGATAAGAGGAACCATAAATTTTTATTCTTTCTTGAATACTAGAATTTAACCTTAAATTCAAATTCAAACAAAATTAAGGTCCTCATATTTATATATTTTATTTTAACCTAAACTATAGCAAATTAACTATCTATGAATATTAAATTGTTCAACGATTTCTTTCCATATTATTTTAAGAGTTAGGTTTTATGTTGACTCAATTTTAAGTCATTTTTAAAAATAATAAGCGTAGAATAATAAAGAAAAATATTCTTAGGAAATATCTATTGCATAAAATAAATACATGTACATATCCATTTTTAAAAGTTTTTTTTTATTCAATAGTCAAATCTAAACAAATTTGGAAGTATATTTAAAAATAAATCCCTTAACTTATCTTTAAAAAAAAGGTGTTAAATAACACTATTTGTAAAACACACAAAAATCTTTTATTATTTTCTCTTCTTAAATTCATAATATTATTTTTTTGTAATGCATTGAAGTGAAACTCATATAAGAAATATAAATGAAATAAAATTAGAAGTGCCTAAAGGTAAGATTGAGACGTCCTGTTCGTAGCTTGGACTCATCGAGCAAAGACATAGGAGCTGAGTTTGGTATTATGGACTTGACTCCATGAAAAACCATGCGAGATTCACCACCAAATATCAACACGTCTCCAGATTCTAACTTCACTTGTTCAGCTTTCTCAACATCTCTATCTTCTCCATACAAAAACTCTGCAGAATCACCAATTGAGAAAGACACAATCGGCAAACCTTTCCTCATACTCTCTCGGCTTTCGTCTCGGTCTTGATGGAGACCGAGTCTTCCAGTTTCTGTGTAGAAGTTGACAATGCAGATATCTGGTGACATGGAAGGAAGAATCTTCTCTGCGTCTTCTTTATCTATGAGAGCTTGTGCTTCTCGGATCGCTTGTTCCACTAAGACGCTAAATGTTTCGGGGATTTTATCGGTCAGTGTGTTTTTGTTACAGTATTTTGTCTGAGTATCCCAGTTTCTTCCAAGGCACATCATTTGAAGACGAAGCTTCGAACCATCTGTATAACCCGGTTGGTAAAATCCTTGCGGTTTAAGGCCAAGTTCGCGGCAAGTTTTCACAATGTCAACCTGTAAAACGAAGAAACGGAATAGGGTAAGTAAAGATATATATGAGTAGCTTAGGTTGATTTTCAGAGTTTTTAACTTTTACCTGTACGTGATGCGCAAGATAGTGTTTAAGCAGCACCATTCCAGGTTTTAAAACTCTGTGTTTGTTACTAACTTGAACAGTTTGTTGCTCTGTTTCCGTCTCATCCGCTTCTACTTCCCCTATAGACAGATCTTTCATGCTTGTATCGTTTCTTTTACGGAATGAAGAACAAATGTCGAAAGGTCTCCGTTTGGGACTTTGATCAGTATTCTTGAATCCTGAATTCCTCTTATCCTTACAAACTCTCCAATCTTGAGATTGTGAATGCTTATTGTTCTGAGTAAAAGGATTTGTATAGTCACCAAGATGAACCATACTTTTTCGTCTTCTTCGTGAATTGTTACCCTTATGATCAGAAGCAGTACCAGAACCGGTGGTCCAAAGTGAGCTCTTACACGGAGTAATAGGGTAGGTAGAATCAAGCTGAGCAATACTTTTTCGTAAGGCTTTACGCTTATGCATAGTGCCAACTTCAACATTTGGGCTATTAGCTTCTTCCTTGAGGTTTGTATCCTTTGTTATATAAACTGGAGGACAGATTTCATGAGGCAAAACCGGTCTCTTCCTCGGGCAGTTGTTATTGGTAGAACCAAAATCAGCCTTAACCTTTGTACCACCTGGAGCATCATAAGACAACACTCTCCTTATCAGACTTAGTTGATCCCTATCCTTACTTTCCAAAGACGAAGCATCCTCACGGCTTTCCAAATTTAGAGACTGCGAACTCTTAACTGGAGTATAATCCGCACTTCTTCTACAAACTGCAACATAAAATTCAGTAGGCGGCCTCCTACAACTTTTCTTACATACAGAATTCTTCTGCCGAGACAAAGCATCTTTGCGGCTTGTAGAATTTGGACACTCTGAACGCATACTCGGAGTACAAGTATTGGTAGAACCAAGATCAACCTTCATCTTTCCACCAACTTGAGCATCAGAATACGAATCCTTTCTCCTTATCAGACTTTGTTCATCCCTATCCTTACTTTCCAAAGACAAAGCATCCTTACCGTTTTCCCAATTTTGAGACTCTGAACTCTTAAAAGAAGAATGATCAGCCTCACTTCCTCTTGGACCTTTACCACTTTTCTTCGTAGAAGCAACAAGTGGAGGAAATTGCTTTTCATCGAAGCTGAATGGTTTAAGCGATGTACTCTGCTTTACGGAAATTATTAGTATATGCTACGAAAATTGCACTAGTGTTAGTGAGTTCATAATCCCTGAAACAACATGCTAAATAATAGGGTTTCTCAACGTACGATTTCACTAGATATTACTAAGCACGAAATGAATTACAATCAAGTTTCATGCGATCACACACAGAGGCATAGCAATGGTTCAAACGACGAAAGCTACTCAGACCTTACATCAAAATCACCAAAACTGAAAACGATGACTCACGTTATTCTTCGGAGTCGACGAACGACCATCGGCGGAGGGAGTGGCTCGAGAGTGACTCATTATCTTCGCCGACGGAAAGCACAGAGGAAGAAGAATATGGTGACGGGAATAAATAGAAACCGAGCGATATAGAGAGTTCATGAAAATTGTACTGTGGGGAGAATACGAGGCGGAGTCGTTTTATCGGGAACGAGATGATCGGCCACATTTTCTGCGCATCGGTTTCAAATCACCGGAGACGAGGAGTTCTTTTTTATTAATTACTTTGATTTCTTCACCAATTCTTTATGCAGTAATTTCGATTTACGCATATTTAATTACGTGGGCCAATGGGCCTCGTGGCATTTTTGGAAAGGGTCTTCCATATTAAATTTGTGGGAGGGAAATGAGTTTTTTACGCGCGCAAAATACGAGTCATGAACACGCTCCAATGGCAGCAGCCGACATTTTTTAGAACTCGCTTATTTTATCTAGTGTCAATATTTTAATTTTTTTCAGTATTATAATGTAACTAAATATCTTACGAAGAAGAAAGAAAAAGAGTGTCATTTATCATATTCTGATTTAAAAATACTAGTACAAATTAGGAGAACATGAAATTTATTATTAAAATATGTGAAATAAAATAACAGGATTATCAAACGAAAGTTTAACTTATATTAAAAAATGACCATATATATAGAAAGAGATGTATATAATCTATTATTTAAAAATGACCGAATAACTCTGCAAAATGACCGAATGATTCTACAAATTCACTGTCAGATTGTACTTATGTGTAGTACACGAATCAAATTCGGCAAAAAAAATTAAAAAAAATTAAGAATATAGACCTACCAAACCCCATCTGCATGTGTTTTCTTTGCTTGGAAGACAGCTTAAATATAACACAAATTACACATTTACACGAAACCATATAAAAAAATCACACTTAGAAACAGAACAAAATATATTAAAAGTTACAATCATCATCATGCATTGAAAACCAAATTGTAACTCTTGTAACTGTTCATTCCCTTTTTGTTTAACCACAAAGATACAAAAATAAAAAGGAAAAAGTTCATAATACTATTTGGATCGCTTTATCTATATTATTACCGACAACGATTTGATATTTGAATATAATAATTTATAACACAGTGAAACACAAAACATATATATATATATATATATATGGAAGGAAAAAAAGGACAAGATTTATAAAATTTCCACGTTTTATTTTATTTTTATTACCATACGAAACAACTGCGAATTCCGAAGCAAGATCGTGATCTACGAATAGGAGGATAGTGAACAATCGAAGAGTCAAAAGAGGAAAATCTCCTCGTGACTTTTCCTTTTGTCTGATCAAACTTAAACAGATCGTACTCATTATCATCGATCAAGACTCTCTCGGACAAAGACGGTGAAGAAGCCGACAGTTTCTTGACCTTATCGTTGTTATGATCATTTGATAACCAGAAGAGTTTCGTTGGGATTAGTGCGAGGATTTTGATCTTGGAGGGTTTTTTCCCACGTCGGTGGGTTTTTTGGTCGGAAAAAGAGAAATGAGACGGCGGAGGAGTGAGTGGCGGTAGAGGAGGGAGATCGGAGGAAGGGTGTTTTGGTGTACCGGGATGAGATTCCCATTCGAAAGGGATTGAACCGGCGGAGGAATCGTAGTAGTAGATTCTGAATGAAGGACAAGCTGGTGTTGTTGCCGCCGGTGAGGAGAAGCGTTGTTTAGTCGTTGACGACGGTAGTTTACCGCCGGAGAAGGTTGCTCCGTTGTTTGGCATTGTGGTTGGGAGAGTGAGAGATAAGAGGGGTTTGTGTGTGCATGAGACATATGGAGAGTATATGGAGTATATATGGTGCTTAATGTCTTTTCGTACGTTTATTTTATTTTTACTTTTGGACTTATCTGTTTTTCACTTTGGTTATGAGTAATTCTGAAAGTGAAAGGATAGTTTAAAATGTCACGGAATTATTGCACCTTTATGAAACTAAACTCTGGATGGGTTCACACTATATATAAGTTGAGTTAAGTTAATGCATAGATATATATATATATATATATATATGTACATATAAGAAAAGATTTCGACCAACAAAATATATATAATAAAAGATAAGTTATTTACAAATTAAAATGTTGACAAAAAATGACATAGAGATATAGAGCTGACTCTTCAGAATAACAAAAAATACAACAGAAATAATATCAAATATATTCAAATTTATATTTTACACCTAGGTTTGTAATTATTTGTCTCGTCAAAATAACAAAAATACAACAAAAAATAATATTAAAGCGTGTGTGTTTTTATTATCTTTTACACGTAGCCTTGTTATTCATTCTTTAGATCACATACAAACACCTAAACAAAACTTATTTTATGACCAGAGATCTTAAACCGACGCACATACTAATCTTTTTTTTTACATTTATATATTTAGTATACTTGTAATTGAAAATTCACAATTTTTTTGTCGTTTAGAAAATGACAGTTCAACCATGACAGATAGGTTAGTTTGTGTTAGTATCTGTGTTTCCATGTAACTTTAAATAAATCATAGAAATGACATTCATAAATATAAACTTTTACGTTTATGTCTGTGAAAAGCACAAAATATTTGCATTGCATCACATCTGTATAACAATTACACGATTGGTCCATAAGAACATTTATAACCTGAAGCTAAATTATACTTACGTGTACACAAATAAGTGTCCACGGATTGATTTTTAGAAAAGAAAGTTGTGGTTATTGGAGATGCATTTATTAGTGTAGTTAGAGTAGGGTCATAGATGAAAACAATATGAATTGAATAATTGGGTTTTTGTAATTACTTTTCTTCTTATAATTATGTTGAAAATCAGAATATGAGTAAATGAGGTACGACCCATGCAACTTACATGTGCTACACATACCACGGGGCATTGCTTTCCTCAATATACATTTACTGATTCATCCCATGGTCGGTCCATTCTCTTGCATTAATTTCTGTCAATGTTCTGACCCCTTTGATCAATATATATTTACTCATTTTTACTTTGCTTCAACCTCCAAAAACCAATAAAAAAGCATAATAAAACATCATTATTTCTGGATATATATTAAATATGCATACGTGTGTAGGACAAAATAAATGTCGGTTGTTGTTAGAAATTAACTTATAGTATTGCTTACTTCCATTTTATAATATGTTTTTGAGGGTTTTTTCATTTTTTTAAAAAAAATGTTAATTTTTGGCTATTTATATGTTGTAGCTTCTTTTATAAGTGAGCAATAGGGTTTGCCTTTGATAATTACAGTCATGTTTTTTCATTGTTATTTTGTTTCTCTCGTCTCGATTTTATTAACTACAATTGCGAAATATGATGAGCATAAATTTGGACCATGCACGGTACCAACAATAAACAGAAATTACCTCTATATCAACAAACTAATCACCAGAAAAAAAAAATCTAAAAAACTAAAAACAACTATAAATACCAAATGAATTACACTCACCACTATAAGAATCTTTAATAAATTCGGAGGATCAAAGACCAAGTAAAATTGATGGAAATAAAACTGAATCACTTTGATCGGTGAATATTGCTCTTCTATTTATTTATTTTTGTTTCAAATTTTAACTGCCAATTAGACATGTTCCTCAATAAATATAGATATTATAACGTTTGCTGACTTATAGCATACCAGGATATGGGTTTTTTTTTTGTTATTGCATGAACCAAGTTAGATACATTCAAGAACTTTCCTTCAAGCAATATCCAAGGAAAATCATCATCATATACTGTTATATGAGTTAGACTGATGTCCTTAACTTATTTGTCATAATAAACCCATATGTTTTTAGGGTCCTCTAATGTTATTTGCTACAATGAAGGAACGAATCCTAAGGGAAGAGGCGGGAGCTATAATAGTGGAAGTAGTGGTAGCAGTCAGTCTCATCAGCTAGCGTTATTCTTTCTTTAAACCATATTATTGATAAGAGACAGAGAATCATTCTATGATCCTTTAGGATTACACCTCTTTATCAACTCAATGAAAAAGTATGCTTTGTCCAACCCAATGCAAAAAATTGATAGATAATATTCTAATCACAAAAACTCATTTGCTATGGATCAAAACCTTACCCTCCAACCACTTTCCAGCCACCTAGCTGCGTCATTAAATAAATTCAACATCTAGTCCGAAACAAGCTCAGCTCCATATCACGAAATTGCGTCATTACGCTTCATTCAAGCTCTATAACGTTCTTGTGGTTTCAAATTTTTGAGGGTAGATTACCATCCCCCATTGCCTCTTGATTTACTTTCTCTTAAGCAGAGTTTTGCCACAGAGCATATCCCTTCAATATTTAATATTGATGATTGAGAAAAAGTTATGTATTTCTTATGTGACGAGAGGCAAAAATGCATGATGAACCAATTGAACCAAAATGCATAAGAAACAAATAAAATATTGAATGAGACTATCTCTAAATAAATCACTGAATTAAATAAAAATCATAGTGGAAGATACAATAAAAGATACGAAGAAAAAATAAACTAAAGATTATAGCAAAAAGATTAAGATAACGATTTTTTTCTTTCTGTTATCAAGTAAAAAGAAAGTGATAAAATATAACAAGTTTGGATAACTACATAGTAATTTAGGGAAATTATACTTGCGTAAGCATATAATCTTAAACAACCAATCATAAAATTCTGTTACGACCAAACCAATGAGAGATTCTCTTGCTTTTCGAAGGCGCCTTTGTATATATAAAAACATAAATATCTATTGAAAAACAAAAAGCGTCATTTATTAGCGCAGGCAGCAACATCGAAGATCGATCGATCGAAAGCTTTCTCTTAAATATCATCGTCTCAAAAATTGACTCAGATCTCTGCCAATTTCATCGAAGGTCGTGTAAGCTCTTTATCTCCTCCATGTGCATCGATAGTTTCTATGGATAGTTTATTTGTACTTTTGTATATAAAGCGGAACTCGTCGATTTTACGATCTGTTAGATTATGAATATCATCATTTTGATGTTTGATGTATCTGCCTAATTCGCCAAGACATAGACGTATTCTCAAATTTGATTAAGCAAACCTGAATTGGATCCGACTCTAACTCGAAAATTGGATCCCCGAATCATTCGATTGACTTTTTTGTGGATCTCCGAATTTGTTCTGATTCGGAAATTGGTTTAATCAGTTTCAGGGAATCATGAGCGGTAAAATTGGAGTTGTGATTCTGTTCGTCTTGGGATTGATTTGGTCTTGTGTTGCTAGAATCCCGATTGTTCTTGAAGAACCATTCGGTAAGATTTAACACTGATACATGATAGTTTCCTGCTAGATTTAGCCTCTCTTTCGATTTGTTCTGCTTCAATCAATGGTAGAATCAGCTCATGGTGTATGATTGTGTTTCCTTTGTTTGACTGATTCTTGTTGTTGCATTATTATTATCAGCTCATGAGAACCAAGTTTGTGAATTGTGCGATAAGTATGCTACTCTGGTTATTGATTACCTTCAAGATGAGGAAAACCAGAACGAACTCGTTGAGGTACTTCACATGAGCTGCTCTCAAATTCCTCCTCTGAAAAAACAGGTCTTGCTCACAATTTTTTTTTGTTCTTTTTGTTGCTTAGTAAGTTTCTATGTCCTTAACTCTGTAATCATTATATGTGTTTCATGCAGTGTCTTGCAATGGTTGATCGTTATACCGAAAGTTTCTTCACACAAGTCTCTCTAATCAAATCAGACCAAATCTGCAAAAAGCTTAACCTCTGTGAAGTAATGACGGCTTCTTTTGCTTCCCAAGAAGGAAACTGCGAGGCTTGCCGCGAAACTGTCTCAGAAGTTATCACCAAACTGAAAGATCCTGAAACTAAGGTTCTTGCACTTTTCATTCACAAACTCCAACTTAAGCAGAATTCTCAGTTGAGAGATTCTAATATATGCTTGTGAATCTTTGCAGCTGAAGATTATTCGATTACTTCTCAAGGAATGCAAGTCGCTAAACAATTACGAGGCCAAGGTATTTAATTTCTAACGATGTTCTTCGTTTCAAATCGTTTTTCTTTTGCATCTTTTGTGATACTTTTATGTTTATGATTTTGGGAATGATAGTGCAAGAAGATGGTGTTTGAGTACGGGCCTGTGATGCTTGTGGACTTGGAGAAGTTTCTTGAAAAGAAAGACCTCTGCTCGATTCTCCGTGTCTGTCCAGCTCAAGCCACTCACCGTGACTACGTTCCGGAGCTGGTGGCAGTGGCAGATTCGTAAATTTGACTTTACTCTTTGACAGACACATGCCAAGCGATGCCATGATCATTGTAAATAGCATACGTGAAAATGCTTGAAGCGTTTTCTTCTTATGTGCTTTGCTCAAACGTTGTTCTTATTGGGCTTTTGGACCATTATCATTTACGTGCTTTTAGCCCACTTTACTTATGTTCTTATATTGAAGTGTGTGACCAACAGATAAATTAAACGGACGAAACCACACACCATTTTCTCTTAATTCTTTTAAGTTATTCCTGTATTTTGGTTCACTGCTAAAAAGTTTCCACGTGATGAATCGGATCTGTTATGTTGGAATCACACCATTCTCTTCTTTTAAAGCTTAAACAATTAAACCATCGGTTACAAACTTGCTAATAGGACAGTAGTATCATTAGGTGCTTAGTCTCGTTTTTAATTGGTTCGAGATTCATTAGGAGCTATTTGTTGTCAGTGATTAAGTTAGGCGCCAAGCTGTTTTCTGTTTTCCAGCCTAGCGAGGTTTACGCAAATGGTCCCCACAGACGAATAAATGTCTGACACGTGTGACGACAAACAGAGCAAGTTGACGTCTGTCACCGTATCTCTAAAGCTTATTAACAGGATATTCTCGCTTACGTGGGAACTTGTCACTCGTATATATCAACTTGAGGTAATAATCTTCAAAACTATATATGCTTTAATGATTCTATTTATCACTTTTCAAGTATATTCATATTTATTCGATACATGAATTAGGAAAAAGGATTTATAACCTTTTATTGAAAAACTCAAATTATTTTTTAAAAATAACTCAAGAAAACTTCAAAGTATATCCATATATTTTAAGAAGAAAAGAAAAAAAAAAGATTAGTAAACCAATAAAAGTTTGGGTAGAGTGTGATGATGAAAGAAAAGAAGTGATAATTTTGTTTAATTAAACCACTTGATTAGAAGGACTAAATAAAGCATAAGTAACCAATAAGCAATTTCCTTACACCAGCAAGCGACAAAATTAGTTAAATGAACGGCCAAAAAAATTAACAGGTAGGCTTGGTTGTTTCGATTAAATTAGAAAATTCCAAGAATGGCATTTTCGCAAATCCGTTAACACGCAAAAACATTCACTTTGTTATAAGGGTTTCCTCACTTTCCGATTTTTATTTGTCGCAGCCTTTTTCGCATTATCTCAATCTTTGCCATTTCCTAAGCTCTCTCGCACAACTCACAGGTAAAATTCTTCTTCACTGGTTAACGTTTTTGTGTTTGAATCTAGAAAAATACTAACAAGAGGATCTATGTGAATATTCTCGAGAATTCCGTCGTTGTCTGAATTGTGTCAGATCCAAATCTACATATCTTTTTGTGTTTGAATCTAGAATTTGTTCGAATTTGCATCGTTGTTTGGAGTCATTTCGTCGTTTTTTTTGCATATTCTAAGGACTTTGTGAATTGTCTTGTCTTGAGGATTCGCTGCGAATTTCGTTTTTGGTTATGGATCTCGATGGTCGTCTTCTACGGATTCACAAATCTAGATATATCTGTGGTGGAGAAATGAAATCTGAAAATTTCGCTGCTCGATTTGATCTGTTTTTGTTTCACTCCTAGATCGATTTAAACTAGCTTTTCTCTCTGTCTGTGTCAGTTTGGTGTTATGAGCAATCTAAGGATTAAGCCTGTGAATTCTCATTTCTTGATTCGTAGATCCATAATTCTTCTCAACAACACCTTCTTTGAATACATTTCTTGGTTGATCTTCTCTTTCAGTTCAATTAAGCCAATTGTGTTTGCTTTAATATTCAGGTCGAACACACTCGGTTTAATAAAAAGCGTGCAAAATTGGGAACCAGGGAATGCAGAAACATGTATTTGAAAGCTGAACACAAGTGCTCTACACCTTCAGTGATCCCATCCCCCTTTGGGCCACTGTTGTCACTCATCCCTCATGAGACTCGCTTTCTGAACTGCACCCTCCACCTCGTCTTCCACACCTTCCAACCTTCTCACAATGTTAGAAAAGACGCCACATGGAAGCATGATCTGTGCGAAGACGGTTGATCGTCTTCTCGGTTCTTCTTCTTGAGTTCATCATCAATAAACCGTCTTTTATGTCGTCAGTGAGTGTTTAGTAGTATATCGTTAGGGTGTGTGTGTATCTAATAAAGTTAGTAGTGTGGTGGTTTTAAGCTAATCTAATGGAGAAGAAAGGAACTGTGTTGATGCTCCGTTACGAAGTTGGGAAGTTACTTGGTCAAGGCACCTTTGCTAAAGTCTATCACGCTCGGAATCTGAAAACCGGTGATAGCGTTGCGGTTAAAGTCATCGACAAAGAAAGAATCTTGAAAGTCGGAATGAGCGAACAGATCAAAAGAGAGATCTCGGTGATGAGACTGCTGAGACATCCGAATATCGTCGAGCTACACGAAGTCATGGCTACGAAATCCAAAATCTACTTCGTGATGGAACACGTGAAAGGCGGTGAGCTATTCAACAAAGTCTCAAACGGAAAGCTAAGAGAAAGCGTCGCCAGGAAATACTTCCAACAGCTTGTACACGCGGTTGATTACTGCCATAGCCGAGGAGTTTGTCATAGAGATTTGAAGCCGGAGAATCTTCTGTTGGATGAAGAAGGGAATTTGAAAGTATCGGATTTCGGTTTGAGCTCGCTTGCTGATTCGAGAAGACAAGACGGTTTATTGCATACGACTTGTGGCACACCGGCTTACGTTGCACCGGAAGTGATTAGCAGGAGAGGTTATGATGGGTTTAAAGCTGATGTTTGGTCATGTGGTGTGATTCTGTTTGTGTTGCTCGCCGGTTATTTGCCTTTCCGTGATTCGAACTTGATGGAACTGTATAAGAAGATTGGTAAAGGCGAGGTGAAGTTTCCGAATTGGATTGCTCCGGGGGCGAAGAGGTTGTTGAAACGGATCTTGGATCCGAATCCAAACACGAGAGTATCTACTGAGAAGATAATGCAGAGTTCTTGGTTCAAGAGAGGCCTCAAAGAGGATAAAGAGGACGAAGAAGATACTGACGCTGAAGCAAACGCAAACGCTGAAACATTAGCGGAGGTACTCGCAAACGCAAACGCGGATTTCGAGAAAGAGAAGGAGAAGAAGCGGTGCAGCAATCTGAATGCGTTTGAGATAATATCACTATCGACGGGGTTCGATTTGTCCGGATTGTTTGAGAAAGGAGAAGAGAAGGAGGAAATGCGGTTTACGACGAATAAAGAAGCGTCAGAGATAACGGAGAAGCTGGTGGAGATAGGGAAGGAGCTGAAGATGAAAGTGAAGAAGAAGGAAGAAGAATGGAGAGTGAAAATGGAAGGGAAGAAAGTAGCGGTTGCGGTAGAAGCGGAAGTGTTTGAGATAGCACCGAGTTATCATATGGTGGTGTTGAAGAAAAGCGGAGGAGATACAGAGGAGTATAAGAAAGTGATGAAGGATAGTATAAAACCGGCTTTGATGGATATTGTCTTGACTTGGCACTGAGAAAACTATTGAAGTATCTTTTAATGTTTTTCTTTTTAAAAAAGAAAAAACAAATGTGTTTTAGTTTTATGTAATTCTTTGTTTAAGACGTGTTTCTTTGTTTTTCGAGAGGTGTGATAATAAATGATGAACTCGTAATCTTAATGTATGAGAAGAACCGATTTATACAATGTTTGAAACATGAACAAGTATATATCAAGATATTTAATTTAATCTAAGTAATTTTTTTGGGTCAATAACTGGCATTATACATTTTCTCAACACGTATGATACATGCATTGATAAAACTGGTGAAGAACGCGTTTAGGAAGCACACTTGTATGTTCATATTTTAATATGTTAGGTATAAAGAAACCCTTAAACAAAACCAAAAGCCACCTCTTTTTTCTATTCTTTTTGTTGTGTTTTGTCAACTTTCGTTTTTTATGTGGATGTTACGAAGTCAAGATGTAACATTTTCATTTACGTCAGATTTTGTTTGATTCGTCATGTGTGAATAAGTGTTTTCATATGAGAAGGAATCCGATAATACGTTGGCTTGGAAAATGTCTCTGATTGTGAGTGGCCCTATTCAGAAATAGCGACTTAAAGGGACAGGCTCATTGAATTTTTGGGCTCCAGTAGACCACCATCGGCCCATTATACACCATACAATTTCACAAGGTCAAATCAAAACTTTAATCATAGAATAAGTGCAGAACAGTTAAGAAGATTTTTGAGTGTTTCTTTGGATTTTGCTTAATCCGGTTCTTTTAGTGGGCCAACAATTTTAATTGAAGGAGAACCAAGGAAGCAACCACTATCTTGAAGTTATAGTCTACCCATCTGATTAAGACCCTTTCTAACCTAACCAACATAACTAATTTATCAAGGTTTTTTAAATATGAAGAATGGTTCTAAATCGAAACTCGTATATCTTACATATCTAGAACAAGAATATGTTATACGCTCTTATCCCAAACATTTTTTTTCTTAACTACATATACTGGTTTAGCCTACTTACATTCAGAATCAGTTATGCCTATAATTTTTACAATTTATCTTTAATTTATATGCTTATTTCTATGCAAATTTTCTTATCACATAAACGTATTTAGGAAAAAAAAACTTATGTTACCACCTTATATATTTTAGTAAGATTATAATAATTGGCAAAATATATGTTTCTCTTTTTTATATATATAACATATTTAGCGACAATCATTAGATATATACTAATTTTTTCTCAAATTATTTTCATATATACTTTTATTTATACTATATCTATTTTTAAGAGTCTTTAGTTAATAAAAACGACATATCATATCTAAACTTATCAAGAATTGATATCAAAGATTCGTAGTCCGATGAAGAATTCATGAGATTACTTATGTTCTCTTTCGATGGCCACATGTTATATATATATATATATAGTTACGTATATTAGCAATAACTTAACACAGAGATCAGCAAGTGCAAAAAAGTGTAAGATGTGATTGTGTAAATTGGATAATTGGGAGCCCTACAAATTATTGCACGGAGTGTGATATGTTTAATTTCATTAATCACAAGTATAAAATAAAGTTAGAATTATTGGATAATGGATTCAATGTGGATAGCATGAAAAAGAACAAATTATTGATGATAATTATTGGTGTATAAAACCATACCACATGCAATATGATTAAATATAGTCCACCCAACTAATAATCATAAGTAATATTCACAGTGATGTGATAAGGACAACCTTTTACTTATCAAAAAGGTGAATTATAGTTTCAGTTTTAGTTCTTGGCTCAAATCTCGACAGTTGGCTTTCACTTATTGATGTAGCTCACTTTACCATTTTATCGATTTCATTTTCTTATAAAACATTTATTTACGGCTCGTATTATTCATTTTCCTATGTACTATTGTAGTTATTAGAATTTGTGTACTGTCATTTTAGTTTTCTGTACTGCATCGTTTTTTTTTTTTTTGGTTTCATGTCATCACTTTCGTACCCTTTTTTATCGTCGACTTATTTTAATTGCATAGGAGACCGTAGTGAAAACATAATTGTAATTGAAATATGCATTACACCATATAAATTTTAAGAACATATAATGTGAAATAAATGCAGATATCATTGTCATGTTGCATGAGTTTCTGACGCAAAAATAGATATGACAATGAGGGACATTCTTCAAAATATATATATATATATATATATATAAAATATGAATATACATGAATTTTTCACAATTTTGGTAGAATTGTTTTTGTTATATCGGAACATAAAAATTAAGCGGGATTACTTGTATCATTTTAGGTGGCTCATGTACCAATCGTACGGCTCCTATGGAATTGGTCAGCTTGCTTCACCATTTCATGCGATGGAGAGCGTGCATCAGTATAATGTCATGGCCATATTATGTTTAGATTGACTGTGCAGAGTTGTGGAGCTTTTAACATTTTATTTTCTATTTTACTAGGTTTTAAACTCGGGCTTATGATTACATGAGAAAATAAAAATCTTTTATCAGATGAAATATTTCGATAAATTACTTGATTAACTTTGTCAGATATTCCGGGAAAAAAACAATTACATATATCCCGGAATTTTTTTTATCCTTTAAGTTCATTTTTGTCTTTTCTTCTTCAATAATTACCACATAAACCTAAAATATACAGCGTCGTAAATACGTCTTTTAGCGCGCCGCGTCACACAAAGAAGAAACGCTTCCTTGGTTCTGGTCTGTCACTAAACCGGGTGCAAGTTCTTCCGGTTTATGCACAATCTCCATAAGGAAAGGCCTTACTGTATTTAACCAAATATCTCGACCAGATGCACCGGCTCGCTGTCTCTTTCTCACCTCAATCATAACCAGCTCGCCGGTTAGATCGTTTATCTCAAGCACCATTGCGAAATTCCCTTTCTGCCCTTCTATTTTCATTCCCCACTTCTCCTTCTTCACCACCGTCAGATTCTCCGCCGCCGCGATCGCCTCCAGCTTCTCCACCACTTTCTCCGCCGTCATATCCGATACGAACCGCTCCACTTTATCGTACGTTCTCGCGTCGCCGAATAAACCCGAGAGATTGAATCCTGGAGATCCGGAAATGATGTCGAATGCGTTCATCCGTCTTGTTCCCATCTCGCCGTCGTCGATTCCCTTCCCCGCAAGCTTCATATCGGAATCCTCGAGATGAAATTTCGACATCTTATCGTCGTATCCTTGTTTAAACCACGGATCCTTTATGATCTCTTCGATTGTGATCCTCGATTGAGGATTCGTGTCGAGAAGACGAGTTAATAATCGCCGGAGATCCGGCGACGTCCATTTCGGGATCCGAAACTCTCCCTTGTAGATTTTCCGATACATAACCATGAGATTATGATCGTTAAACGGAAGATAACCGGCGTTGAGAACAAACAAAATGATTCCGCAAGACCAGATATCGATCTTAGCTCCGTCGTAGCCTTTCTTCGCCAAAACCTCCGGCGCAACATAAGCCGGCGTGCCACAAAGCGTGTGAAGAAGTCCGTCGGGTCGGATCTGTTCCGTTAAAGCACTAAGTCCGAAATCGGTGATTTTCAAATTAAGCTTCTCGTCTAAGAGAAGATTCTCCGGTTTAAGATCCCGATGAAAGATTCCTCGGGAGTGACAATATCCAACGGCGGAGATCAACTGCTGAAAATACCGACGGCTAAGATCTTCACAGAATCTTCCCTTTGACACTTTCGCGAATAGCTCCCCTCCTTTAGCGAATTCCATCACGAAGAAGATCCTCGTCTTCGTCGCCAGAACCTCGAACAGGCGCACGATAAACGGATGACGTAACCGGTGCATGATAGCGATCTCTCGCTTAATGTTGGCGTTAAGTCCTCCTTTCTGTAACCGTTGCTTGCTCACCACTTTTATCGCTACGCTTGTTCCCGTTCTCGTGTCTCTTCCGTGATACACTTTCGCGAAGGCACCACATCCCACGAGCTTCCCAATCTCGTAATTCCCGAATAGTAATCCGCCAGTTCCACGGCGATTCTCCGGTAAAAATTCCCCGGAATTCTCCATTGAAATGGTCGTCAGATCTACAGTCAGTTTCTTTCTGTCTTCAATTCTGGTACGAAGAAACTGAATTTTGCATAATTATTATCAGAAAAGCGAATGAAAATATAATTCTGACTTTTGTTTTTTTAGAGTAAAGATATGAACAAAAAGTTGTTGAGGCTTTTTGATTTTGGATAAGAGATAAAGCTGAACTCTGTATCGAGTTGTTGCATATATATTATAAAGAGTCTAGAGGTAGGAGATGAGGGTATTTTTGTAAATATTGAGAATTATCTTTCTTTTTTGGTAAAAGACGTGAAAGATTTTCTGTTTTTGTTTTTTTCAATTTTTTTTAAGAAGACTGAGACGTTAAGTTGTATTTCAACCATACACGTGTCCTGTAAATTGTCGTGTTGATTTGGTATCTCCAAAGGTACAGGCCTTGTTCGTAGGATATATTTTTTTACATATTCGAATCTTCGGCTATTGTTATTATAATAATACGAAGAAAATGTTTCAGTATTTTTTAATAAAGAATTATAATACAATTTTTTTGGTCAAGGAATGACACCTTTTACTGTCCTTAATACATAATTATTTATTCACAACAACAAATTAATACATAAGTATTTGAGGTTCAACTGCCAAAAATAAAAATGAGCTCTAATACTTTTTAAAAACAATGGTATAGATTGGTTAAAGTTACAATGTTATAGTTATTTTACTTGCATTTGAATTGGTTGTGTCGATAGCACTATGCATTTATTTACGTGGAGTTAAATACTCAGTGAAATAAAGTTGGTATAAAGTGGTTGTTGTCTTTTATAATTATAAACTCTAATGCGATTTCAAAACATATTAGCTTATAAGAAAGTATGAAATTTAGGGAAAAATGGGAAATGATCGGTATTACTTAAAAAACTCATTGTTTTCCAAATAATATAAAGTGTGGAGTGTGGTTGTGGTATAGAGTTCATAACAATACTACATTTAAATAAAAATTCATGAAACTAATGTAAATACATGTGTTTAATTAATGTTGATTTTTTCCCTTAATTTTAGTTGTGGTAAATTAGAAATTAAGATTTTTTTTAGAAATATATACATATAACTAACTATTGTATCCTAAAGGTTAATTATAAGGTATTAAACTACAATCATAGGAAAAGGATTCTGTATTTTGATATGAATGTAGCAAAAGGAAAAAATTAATTAATTATTGGGCTGTAAATAAAAAAAAAGTAAAGAAATTGTATCATAAAAGAGGTAATTTAGAGACTTTGAGTAAAGAAAATCCTTATAACTTTTTTGAGAAAACTAGAAAGATCATATTTTCATAATCAACTGCTGTGGAAATTACTTAACTTTATTTTTTTGTACCGTTATGATTAGGACATGGCATTCGGATACCGTCCGGATTCGATTCAGGTCCATTCGGGATTCGGGTATTCGATTCTACAAAATTTCAATCATATTAAGTATTAATAAATTTTGGTTCGATTTGATACTATTATCGAAGAATTGATAGTTACTAGAACTATTTTTAGTCTAAAATTATCCGTTAATTTGGATAGTTTAACCTTATTTTTTGTTGGTTAATTCGTTTAAAATTGGGCTTACTTTTGTTTTTATTATGTTCGTTTACGTTAAATATTATTAAAAAACATAAATTAACATCAATTAAAATAAGTAAAAAACTTTAAAATCCTATTTAAATATCAATTATTTTTGATATATAACTAAGAATTTTGTGATATTTTGATTCTTTTGGGTATTCTGATTATTTGTATCCAAATAATTGTTATATTTGGGTATATAATTTTGAGTAATTCGGTTATATTAAATACAAATAGAATTAGTATTTTTGGATATATAATTATATTTCGGGTATTTAGGGTACCCATTCGATTCTCGGTTCGGTTATATTCGGGTTTCGGTTCTTCAGGTATAGATAATTAGAAAAAATTTCGGGTATTTTGTCGATTCGAAATTGATATGGTTCTTTATTTTTTGGTTCGGTTCCTTATTTTTTGGTTCGGTTTTTCTGTCCAACCCTAAACATGATAACAACTTAGTAACCTTTGACCTCAATAAGCACGCACACATAACATTATAATTATGGATAAAATAGGTTTATTTTAATATTGAATACATGGTAACTTAATCACCTTTGACCTCACTAAACACGCACACACAATATAGAAAAAAAAATATTTTCAAGCTTATTTTAGCATTGAAGTCATATTAACCTGGGTTCATACATTTTCGAAAAATAAAATGAAATTAGAAGATAAATACAAGTCAGTCTAAATCAGTTGGATCCTCGAAAAGAAGCAGAAGATAAATTTTGTGGTGTCAAATTTTATAGAAAATCTACCACGTGATCTAACCACCGCATACACGGTTTAGAAGAAAATATACATCATTATCAATTTTTAATTCTTTTTTGTAAATTCATACAAAACAACACCAAATGTTTTTAAAGATTACAAAATTGTACGCGGTTTATTTTTCGCTGTCACGTACGCTGTGCCCATTTGCATGTGTGTATAGAAGACATGAACAAGCGAGTAACACAACTAAATCAATATTTTTCAAAAACAAAAGATATTTTTTCATATCGTGTGAAATCACCACGTGAAATAATGTACTAAGCTAAGCAAAAACAAATAATTCAATGATAATAATGTACGAAAGATTCCATTTGGTTTAATTTTTTTTTTTTTTTGATAGAACGGTTTCATAGAAGCTTATTTCGATTAAAACAAAGATGCAGAGAAGAGCTTGTTATAGATAATATGGAATGAAATCAAGGTACGGCACAGTAGGATTTAATATAAAAATTTAAATTGGACCGATTTAATTGCCCTTTTCTTTGGTTGGTTCGAAAGGTTGTTACAAACAAAATATCTACACTGATTTATTTATTTTTTGGTCACGATATCTACACTGATTTTAATAAATTATTTATGTAATGCATTGACCACCATTGTCGTATGACTCGAGTTGTCTGAATCTGACAGTCTCCTAGTTTTGTGAGCTTCTACGCCTTCTTTTAGGTTGTGTACTATCGGTGTGCTACTTAAGAAAGTTTGAAAGATTTGTAACTACCACAAGATATATTTTGTGTTATTATTCTCATTCACACGCGATATTGTTAAACATTTTCTAGTAGGTCACTAGCTCATTTTAAATTGATCTATCTCAAGCATGTTTAACTTTGGATTATTATTAGGATGTTTGTCGAAAAAGATAAGTGTATTTAGAATCTATGGTTTAGACTTTAAGATATATGTAGGCGAAGTTTGTTTTCATGCACCATCAATTTTTCAGAAATCGGGATTTTACTATTTTACTTGTTTATTTTGATCACGTACGTTCAAGTTAAGAAGATGACAAGTGTTATAGTGTAATTTTAATTGTGTTTTTGAGGTTTAATCTACAAAAAGAGAAATGACTCTTTGTTGAACAAAAAATATATAAAAGGGTTTCGTGTGGGAGAAAGAAACGTAAGATAACAATTAACATAATTGAGATATCCCGTAAGCATTGTCTTACGTATATAAATGGTCTGACAGTATTAATTTATATATATAAAAATAATTTTCATTAGTTCAACTTCTATTTACATTATATACTACTGTCCGTCCACGATAACGTTACGAATTGATTTGTAAACCTTTTGTTTTATTTATTTATTTTATTTTATTGATATACGTTTTTATTTGTTTTATTTTATTTCAGGTAACAAAAAGTTATATTCCACAATGGAGATCCATTACGAATTTACAATTTACAAATATATTTAACGTGCGAACACACAGAACATTTACTTCTTTAATTGTAATAGAGACACATGTCTATGGATTATTTATCACTATAAATTTAGAAACAAAGATAGAAAACTCTTATCGTTTGTCTTGCAGAGTATTCTTCCTTTTTAAAAATAAAAAATGCAGAATATGCTTATGACTAAATTAATATTCATTATAATATAGTAAAGAAAACGTCATCAGTGATTTTTTTCTGTCGACAAATTTTATTAGTGATTATAATTTCGCATTTTGAGAACACTTATAAATTTAGGTCAGGTAGCAAGCAAATCGGATTAAAAAAATGCGAGAAAATTAATTCAAAGCTAATATCATATTATGCACCTGATATGGACAAAACCTAAAATAAATAATTAGGAAAAATTCTGATGACATCAGCGGTTTAAACTAAATCGGTAGAGTACTAAGTCGTCATTTGTACAATTCATAAAATATTAACTACATATGAAATTTGAATTGTGATATGATAATCATACTAACACCTAATTATTAGACGAAAAACTTTGGATTGTATCATCTAGTGGTTTGTTCGAGTAAATTGAAGATTTGCTACGTAGATGAGATCAAGTTTTACTATATATGAGGAATAGATGGCTGTAATTCTTTTTCCGTCGATGAAAACTTTTTAAGTGGTAGAATTAAGTCTCGGTTTAGTATTATTGTTGGATTTTCCAATCCATGTTTGTCCCTATTGATATTAAAATCAAAGTTTACATAGATTTGTTTTCAGACTGCATCTTAAAATAATTTATAATTGTTAGAGTTGATTTTAACTTATAGACTAGATTATTTTGTATAAACTTTCGATGTAGAATTTGGATTGTTATTCCAAGATTTAACACTAGTTATCAGTACAAAGACAACAAAAATCTTGATGCAAAATGTTGTTTTGGGCCATAGATTAAATCATTTTCTCTTAAGAACACATGATTATTATTAAGATAAAACTAAATAATTAAAAAGGAATTTACATTGAAGGACCACACCGAAGGTCCAAAACAGAGGGCTGGCGTAATTAAAGTATCCCATGGGCATAGGAACATGGCTGGTTTCTTCATATCTTTTCATAACTATTTATTTTCATTGCCTTGGATGATATATTTCGTTATTTTATAAACATTATTTTATTTATAGTAATTCATTTTGCGTCCAGGTTCATACTTAAGACAAGTATTAATATCTGAAAAATGGTTGTATATTTTTGGTCTGACGATACCTTGATGTTGATTTATCTTCAATATATTCTGGTTTTTATAAATTAGCAATTATATTTAGCATGCATATTCTTTGAAATTATTTTTAAGAACATTAAAATAGTTATGCTGAGTATGTGGAGTGAGTCAGCGTAAGTTGGGACAATTTTGTCTTATTGCTTACAAATAATTAAGCGGTGATGTACATATTAAACTAATTAAATGTTTTTTTGTCATCTAGTTTATAGTCATATCAAACAAACCAGAAGAGATGGCTTACGCACTAATTGATCGTGAGATTGCACAATATTGATAGAAATAGTATTGTGAAGTGTAAGTAAATTATAAAATTAATTTTTTCATACGTAAAGAAGTCCCGCATGTATTGATGTATATATGGCTTTTTTGAGTAAGAATTGCAGTTTTAAAATAAAGAAAATAGTCGAAGTTTAAAGGAAGTAATAAGAGCTACACAACAAACCCATAAACGAGATAAGGATAAAATAAATGTAACATGCAAAGAATCATACAACTAAAACCTTACCAATATCTTTCCTTTTGGAAAATCTTAGACACCAACACCATTAAAGAAGAATCTCCCACTATTGTCATCGTCGCATACGGAAGCACTGAATTTTAAAGTTTGATTCAAAAGTGCAAACTTTCTCTCGAATACACATTATCTACAAAGAAATAAATAAGCAAACTTATGGTTTCTTTCTTGTCTACAAAGAAATTATATTAAGAAAAAAGAAAAAAGAAAAAACCCAAAAAAATTACATAAAACTAAAATAAATCAGCTAAAACTGAAACATTGGAGTTGCTGTTTTGCATGCTTCCCAATCCCATCTTAATCTTGTTTTTATGTATTTTTTTAAAAAACATTTGGTAAAGCATACATTGTTGTTCTTAAATTTTGAAGGGACATTTGAAGAAAAAAATATACTTAATATTTTTTTTATATATATTTTAGGATTTTTTTTTTTTTTTGTTAAACCTTGAAAGTTCCGAACCTTTGACCTATAATCTCCTCCGGTACCCGAAACCAGCTGTTGATAATACCACATTTAAAGTGTAAATCACTCCTCCCAAGTAGACTTGAACTAGTGACCGTTTTTGTCAAAGAAAATAATTAGACCAAGATCCACTTGATTATATTTTAGGATTTTTGATATGATATTTTCATTATTTTCGTTTTTCCGAACTAGGTTTTTAGTTTTTTAATGAATCTCCATTGACAATCTTTGAATTCGCGACTTTTACATCGAATCCTGAAACAATATGCTAACAAATTTGAGGTGCCTATCTATAACAAACTCGAAGATATTTTGATCGAGTTTAGTATGAAATCCAACACCAACAAAAACTAAACGTGAAATGGATGTATAATAACCATATAATCTCATAAACCATTCAAAAGGTTCACAACTTTCCATATCTTTCCCTTCTCAGCATGGGCCAGATGAGCTCGTTCCTTCTTACTATCTTAGTCCAAATTGGATTTCTTTGTGAGCTTTTATATTAGATGGATTTAGTTTATGCTGTTATAGCCCATCCACTAGAGTGGGTTTATATTAAAAACTTAAAAAAGTTGATAGGGCTTAAAGGCAATGTAAGAAAAAGAAACAAATGGTAAACAAGATCGAATAGATAACAAAATACAAGTTTTTGGAGAATCGTTCGAGTAGATTTAGAAAAAAGAAAGGAATATAGCCCATACTGTGCCCCAAATGTGTTTTCTTTTTTGTATATTATTATTATTAGTTCTTTGGATTGGTCTATTAATCTTATAAGAAAGCCCAACTTCTTTTCTGTTACATTTCTCATATAAAAAAATCTATAATAATTATTTTGTATAATGTATGATTTTGATTTTTAAACAAAAAACAGTAAGGAAATTCATATGAATCCAACAAAAAGACAAAACTACTTATTATTGTTTTTTTTTACACTTAATATTGTTTTCTTTTTTCTAAAAAAAAAGAACATATATCATCCCTCTCCAAAAAAAGACAGGAAACTTAGAACTTAAGAATTTCCATGTTCCCATGTCCAATAATTGTAAATAAAAAATATAGGATGTGATATTGTATATATAAAAAGCAAAAAATATCTATTGGAACTTGGAAGACATCATTACAATAATGATTCATATTAAATTAAGTGTGTGCATTAAGTCATTGATTTTTCTGGTGGATGAGTGGTGCCATCCTTATAACCTCTTATTCTTTCCCATTTGTTCAACAAAAAAAAAAAAAAAAACACTATGTAAAAAAGGCAAAAATCTTCTTCTTAATCGTGTTTATTATTTTTCAAGAAATAGAGTATATTTTTTTTTAACAAATGATTTAATATTTCATGTGGATTTTAAACTATCTTTTCTTTTTAAAAATATACACATACGAAAAATTACTTTTAAGAAAAACTATTTGTTAGATGATCATTTTCACGGTTTAGATGTTGACCTTATAAGTCTATGGTGGATTGTTCAATCCATTTTTTATATGCAGCATCGACGAATGCTTTTTGAAATCTCTTACCTTTTAGTTTTTAAATCATTTCATAATCTATTTCGTTTTTCACAAAACAAAAAAATCTTGACATGCATTAATAGTTTTTTTTACAGAACTTTAAAAAATTAAATATGATCTTTACTTCAACAGGTGCTAACTTAGTGGCTAACTAATGATATCACAATCAGTGTTACGAGATTACACAAGTACCAATTATATATTGTGAACAGCGGTTTTGAAATGGGTGAATGTACATCACACCTCCTACGATAATTGCTAAAGATGATTTAACTATGTTGTATAACAAGAAGGTATGAGTACCTAATTTCCGTTCTCCATGTTTTCGGTTTATTTTTTTCTTATCATGATCTTATATGTCATGTTGATGTGTTCTTTTTCTATTTTCTATGGGTCCTATTGGCTCCCAAACTCTTTGTATCTTAAGCTAGGCTTCTTTTGAAACAGTTAGTGTTAAACAAAAAAAAGAGTTACTTGTTAAAAATAAAAGAAGCAAATTGGTTGATGGTGGAAATTAATATATAAAAGAAATATTCAATTATTCACCCAAAAGTGGAGAAAGCCAGCACAACCAATTTCAATTAAAAATTATAAAGAAAACCATAATGATTAGTTATGAGTGTATTTATTTGAATAACCAAGACTGGATCAATTCCCCTCTAACCAACTTGTACCAACTGTTAGCATTACTTATGTCATCAGAAATTCATACCTTATCTTCATTTCACATTTATCATATTTTAAAGAATTCATTTTGCTTTACAACTCACAAGCCGTGTGTACTTTTTTTTTTGGTTATACATAAACAATTAGGGCAAAAGAATATTGGTTTGATAAATGCAATTAGCGAAGATGAAAAAAAAAGTCAAACAACGAATGTTTTGATTCTCAGATGAAAATTAAAAATCTTATGGGTTTGTGTTTGACCATTATTGGCTGTAGAGGCGGCTTTGTCCTTTGCGTGACTCACTTTCTTCTGACGACTCTTTCCAAATCCGACGGCTCATAATATACTCCGACGACTCATCGTCTCTCCTTCCGTTACTTATTTTAATTTATTACAGTGAGAAATATATAAACGAAATTTAAAAAAACGAAAAAAGAAATTCAAACGCCAGCTCCTCTGTTTTATCTCTGTAACCAACTACCGCTTAAACTCTTTTCTTCTTCCTTTTTCCATCGTTTTCTGATCCACATTTTCCAGAAAAATTCGAAGATCGTTGTCTGTTTGTCCCATGGCTGTGACTCCTGAAGTTTTTCCGGCGAGAAAACGGCGTCCGTTGGTCGTCGTCGCCGGAGGATCATTCGATTCACCGAAATTATCAGATGGGAAATTGACTCGGTCTCTGCTACTCGCGTCTCAAGAGATTTCATCGATGCAGCCTCTCCGATTCATCCTTCGACGTAACTCTCTATCGATCATACGCAAAGTGAAGATACTCTCGGCGGTTTTCGAGGAGCTTCTTCGATCTCAGTTAATCTACTCGCAATCCGCTCAGCTATGTTTCGAAGAAATGCATATCGTTATGCAACGTATGAAGTCTTTGATCGATGACTGTTCACGAGGTAGCAAACTCTGGTTACTACTGCAGATCGAAAACGTTGCTTTCAATTTTCACGAGCTGCTCTCCGATTTATCCACTGTTCTCGATATTTTGCCGGTCAACGACTTCAATCTCAGCGACGACGCCGAGGATCTCATACTTCTCATCAGAAAACAATGCTCCGATTCGATTCTATTCGTCGATCCTCGTGACGATGATCTCCGTCGGAAAGTTACGGATATAATCGACGGAATCAAGCACCAGATCCCTCCGGATCAATCCCAGCTAATCGAGATTTTCAGCGATTTAGGATTATCCGACTCCCTTAGCTTAACCGACGAAATCCAGAGATTAGAAGATGAAATTCAGGATCAGATCGACGAGAGATCCAAATCCGCTGTCGCATCTCTCATCGGACTCGTTCGTTACACCAAGTGCGTCCTCTACGGTCCTTCAACGCCGTCACCGTCACCGGATTTCCGCCGTTACAAATCTTTATCAGACACGAATATTCCGGCGGACTTCCGTTGTCCGATCACGCTAGAGCTTATGCGGGATCCGGTGGTGGCTTCCACCGGTCAGACTTACGATCGAGAGTCAATCGACCTCTGGATCCAATCGGGTCACAACACGTGTCCCAAAACCGGTCAAGTCCTGAAACACACCGACCTCATACCTAACCGTGCCTTGAAGAATCTAATCGTTTTGTGGTGCCGTGATCAGAAGATTCCGTTTGAGTTGTACTGTGACGGTGATGCCGGAGAACTTACGTCGTGCAAAGAGACGACGGAGTTCACGAGAATGACTGTTTCCTTTCTGATCGATAAGCTATCTGTTTCTTCTGCTGTGGCAGAGTCCAACGGTGTCGTTTTCGAGCTTCGCGCGCTTGCTAAATCAGACCCGGTGGCTCGAGCCTGTATAGCAGAAGCTGGAGCTATACCGAAGCTGGTTCGTTATCTAGGCTCGGATTCACCGAGCCTTCAGATAAACGCCGTCACGACGATCCTCAACTTATCTATCTTGGAACAGAACAAAACGAGGATCATGGAAACAGACGGAGCTTTAAACGGCGTCATCGAGGTTCTACGGTCTGGCGCCACGTGGGAGGCTAAAGCAAACGCAGCCGCGACGGTGTTTAGTTTAGCCGGCGTTTCGACGTACAAAAGAAGACTCGGAAGAAAATCGCGTGTCGTTAACGGATTGGTAGATTTAGCTAAAACAGGTCCCACCAGCGCAAAAAGAGACGCCCTCGTGGCGATCCTCAATCTAGCGGCGGAGAGAGAGAATGTAGGGAGGTTCGTTGAAGCCGGAGTAATGGAAGTCGCTGGAGATGCTTTCCGAGAGCTGCCGGAAGAGGCGGTGGCGGTTGTGGAAGCGGTGGTGAGAAGAGGAGGACTTATGGCGGTTTCAGCTGCGTTCGGGTTGATTCGGTTATTAGGGGAAATGATGAGAGAAGGGGCGGATACGGCGAGGGAGAGCGCAGCGGCGACGTTGGTGACTATGTGCCGGAAAGGAGGATCGGAGCTAGTGGCGGAGATGGCGGCCATTCCGGGGATAGAGAGAGTTATATGGGAGATGATTGGGACGGGAACGGCGAGAGGAGGAAGGAAAGCGGCATCGTTGATGAGGTATTTAAGACGGTGGGCTGCCGGAGTTGATCACGCCGGAAATAATCATGAGACGACGACGGTGGATACGCAGAGCATTGTAGTGGCAACGACTAGTAGGATTTTTAATCCCATTTCATGATTTTTTGGCTCTATTTTTTTCTTTGTATTTTTTTTTTCTCATTTTATGTGTAAAGTTAAAAGGTTTTTTTTTCTTTGGTGATTTGAACAGAAAGTGATTCTTTACATGCAATTAAGCTGTAATTGTAAATTTAATTCGAGGATAATAAGCAAAAGATTTTCCTTCTACCAAATGAATATTTTCACATTTACTAAGTATGTACTTTATAAAATGCTGTGAAAGTTCTCACGTATTCAAGTTATTAGAAATTTGTTTGCGATATTTTCTAAATTAGGTAAAAGTATAACTAGAACATGGCAAAAAAAAATATATATATATATACAAGAAAAGTAATCACAAAAGAAGAAGAGATAAAAAATTCGTGGTTAGGTTGGTTTAATGGGGTTGGATTTGGATTGTCAACCTTTTATATGATGTGTATAAGAATTATACAAAAGACTCACTTAGCTTAGTAGTAAAATAGTAGTTTGAATTTTGGGTATTCGGTTATCGAACATTAGATAGAATCCGTTGATAGAATCTGTTGATTAGGTGGATTAAAACAATAATTAGTTTATTCGTATGGTAAATTCAAAATATTAGTTAGTTCATGTAACATTGGAGTATAGTTCGTGTATATATTAACTGATGGTCTATAGTTCATGTGGTTTAGACCGAAAACTTGTAGAAAGACACATTGTTTTACATAAATTATAAATAATCATTAGAAACACATGGCAAAGAAGAAAATAAATACACAAAATATAACCAACTTGTGTGTTATTTTAATTTACACTGGAAAATTTAGATTTAGGTTTTACTTTGTTTGTCCTTCTTTTTCCCCAACACCGAAAACGTTATTAGAGGCTATTTCAACATTTTCTCATTTGTTTCTTGACGGATTTGAGTGTTTCAAAGGCCTAATTTTTTAGATTTCCGTGCTCTATTTGATTTTCTACTTCCCCACTCGATTAACCAAGATAATCTCCACTTTTTGGTCCGAACCTTCAAATTTAGAAACTCGTATTTGACTCCAATTTCGTGATTTATTGAGGCTTAAATATTGTAATTGGGTTGATTTTGTACAACATAGTGTATTGATTCGTTGTTTTCCATTGAATTTTTTAAACTTGAAGGTTTATGAGAAAATTCGGTTAATTAAGAAGGAATTAGGAGATGTTGTTGATGGAGATGCTTGGTTTGTCAAATTCTTTTTGTGTTTTTACATTGTCTCACTTTTTATTTGAGTGCAGATGTCACATAACGCAGGAGCTGCACGATTCCTTGCCCCATGCCGACGCAATACTAATACTCCATTTAATGGAGAAGAAGAACAAATCCCGAGGGAAACGTTAGAATGTTTTCGCCAATTTATTGTGTTGCTAATGTTCTTAACTGCATTGTTTAAAGTTAATCAAATATGTTTTAATTAGAAAGATCCTCTTGAGCAATTTATCGATGGTACAACAACTTTTTCGAATAGAATGCGTGAACAGATTAAATTCAAATTCTAACTAGAAGAACGGAGATATCCATTGAAGCTTAATGACGCGTTATCAAGTCGCTCCAAACGTGAGAGAAAGAAAAAGATTTCTTTAAATTGTTTCAAGCTATAGAAATCTGAAAGGTTTGGTTTTTTGGTGTTTACAGATATGATTCATTACCAGAATGTGATAAAGAAGCTTCAACAAGATGCAGCCGCTGCGAAAGAAGGCGAAGAAGAAGACGAAGAGGGAGAAGCTAAAGATATAGAGACGACTACTAAAATTTCTGAAAATAGAAAAATCTCTAGTTTTTAGTTGGCGCCAAAAAAATATGTTAATTTTATTATGAAGTTTACTGAAATAGTGTTGTATTTGTGGGTTGTGTAAGCGGAGCAGAGGAAATTTGAGGAGACGGAGAGAGCAGGAATTAAGGACTCGAACGGTAGAGATGTTGAGAATGGTGTGAGATTCGACGGTGGAGATGAAGAAGACGATGATGATTTTTGGAATTCTTATAAAAGTGAACTATAATAATAAACATTAAATTTTTTTTTTCTTTTCTCATTTTCTGTGTAAAAAGGGCTTTTTGTTTTGATGATTTGAAAAGAAAGGGATTCTTTTACAAGCAATTAAGCTGTAACTGTAATTGTAATTTGAGACCAATAAACTAATATAGCCGTAAAATCTAGATATAAACTCTAAACACAAAATTTTACTAGATAAACATTATCAATGTTGACTTTTGCTGTTATCCTATCTATCTCTAGTTAATGTTTTGACTTGGAAACTTAAAAACGAAACGTATACTAATAATCTTCAAAGCATGAAGTAGTTATCATGTGAGTTTTAGTAAAGACAAACGAAATAGGCTCAAAAGTTCAATACAAAAGACAGAGCAAATCCACGAGATATATACACACAAAGCATGCTCCAAAAAGAATGATAATGATTTGGAATGGCTATTGATGGCATATGTCAACAATCTTTTTCTTTTTTATAGAAGCAAAACTTCTTTTTTTCTTATTGGTTTTACGTTTTGGATCTCTCAATTTTTTATACTTTTTTCGATATGGCCCCTCAGGCTCCCATTCTTATTGCTTGGCCCTTCTCGAATTTATGAATAAATAGATTTTGATGTAGAAACTGTACAAACACACACAGCTGTTCTACATTAATTTTTTTACAATCATTAGACAAACATGCAAAAACGAAAATAAAACACGGAAAATGTTATCAACTTATGGTAGTGTAAAGGCTGAATATTTATTTTGTTAGTTCGAGAACATGGTTCAAGTTCTCCCTTAGAAATGTATGATTGGTCACTCTAGACATCTTAAGTGACAAGAAAATCCAGTTTTTCATAGATCATAAGAATTAGTCAAATTTTCGAGCTATATATTTTGGAATCCACCAAATTTATAATCACATGATTTTTAATAGATTTCAAATTTAACGTAGAAGATGATCGAGAAGAAAACGATGATTGTTGTTTGATTCTCTCAGATAAATACACGAAATAAGAAAATTTGTTTCGCAAAAACAATATAAAACCGTAAAATTAGTAGATAAAAATTATTTCGCACATTTATAATCTAAAGATAATAAACATCTTCAAGACTTGACCTTGAAGAAATAAAGTAAACAATTTTTTTTTTTTTTTTTCTAAATTTTGATTGATATCTACAAGTTAAAGCTTAAAAGAACTTTACAAAGAGAATATATCAAACAGTCATAAATTAATAAAGGCATTGTTCTAAATTAATACCAAGGTATAAATTAATAAAGTAAAACTATGATTCATTAGCCTTCTAGAAGCTCCATTAATTTTTTGTTTCAAGGGCATATAAATATTGATGAATGATACTTTCATTTAGTTTTTAAAAAGGAAAGTTTGTATTTTATTTTTTCCTTTTGATTCTTTGGTTAAGTGGAAATAAAGTGGAGCTGCTAGAATCTTCTAATGTGTAGAGAAATTCTTATGGTTTCATATATAGTTTGGGGACCAACTAAATAAAAAAGCTTGCTTACTGGGTCGATTTAGGGTCATTCGGATTTGTTGTGAGTTGGTATAGTATGTTCACAATCAGCTCTTTGGCTGTCTGGACTCCTTTTTGGGTTAATAACAATGACCATGATGGTCCTTGGTCAAATCGTTGTTGATGTAGGTGAAAGACTCTTTGTTCTTTTCTATATATGTTATCGGATGGATCTTGATTTTGTTTGATACTTCTGGGAAACTCTCTTGATAAAGAAAGCTCCTTTATAGTTTGTATAGATGGAACACACATAGGGAGATCATAACCACTTGACCCTTGACATGTTTCTCAAGGGATATTGTATCTCTTTTATCTTTGGTAAGACATGTACCACTTAAATATCCTTGAACCTTTCCCACTTCATGATAAGATATAGGCTTTATGACCTATCATTTATGAAAAAATATAACAGAGAAAATATAACATATAATCGTATGTATGTTATAAAGAGGATTGAGTAACTAATCCTGGAAAAATAGCGAATCGGACTAATAATTTAAATAATCAAAAACAATAACCGTTGTAAATAGTGTAAAGAGGTAAGAAAAAGTGGTAACAAATAACTGAATGGAAATTTCTAAAGTGATGTTGATATTCCTTCAATACTGCTTTTGTGGCCTCTTATTGCAATGGTAAAGAACTACCGATCAAAGACGTTCATTTCCTTTGAAAGAAAACATAATTAAAATTGGAGTGTATTATATTACAATTACAATTGCATGCTCTTTAGATTGGTTAAGAAAGTTAGTCGTTTTGGTGATAGATGACCAAAACACAACAGGCAGTCCGTGACAATGTTTGGGCTGAACAGCATATAGGCCCATTTCTAAGGCACAAGTTTGATAAGTTTTTTACAAATGAGCCCAAATTATGAGGTCGTGCTCGTAGGAGCGTGCAAAACAAAACCCCGACGTGGACGAATGAGATTCTGGGCTTTTTAGTACATAACGTTTGGGGTTATTGCATTATTTTGTCCAAACATGCTAATTTACGACACTCTAAAGTCTATAACACGATTAAAATAACTATGGTTACATTCTCGATACTACTTTATTATCTCGTGATGCACATTTTGGATTAGATTATAGTACAAATTTTACCACAATTAAGCTAGTTCATAATACTTCAAAAGGCTATCTAATACGCTATTAGTTTATTATACATAAAATAAAGTCTTTAGTGTCAGTGTCAAATGTCAATAATGTGAATTATCGTAATTGAAAACAAACAATATTTCCCACAAAAAAAAAACATAATCTAACAACAAAATCAAATAAATATGTAGAGAGCATCTCACCTATACTTTGGCCTTTTTTTTCAACGTACGTGGGACCCACACGTTCACTCTATCTCTGTTTTTCCCTTTATATTCTACACTCTTCACTCTCTCACTTTTTCATCTTTCTCTCAAAAAACATTCATTGAAGAAACAAAGTTTGGTGGTTTCTTCATGGGTAATTATAAGTTCAAGCTATCGGAGTTCATCCCTAATGCTTGGTTTTACAAACTGAGAGACATGGGGAAGAAGAAGAGTAAGTCAAAGAAACATCAACAACAAAACAGCGAGGTGTCTCCTTCTCCTGTAAAGAAACACCAAGCAGTTCTTACTCAAACGACAACAGCTGCACGTAGTCCTAGACCTCTTCCTCCTCATCCTCCAAGACGCTCTTCTCAATATAATTCAAGACCAGGCAAAACGGCGCCGTCTTCTTCTCCTCCTCCCTCCGATACACCGAGAAAATCCTCCGGTAACCGTCGTCGTCATCACCGTCCCCTTACCACCGTCAAGACGAGGTCCTCTGCTTCGAAGCCACAATTAGTGGATTTCTCGACGACTTCCGGTGACAGCACAGCCACAGGAACTGGATCTTTTTCGCCGGAGTTTCGTTCCGATCAAGTTCTTCTTCCCGACGAGTCGTTAACAAGCTCGTGGCAAAGTCCTTGTAGCTATGTAAGCTCCAAATTGTCCAAACCGGAACTCGATCTCCGGCCAATAGTTACCAAAACGGTGACTAAACCAACCGTACGGAAAACGACGGCGAATTCTCCGGCGACGGGAATGAGACTTAAACTCCGTTCACCACGGATCTCAACGAGGAAATCAGTGAGTAAAAGAAACGAGTCTTCTTCTTCTTCGACGGCGAAGACGACGGTGGCGAGCTCACGGCGGAGCAGAGCGGTGGTGAAAGCTTCGGTGAATCCAAGAAAAGATTTTAAAGAATCAATGGAGGAAATGATCGTCGAGAACAACATAAGAGGTTCTAAAGATCTTGAAGAGCTTCTAGCTTGCTATCTTTGTCTGAATTCAGACGAGTATCATGAAGTTATCATTAATGTCTTCAAGCAAATTTGGATTGATCTTAATCTTCCAATTCATATTTCTAATAAATAAAGATAAAACTAATTTTTTTTAATCTTAATTAATTTAGTCGTTCTACTAAAACAAGTATGTGTACATATATTAATTCTTATACTAAAACTATGGTTTATAAATATAGTAAGATCCTAGAGTCTTGTACTTGTATGTTATGGTCATTTTTTTGAATTCAAGTACAAGAATTGCTATCTAAATTGGTAATCTTTTATGAATCTTACTTCACGCCCCAAATATCGTAGTTTCACACTTTCAAACAAATTATGCTTCGATTGGTAACGTCGTATTGCTGCGATAAGGCGAAAAATATATATCATGCCGTCATCTCCTACTATTAATTTTTATCGCATTTTTATTTTTACTACTGTTTATCACTAATCAGAGTTACTTCTAGAAAAGCAACACTATTGTAGACTATTTTGGTTTTTTGTTGGGTTAATTAAGTTACAATATCTAATCATTTATTTCTGAGCTCTCTCATGCATCTATATGAAAAAGAGACTTTAAAATTATTGGAAACTTGTGATCAATGATCATTAATATGTAATTATATGTTGAAAACTATACTACTATCAGTCTATTTTTTTGTTTAAAAAAGAAACTATACTATTATCAATCATTCACATGTACTATGTAATTAAGACAAAAATGATAAGATCAATAGTGTGTATATATTTTTTTAGTAGATGCATTAGACCTTCGCGATACCGACAATTCATTTAAATCAGCATCTGCCAGTATATGCATATACCTAACTTTGGATATGTGTGTGTACGTGTGCATTTCTCAATTTCTCGTTTTATATATTTTTTTATTCCTATGATATTTTATTTTTGACCCTCTCCACGTATAATTTTGTATCTAAATTTTTATATGCATGCATATACACAAGAGTACGACAAGCAAGAAGAAAACAAAACGATTTTGCTTTTGAGCATGTAAGTGACAAAAGAAACGAAATATTTCAATTGGACCAAATTTATATATTTATTTCAGTGATGGGTGACAAATGACAAGAATATGTAGAAAAAGAAGTGCGAACTATAGACAAAAATAAAAACAAAAACTGTAATTAATGGAAATGTAACAAAAGAAAAAATTAGTAATGTATTGTTCGTACGGACAAAACTTTTGGTAGTGTCTTTTAGTTGTATCGTTTTCATGTTATTAGTGACATTTTGTTTTGCGTAATCTTGTTATAGAATTTGGTTTTATTAGAGAGGTTAACGTCAATTCTTAATTAAGAGAAAGTATGAGCTTAAACGTAATCTCACGGGACATCAGTTTTTGTAAATATGAACTTACGGTTTTTTTTGGATCAAACTATTTTATATATATATGATCCGATTTTTTTGACCAAAGCCAATGCGGCTCATGAAGATCTACAAAAATAGAGTCAATAGACTCAATACACACACCTCTGAGGACATTATCCTTACAAAAAGAAAGGGAGCACTACAAGAAAATAGAAGAATTGTGACGAGTGTATCCGTCAAAAATCCGTTACAAAAGAGGGATTATGACGGATTTGTGACGGATTCTAGTCGTTGGTATGAGGTGGTCAGAAAAAGATAATTCGTCACAAAATCGTAGTAAATTTGTGACGAACAAATTCCAACACTAAAGTGCGACGGGTTTGTGATAAAATAATTCGCCGGAGATCTGTCACTATGTCGTCACAAAACCGTGACAAAATTCAGACGAAGTATCCGTCTCAAGTTTGTGATAGTTTGTTTGTCACAAACTCATCAAAATTCTTTGAGAAATTTGTGAGGAATAATAAATTTGAAATTTAAAAATAAAAAAAACATATAAAATAGTTAATGTAAATAAAAATTAAATAATTTTTTTTAAATAAATAATTCACATCGAAATTAGAAGTAAACCAGCAATAACTTTTATTAAAATTTGAATATAAAGAAACAAAATGCCATTTAAAAAAGTATTATTCAGGAATTGAACCTATTTCTAATAATTATGATTGGCCCGGAGCCACTCAGCACCTCCTCTTTCTTCGCAAGATCATCCCCCCATTAACAACCCTTTTAACAAAAAAAAGATCATTTCCATTATATAGGATCTCCTGGGCTGGTGCTGCAACTACTCCATCGACTCCCATGAATCCAGATTCGTGAACGGAGTAGCATTGTGGATCCCAGGACAATTGCTCGGGAAGTCTCAATCGAATCAGCCAAAATCATATCAAACTCTGCCAATGACCTAAAAAAAAATGGTACAAAACAAACATTATAAACATATAAAATGGAAAAAACGTATGAAAGTTATATAAATTCTTAAATCATTGATTATCAAATCTAAATTTCTAAATCAATAAAACAAATTGAAGAACATGGTAAATGTTCTTACTTTGATTTGGAGAGGAGAAAAAGGAGAAGAGAGGAGATGAATAGCAGAGCAAGGAAAAAATAGGAGAGGAGGAGAAAGACGAGTGTCGTCGATCGAAAGTTGGAGGAACATGGGCGGATCTGAGAGAGTCTGAGAACTGAAGCATTCAAGAGGTTTTATATCAATTTTACATTGGTTTGCATCACAAATTACGCCCTTTATATAAAAGAATTGGTGAATTTTGGTAGTAAAAATTTCGTTTCTGTCACAAATCCGTCATAAATTTGCGACGACATTGTGACAGGATCAGTGATCTGTGTAGTGCATTTCTATTGGATGATAGTGTTATTGTAGATGTTTGTGGTTTAGGGTCCACGATCCGTCACAAATTTATGACGGATTGTGTATCCTACACCATAAAAATCGACTTTAGCACCATATAAAGTCAATGTAACCCCAGTTATATCCAAATATAATCTTACATAGTGTAAAAAAATGTGAATATGTTCCGAATTAGATGTCCCTATACCGAAATGAGTATTTTATGGTATTCGATACCCTAAACAGTAGTTATACAAACTAGATATGCTATATTATTACCTACTGTTTGGGGAAAAATCATTTTCATTCATCACAAAACAATATAATCAATGGTTAATTTTTTAAAATATTATACCATGAAACTCACTAAAAGTCACAAAGAAATTCACTACTCCAAATTAGATGAGTGCTTTGATTCCGTTGAACAAAAACCTTACTCTAATGCTTCGAGACTACCTTTTGAATCGTCAAACAAGACTTCTATCATTTGCTCATCTTTATTAAACACAAGGTTTATTTCGAGTGAATGATCTATTGAACCTAAAAATCATTAGAGCATTGCTGCATAGGCTCCTGAGTAATATCCCTAACAATCTTACATCCCGGGATGATTATAGTTACACTAATCCAAGGGTCATTGTTATTTGTAACTCGCGGGTATTGAATGTACCAAACTTGGTTTGTTTGTGATTTAAGGATGAACGTGTCGTATTTTTCGATTTTCTTTCTTTGATGGACATATTTAACTCTAAATTCACCGGCTCTTCCCTTAGACAAGTGTTAGCTCAATGTAGGATAATTGGGAGGCGTCCGCCACTCATGACCCGAAGTTATAAAATGTATTATGGTTGTCCTATTAAGAAATAAACATTTTTTGTTATGCATATCTATACTTGTATTTCTATTTAAGTTTTTTTTTTATATTTTATTTAGATGCTATATATAATTTAATTTTTTTTTTCGTTTAGTTTAGTTATTTACCAAAAAAAAGTAATTTTATATTTGGTTTATTGTCTAACAAAAAAATAATTTAACAAAAAATATTATTAATTGATATGAAATTTGTGATCACAGTTTTTAGTCGTTAATACGTGGCAAACCAGCAACCGATGGTCATTTGTTAAGTCAATTCTATGTAGCAACGGATGTCATATAGTCACGAAACAACATCAAATTATATAATCTCGAGTACATCTATATATAGCAATAGATTTTGTATGTGAGTACACCGTTGCTATATTTTTATGACAATGAATTTTTTGCTATAGCAACTGTTGCTATTTTACGAATTCTACTAGCGAGAGGATTTTTAAACGACTGTTTTTCTATAATTTATTTAGATCCGTTGCAAATATGTCACAAAATTCCGTCACAAGTCCATTACAATGCTTGGACGGATGTTTTCGTCACAAATCCATCCCAAAATTGTGACAGAACATATTTCATTACAAAATTATCATAAATTTGTGTCGGATTTGTAATAACATGATTTCCCTCGCAAATTTGCTTCGACTTTACAGTTTCGTGGCAAATCCGTCACAAATTTGCGACGGTAACTTTTACGTCACAAATTTCGTCACAATATCACAGGTTTTCTTGTAGTGGAGATTATATATTATTCAATGGCTAACATTAGAAAAATTAGAATTCTAAATAGAGGTTAATGATCTCTCATCCGCAAATAACTCCCGAGCCATGAACTTATCTAATTAAACAACATTAATTGAAAATAGTGGAACTTTTGTGAAACATTTTTTTAAAAATTATTTATATAGGTGTGCGGAGTTAAAAGTAAATATTACACTGAAGTTCAAAGGGACATAAAAAGGTGAAATAAAAGGTACCTAAAAATCCATCTATCTTTTTTCAATTACAACATAAAATAAAAAGATTCAAAAGCTTTGTCGGGCACGCCTGCCCTAACGGATTGTTTTTTTTTTTCTTCTAAAAAACTAATTAAAGTTACTACAAAAGTTTTTGAATAATCTTCTCGATAACATCGAAGAACACACCATATCGTAGTACTAGTAGTACACAACATGTTTTGAGCCATTTTGATTCAAATTCTTATAGGCGTTTCTTCTTTTGTTTATAACTTGGACTTTCCTAAAGTCCCCATTAAAGATAAATAAAATATATAATCAGACTGGTGTGGTGGCCAGTGATACATACCCTACCACTGAATTTTCAAAATCAGCATACGAACCATGTAAATATAATACTAGTTTTATGATTTGACTTTACTCTAATATATTAACATGCAATTAATTACTTATTTTTTTCTAGAGTAAATTCCAAACCCAAATAGACTCAGACTAATTTCGATTAATCCTAGAGAACGTGTAGCCCACAGATAAACCCTCTTTACAGGTATACAAATGAGCCGAAAACAAAAATCTATATTTTTGTAGGTGTCCAAGACAATGTATTTTAGTTTCGCATAACAAGTGGATCAAATCTCGAAATATATTGGCGTCTCAATCCCGTCTCCTTACCAATTTACCACAAATTTACCACAAGGCCTCATACTTAATTACTTGTTTTTTTTTTTCCGGTAATGGTATTGTTTCATAATTAAATCTCATTCCACAGTTTTTTTTTTTTTTTTGTAAGAAGAATTGCGACGTATCATAAGAGGCGTTTTCTATTTGGAATGATAAATAAAAGTTGTTTTTATTCAATTGTCTCTCCTTAGTTATCAGTAGCTCCTTTTTAAGATAAAGTTGTAAACAATCCGCAAGGCACGACTTTCTTTTTTCGTGAAATTTTTTAAAGTAGGTCCATTTCATAATTACACTAGATAGAGATCGTGCACGTCAGCCGATTTAATGTTTTTAAATAAATATAAATCTATGAATATTGAAATGGCAATCAGTCCCATTTTTTCCAAATAAACTTTTCTTTGATCATCATTCATAAATTCAAAATTCGCTTTATATATCTGCATTGAATAAATCAATTGGAAAAACAGTTACATGTAATTATCCAAAAATAACAACAACCAAAAAAAAAATCTAAAAATTTGAATATTAACGGGTCGTGTTATCAATTTAAGAAGGTGCTCGATGGAGAAGTGTTGTAATAATAATAGTGAAGACGTGTCGGTGAGAGCCGCAAGTGGTGACTTGGTCAACGACCATTTAACCGAAACTTGCCTATCGATCCGACATCTTCACCGGAGATTCTGCGTTTTTGTGACCTTGTCTCTCCGCCGTCCATTTTTTATTTTTTAAAAAAATTTCTCCGTACGTACTTAAAAATTCATATCTTGAACGGAAGATTATTACACTTTCAAAAAAGAAAAACACTATTACATTGATATTAGTATATATTTACATTTACTAAAACGTCAAATTCTATGTTTTGTAACAGGTGGTTTAGTACTAACTTCATATTAGGTTTTTGTTTTGTAAGAAAATCATTCTTTTTTTTTTTTTTAATTGAACGGTTTAATTGGCTATTAATGAGACCTCGTGTGGTGTGTTTATTATTGTCACCACAATCAAATCAAAGAAAAATAAATTAAACAAAATACTAAAACGATAACGAATGATATATCCTTCCTTTTCACATTTTCATTTTTTCGAAAGATGATTCCTTAAATTTTTAATTATTTACATATTTTTACGTTTTTAAAAAATAATTAACAGTACAAAATTAAAATGTAACTAAAAGTTGATTAATATAACAACAATTTGTTCGTAATTTATGATTATTCGGCATAATTTTATTCAACTCTATATTTTTCCTTATACAATATCATTTGCCTATTTTACCATCAAACTTAACGTTTCTTTTGTTCTTACTTTATTTCCTTCATGTTAATTAAATACTTCATATGGGTTAATTGGTGGGATGATTTGAAATCAGTGGTCATGTAACATTCGTAGCAATGCATGAAGATGAGGTGACTTAGCAGATAAAATATAGTTTTCTGTATCTAACAAAATATATATAAATTTTCTGAAAATTAAGTCATGCGACTCATACCTAACAAAACATCGTGATTGTCTTTTTGGATCGATATTATTTTATAACTCTTTTACTAAATCAATCAAAAGATGAGGCCGAAATGGAAAATCGAGTTACCACTTTGCACGTGTGATGTACTTCATGCATTACACCTTAGAACTCTCTGCTTGTCTATTCATCACAATCTTAAGCAAGATTATATATCCCATCTTTTTTTTTGGTCCTGATATGTATGACATCTTATCCAACAAAACAACACGCAAAATATGGGTGTATAAATCTTATTAAATAAAAAGTTAATGCATGGCAAAGGAAAAGAAAAAGAATAGTGGGTTTTTGTATTATGTTATTTATTATTATTACCTATCATCGCTGCTGCGTCACTTGTCAAATCTTTCAGGGATTTGATTCTTGAAGACAATTACACAAGCTTCCATATACTGTTCCCATCTGATTCTTGCATGTTATAGTTTTACGTTTTTGTTTTCTTTCTTAAACTCTCTACTTTTCGTATTTGATAAATGTATATATATCATCCTATTAGTATAAAAAAGATTAAAAGTTCTAATGATATACAAAACTTGAATCCTCATTTTAACTACCGACACATTGATATGTATATATGAGCAATTTTAGACATATAAATTATTAATATATTTGTAATTAACTTTTATATAAAAGTAGTTACGAGTTAGTATAGAAATCATATATATTTTACTATTATTACAAGTTTTTTTTTGGGATAAATTCGTTCTGTTTTTTATTTTGGCCACCATATGGTTTTATAAACGTGTCTTTGGTACGTCCATGCAAAATATGTAATGTGAGAGACGGACGAAGACAGACGACACGAGGAAGAACCAAGGAGGCTACATGAATTGGACCACTCCGTTTATCTTTTGTTTTTTTCCCTTAAACCTCTGCAAGTTTTTACTATAAAATCAATGTCGTTTCTTCATGTTTCTGTTTTTTACACTGTAATAAAAAAAAATTACATGCAACAATTGATTTTTTACCGTGAAGATATATTTTCTTCGAACCAAAACCTGTAAACCATATACACAAAACGCGAGATTGGTATTTTTATTTGTCCTTTCTTTTGCATGTGTTGTTTAAGAACAAAATATATAGACACAAATCTTGTTAGTTATTTTCTGGTTCAACCAACAGCTTTCGAAAAATTATTATTATTAATGGACTTTTTGATACTTAAATTACTCAACTATTAGTTGAACAACCCATCTCTCTTCACGTTAAACGATATAATTAATTAAAAATCAATTAACTTTATGGTCACCCTATCTTCAGCAGTGGAGTTTACGCTTAGTTTTCTATAATTACATTTTAACAGTGTATATGATCACCTAATAATTACTATAAGGTTTAACCCGCTATCGTAATTATTTAATTTATTAATTACTAGGAGTGGTTAAATATTAGACATGAAATTATGGCGTGGTTGATAGATCTTTGTCTTAATTATAACAGTCTCATATTTTTCCATCGACCAATCATTCATGAAAAAACAAATAAACATCAAATCACTCTTTTCGAAAAGATTGTGTGAATTATCTTTCGGGTCACATATATAATTAAATAACCCCAACCACACCTGCCAACATAACGTAGAAATAAAAAAAATTCTCTCAAATTTTCTATATAAATATGGTTAGACTCCATAATTCGATCTATAATTCTGTCTAGATTTGTTCTCTAATTATTGCGTTTTGTATAAAAAAAAAAACTGTAGTTTGTAAACTATATGTTGTTCTTAAGAATATGGTTCTCAAATTTTCAATGAATTTTTCTTATATAAAATAGATAGTTTACTCCTGATAAAAATGAATTGAAAATATTTAAAACTGTTATTTTGTTCCACAAACTTTTGGAAGTATAAAATAAGAAGACGTGTATACTATATGGTCAGTAATAAGTTTGTATATATTTTAATCATGGTCCAAACACTTAAAAAACGAAGCCCAAATTCTACTAGTCTAGATTTGTGTAGATATAAACAATATTGGGCCTATTACCCACTAATAGCTGTAGAATAATTTCATGGGTTTTGTAAACAAAGACCTTAGCTGTTTTTTTTTTCGTAAACGGCTCGATTAAAAAAAAATAATAATATCACATACCAATTTGGCCTCAACCTAGTTCTAACCCAATATAAATCAGTCTTTGTAATGAGAGAGATAGAAATCGAGAAATCAAGTGTGAACCAGGAGGAGGTAGTAGTTGCGTTCTATGTAGCATGCAGATAACGGAACTTTGCAGTTGAAACTGAAGTTAATGTCTTCAATGATCATATATGCTCCAAAAGTCATAGTTGGAGAGTCTGAGAAGAAGATGCATATTGAAGTTATATAAGGAAGATATTTTGTTTCGAATCGACGCATCTATCAATCGAAATATAAAGTCAGTTAATTTGAAGTTATGCATGTGAAGCCGGTGATTCCACTATGACTAGAGAAAGTAGATGGTCGACTGTCAAGAGATAAAAGCTAGCCTTTTTTTTAGATTTTGAACAGTTAGGGTTTGTATAAAAGAGGAGTAAATATGGGAAGGTTTTCTAGTTGGACTTTGGAGACATCTTTTAGATACATGTCTCATCACTTGGAAATTGACGCACTTTGGAGGAAACCACAAGTAGGAAACTTCCACTTAAACAATTGAGCCATATATATGCTATATTTCTATCACATCAGGAAGAGACTTAGTCATGTCGACTTCAAATTTGACGTGAGCTAGCAAAAAAATGGTGAAATTCATATGGGACCTTAATGAAGTGGGTCCATAAGGGGATTGAATCGAAAGAATGAGTAGATGAGAAATGTTGAAAAGCCCATTGGTGAGCATGGAGCATTGAGTTTCCAATGTCCTAGATGCGTTTATCCAATATCTTTTCCCTATTGTAATCATTTGGCACTCGAACTAGCATGGAGTTGTTATAAGGATTCAAATGAATTTCCAGATTTCTTCTCTTAACCCATATGTGATTGACTATTTTATAGGACGAAACTCTTCTACATAAGTAACATACAACAAAATCTCTATGGAGATATGCAACTCTTTCGAAGACATTATCAGGTATGAGTACTCGAGCCTATCCGAATCAGCATTGGTGAGAGGATTATGCATTTTTAGAGTTTAATCAGTGGAGATACAAATTTATTTGCTAGCGAGAAACCAACGTTTGTGGGACCAAATCTTGAATTGTGGTCAGTGTGAGGACGAACATGATGGTGGGGATGGTTTTTTTCTACTGAAAGATGAGATGTAATGAGGTTAAATTTGGAAGGGATGGGGAGGAGAGGTTCCTTTGGGATAGTGGAGCTTGTGGCATGATTGGTGACAAGAGGAGAAAAAACTTTAGGTTGGACTACAATGAAACCCTTGAGTATTGTAGCTTCAAATCCATGTTCAGATCTATTAGTGGTGGGGTTAATTTCTTCCATACTTTTCAGGCTTGAAGAAGTAGTGGTTGTTCGAGGCATTACCATATGAACTAGCTCCAAAGGAGGGCAATAAGTGCAAGGTTTTTGGAAGCACGAGACAATGGGGAAAGAGTTTGGGAGAGAGGAAGAAAATAAGAATTCTAGTTGGGTGAAGGGGTTTTGAGAATCTGAAGGTAATGGTGAAAAAGGAGAAACTAGGGAGAGAAAAAGCTAGGACTATCGCAAGTCAGAAGCAAAATAGATTTGTTGGAGACTAAACTAGAGAACCAGTCAAAAAACTTTATTGGTAAGTACGAGAGAGATTTTTATTGTTTTCTTAATATTATTATTTATTTATATATTTAACTATCTTTTTTATTTCATATATTTATTGAAAATATTTGTCTAACGCGAATATTTCATTTCACACAATTATACTATTAGAGAATTCAATAAACAAATAGTTAAATATATATATATATATATATATACATTTTTTTCATTTTTGTCAGAATATAAATTTTAAATGGTAAAAAAATAGTAGTAGATTTCGCTACCTATCCACTTTTTTTATTTTTACTAGTTTTAAATCCGGGCTACGTCCGGGTATGTTAATATTGGTTGTGTCGTTTATTTTGATATTTAATGATATATTTTTATTGAACAATATGGTGACATTTATTATTTTTAATTTTTTATTATTACTATTTTATTTTCCATTGTTTTTTTTTTCAATTTAAAATTGCTTTACTTTGATTTTTTGGAATATATTTAGGAAATCAAATGTATTATTTTTTTAAAAAAAAAATTTAGTGCTTTTTGTAATATTTTATAATAATTTTGGTTTTTTTTTCATTAATATCATGATATTTGAATTTTCTATGCGGTAGAGTTATTTTTCTTTTTTAATTCAATATGAGTTTGTTGTTGTTATTCTTTATTTTTTTTTTTTTTAGGAAGTAAGAGATAGAGTTGAAAATGGTTTGATTATAACATTGCATATCACCATAGATTCTCATATTGTAGATGTATTTACAAAAGCTTTATTGTCTAGTCAATTTCATGTATTGATAGGCAATATGTTATTATAGTCTCTTTCCATGCCAATTTGAGGGGCATAATAGAATAAAGAAAATAACCTATAAAAATTATTTGCTAAATATAAACCATTGTAAACCAGTTATATATAATTATGATGTAAAGAAATTATTATGATTAATGAGAAACTATAAATGACACTGATCTAAACTCATGTTAACCCATGTTTATTACATTGCTTCTCGAATCTAATATTCTTCTGAATCTAATCCTCTGTATATTTATATATAAACAATATTTTTGAATGTACTCTCTGCATCACCATCGAATTTAGAATGGATAGACCTTTAGGAGATGTTAGACATGTTAGTGTCACGTACAGTTGGTCATGACTGAAACGGATTGAGGCAAGTATAGGAGAACCGATTTCAAGTTTTATCCCTAGCTCTTATTAAATTTCATTGCATAGCATACTTTTGTTGAGAATTGTATTCTTCGTAATGTGAAAGGATGCTTTGAGTCAATTGGGGATAAAACTATTTTTGGCAGGATTTTGTTCCCATGATTATCTCGCCCTCGATTACTCAATCGCCCAAACATTTTACTATCAATCGTGTACCATTACATAGTATTTCCTTTTGATTAATGTTTTCGGACAGCATTATTGGTACTTCCACTTTTAAGGATAGCTTATGTTTTGGTAATCCTGCGAACTCTAGAGAGTTTAGATACTCAACCGTATATAGCGTCTCATAGTTTTTTGATATTGTGTCACCTTTTTCTATACGTTATGATATGAGATATTCCTCTTATTTTCCTGACAGTTTTGATAACATGTATGCATTAATCTCATCAACTGTTTCATTTCGGGATGTTAGGATGTTGTCTCTGTAATGCTTGCATGTGTATTTTTTTGTTAGTTCGTTCTCTGCATTTGTGGTTTGAAATATTTTCTCCATATGATCTCCAGTTGATTGCAATAGGAATTTTGAATCAACTACAACCATATGACCATCAGTTCCATTATCGTTTTTATTTTTAATCTTTTGTTCCATATCGACCAAAGCAATGTGATGTCAAAAATAAGAGTACGTGAATGTCGAGTGAAGCCAATTGATGTACTCTGCAAGCACTTGGGTGATTCAGATCATATAGATATCGAGCTCAGTGGACCTTACATGGTTTTCAAGGTTTTTATAAAAATTAATACTAAAATGTTAAGTGTTAACCTATATTGTGCTAAGTTATAAAGCCTTTCACTTAGGTCTATACTTAAGTTCCATAACATATTTTGTCTTTCGAATCATTTGGATTGTGATAATAGCTGAAGAGAGAAGAAACTTTAGTTTATAGAAGTTATTCAGCAATTTAGACGTTGAGATAACAAATGTTTGGTTATTTCTACATAAGTTATAATTAAAACATTTACAAAAAATTCATCGTGATGTTAGATATAAGATAACATGAAATTGTGTCAATGATCTAAATCTTAATTGACAATGATCTAAACCCATGTTCAATACAACTTCTTCAGATCGGCATAAGAACGAAACCTAAACTTATGCATTGCAATAGAAGTTCCAGCTTGATCGTCACGGACCAAAGTTGTTTGGGGTGTGAATTAAATCAGAAACTTGTGAGAGTACACCTTGTAGCTGATCTTGTTGTTAATAACCAATAATTTTTTAATCCTTTAGGATGCATCGATCTTGAGATTTGCCTCATAAAAACATATTTTGCTAGTCGGTATGCATGCTTGCAATAAAAATTGTATTAAAGTAAGTTTACTGCTGAGTAGGTTACGCGTGAGTAAATTAACAAATACATTTTCTTCGATGACAAGCAGTTTAAGACCCATAAGTAAATTGTATTTCTTTGGGTTTCGTGATTCCCAACCTTTTTGAAGCTGATCAAAAATCATTGTTAGTTTTTCACATCTGATGTAAACACAATAAGCTATTTGTCTTATTTTTCTTAGAAATGAATGTGTTTGATAGTTTATGACTCCACATATATGATTATTTATAGAGGAGAGGACTATTATGAGTTCGAGGAATATTTTCCTAATCGAAAACATAATTGGTATCAAATTTTTTTTTTTTTTTTCGGTGATTGTCCATTATTTCCAAATTTAGTAGGTTTTATTAATAGTAGTAGATGTTGATTTTCATAAAGTCCTTTTGTTTTGGTTTGTAGATTTTTAAAAAAATCCTTTTGTTTCTTTTTTTTGTTTTTTTTTTTTTAAAAAAAAATTGTTTCCAACACTTATAAATTGTTTAATTTTTCTATTTACTAAGACTTCAATTGGTGACCATAATTTGTGGAAAGAACAAAAAGGAATGTTTTGGTCCTCAAAATTTACACCATTTAAATTAACTTTTGGTCAATTTTTTGAGATATGGGTCTCACATCATTCCTCATAAGGAACTAATGAACAAAATTATTTCCCAATAAATTTGGCGAGAAACAAAAAGTACTAACATTTTTTAATTTGTTCAATTTTTTCTCTACATTTGTTCCTATTCATTCATGTGTTTACAATTTGTTCAATTTATTTATTTTTATTTTGTTCATTTTTTTATTCATTCATTTTGTTCATCAAGTGGTTATCAATTAAAGCCTAAAGCTTTTGTGTTTTTTACCAAACAAAAAATGAGAGACAATAGTTTAAGTATCCAACTTATTATTTGCATTCTTGGTTTTTAATTTAGAGTAATCATCAACTTAGAGCTTAATTCAAGATAATTAAAAACTTTTTAGATGGCTCACACCATATAAGAAACTAAATACTAGAAATAAAAAAAACTTTAGAAAAATTAAATGGCTCACTTGAAACTTAGTGAGAAAACAAAACGAAGACCACTTTGAAAAATTACTAAGCAATTATGTTAAAAAAAAATTGTTCACACGCCTGTATGTCACACACATAATTATACCCAAATACTAACATATATGAAAAAAAAAAATTGTAACTACATATATTTTCACTATGAACCAAATCTTACGGAAACCAAGTTTTAATACTTTGATTGAATGCCTCATATGTTTCCCCCTTCACCATCTTGAAATATTTTTAAAAAGCATTAAAGGTTTTACTCTTCTCATAAGCAAATTTTAAAACTTTGATTGCGAAAATTCAGTAAGAGAATAAGCGAAAAGTAGAGGATTAAGCTTATTTCTACACTTCTTGTTAGCATCGTTTACATTAATCCCAAAATGGTTGAATGAGTGTTAATTACCTTTTAAGCTATTAATCCGTAACTAATGCCCCTCATGTTTCATCCAACGAATTTTTGTGTTGAATAACTGATTCTGATCCGACGGTGTCTGGAATTTTAGCTTGTCTGAAACAGCGATGTTCAATCTATTGAGAGAAACCAAAATATGCTGCAATTTCAGGATCGGTGTTGATTTTTTTTTTTATCGATATTTTATCCGCTGAGAGAACAAAATATGCTGCAATTCCAAGATCTGGTCTGATTTTTTTTTAGTGTAAAATTTTGTTTGTTTAGATCTGAGAAAACAAAATATGCTGCAATTCCAAGATCTGGTCTGAATTTTTTTTAGTGTAAAACTTTGTTTTTTTAGATTGAGTTTTCCGTTATTAAGCCTTACGTAATTTTATTGATACTTTAATTATGTTGTTGGGCTTTATTTATAAACATTTTAATTAGATTGTTGAGCTTTATTTATTACGGTTATGAATGATGAATGATTTTAATAATTATGATGGTGTGTATTAATCATGATATGTAAATTTTTTATTGCTAAACTAAAACTATATGTGGATGATTTGATTTTTTAATTAGGTTAATGGATTTTATTTGTTGGGTTTATGTATGGTTTTAATAATTGTGATGATGTGTATTAATAATGATGACATGTAATGTTTGTATTGGTGGATTAAAATCCTATGTGGACAGTTTTAGAAATTTATAGCCTTAATTTTTATTAGTAATAGATTATAAAGTCTGTAAGTATGCTTTTTTTTTTTTTTTATATATATCTTTTGGTCTAGATCAACCAAAATATTTGGTTAATAATGAAGAAAAATTTGCCTTGTCTTTTTTTTTTTTTTTGTTAAAGAGTAAAATTTGCCTGATCTATTTTTTCTTTACCATCATCTTTCAATATATTTTATCCTTTTTTTCGTAGATGTAAATGGGAAATGGAGGTTTTTACAGCTCAAGTCTACGCATAATTTATAGATTTACATATATATATATATATATATATATTCATGTTTTCAATTTAAATGCAAATGGGAATATAATCTTTAATGCCACCAACCACTACTCTCTCATGCATATCCTTATACCAACTTATTCAGTAAGTTAAGAAAGGTGGTTATACATGCAATATCGTTTTCTTTTCTTTTTAAGTTACGGGGTTAAGTGATTAATTGGATAAGAGGTTCTAAATAAAATTATTCATTAGGTAAAGACATTTATTGTTTTTATACGACCTCTTAATTAAAAGTCTTACGCAGATAATTATTTATAAAACATAAAAAAAAACCGATTGTATCAAAGTTGATTATTATAATGGCAAAATAAAACAAATATATGGTTGAATCATTGAATAACACTCAAAGAACAAAATATCCACATTCCATACGTGTGTGTAGGACCTTAACCTCATAAGACTCTTAACCCATTTTCCAAACTCCAAAAATTCACGTGCTGTTTTTCTAAAAAGTCATATTTATTTAATAAATAACTTTATTCCACCACCATTGGAGCTCTGAGCTGCAAACATATGACACGTCGTCTTCGTTTCCACGTGGCAAAAGTACAGAGGTTGATTTAGTTTTTGGAAGAGGAAAAAAATGTACCCAAATGTCACAAGTTTGGACCTGATATTTTCCAACCATGTATGGGAATGGGATCCACCAAATGACTAAATTACAAAAGGCATTAAATTCGACTCGTTAATCAAGAGGCAATTAATTGTTAATTGTTACATAATAATTGGTCCGTAATTAACAAGTCACATTGCTACAAATCGGATGCTTATTAGGAAGAATCAACCGTGTGTTTATGATCTCTTTTAAAATAAATACTCTATCCATTTGATTCTATAAAAAGTTTTATAAATTTTATGCCAATCACTTTTAATATTTTTTTGAAATGATTGGTCAGGAATACTTAAAAGTAATCAAGAAATAAATAGAAACGTGGTTGAAAAAAATAAGGGGTTGGCCAAAACATGCATCAAATTCGTGTACGTCGATTGATTCCAAAGAAGGCAAGCACGACCACTTAGCCGACAAACTAATTATAGCGCGAGCCGAGTAGACTTATAGCCGGCTTGTAGACACGTGTCGGCTGATGATTCGCTAACGAAAAACATTACTCCCTCCATTTTGTTTTCTTTTAATAATTTTCAACATTAAAGAAATATTAATTTTGGGTATCCGTCTTCTTCATTGGCTTCGTCTCCTTTACTTTTCCAGAAGATAAACATTCCCTCTCCTCGCCGGCGAAATCAACTCAAAAGCTAATAAGTTCCAGAGAAGAAAGTGTCTATATATCTCTCTCTCTCTGTAGGAGGACCGATCTTCTCTTGAGACGCGAAGGTGTCGTCTCTCTGCTCTCTATGGTGTACGTTTTTTGATTTCTTTCGTATTCTCTTTTGAGCCAAGGACCGATTATTCTGATTGGATTTAGGGTTGCTACGAGTCGAATCTTCGAGCCGTGACGATACTCGGTTTAGGAAGGGAAATTCTGAGAATCGGCGGTTTTAAACTAATTTATAAGTCCGTACATGATGGGCGATTCAGAGAGTTTGAGTAGTAGTGTCCTTGGAATTAGGGTTTATAGTTCTTGGCCTAGATAGAATTGGAAGGAAACCGAATGAAGAGATTGTAACTAGAGATTTGGAAATGAGTAGTAGCGAAGATGAAACGCGGTCGAGAGGAAGGAGAGTGAAGGGGTCATCGGGATTGAGGATTGATGAGAGTTTGCTTGTGGATCCTAAAATGTTGTTTATTGGGTCTAAGATTGGAGAAGGAGCTCATGGCAAAGTCTACCAAGGAAGGTAAAGACTCACTGTTTGCTTCATTCATCACTATTGATTCATACTTGAACTCTGAGCATTGTGGCAGGTATGGTACACGGATTGTTGCAATCAAAGTTCTTCACCGCGGGAGCAAACCAGAGGAGAAGTCCTCACTAGAGAGCCGTTTCATCCGTGAAGTGAATATGATGTCTCGAGTCAAACACGACAATCTTGTCAAGGTGTGTTTTCCTTGTTGCTCTTATGGATTCATCATAACTGTGTGGAAAGTTCTAAACAATCAATCTGTTTGGACAGTTTATTGGAGCTTGCAAAGATCCTTTAATGGTAATAGTAACAGAGTTGCTTCCAGGGATGTCTCTGCGTAAGTATCTGATGAGTATTCGCCCTGAGCTGCTTGATCTCCGTCTTGCTTTGAGCTTTGCACTTGACATAGCTCGAGCTTTGGATTGCTTACACGCGAACGGGATCATACACAGAGACCTCAAACCTGGTAAGTGATGATAACTAAACAGAAACAGATTTGTTGACATAGCTCGAGCTTTGGATTGCTCTCTTCTCTCCTCTTACCGATCATCTCAAACGCAGACAACTTACTGTTGACGGAGAATCACAAATCCGTAAAGCTTGCTGATTTCGGACTTGCTAGAGAAGAAACGGTGACAGAGATGATGACTGCAGAAACAGGGACGTACCGGTGGATGGCTCCTGAGGTTTGTTCCGCGATCATCATTGATTAGACCTTGTTGAGCTCTGTAATTATATTGTAACATATTCATCATCATGTTCATTCCGATAGCTCTACAGTACGGTGACGCTGAGGCAAGGCGAGAAGAAGCATTACAACAACAAAGTAGATGTCTACAGCTTTGGAATCGTTCTCTGGGAGCTTGTGACGAATCGAATGCCTTTCGAAGGGATGTCTAACCTGCAAGCCGCGTATGCAGCAGCTTTCAAGGTTCGTTGTAATTCTCTTGTTCCTCTCTCATGTGATCTTAGAGTGACTCAAAGTCGATCAACCTCTTTGCACAGCAAGAGAGACCGGGCATGCCAGAGGAGATCTCGCCGGGTCTAGCCTTCATAGTGCAGTCGTGTTGGGTGGAAGACCCAAACATGAGGCCGAGCTTCAGTCAGATCATTAGATTGCTTAACGAGTTTCTTCTTACTCTTTCTCCTCCTCTTCCTCCCCAGTCTCTGCCTGAGACCACACAGAGCAACGCTGGAGCCATCACTGAGTTCTCCAACCGCGCAAAAGGGAAATTCGCTTTCATTCGTCAGCTTTTTGCTGCTAAGAGAAACAGAAACTCCTAGAAGAAACAAACTCTATCTTTCTTTCAACTAGACAAAGTTTAAAGTTTTTAGAGTTAGTAACTCACCTTAACCCCTCTCTTTCTTTCTTCTTCTCAAGTGTTTACTAACTCTTGTTGCACCTTCACATCTCAAACTAATTGGTTCCAATTTTTAAACGCTATGTCTTTCTTTTCTTAACTCTGTAAAATACTCCAAGAGAAATGTACCAAAAAATGAAGGTCTACTATTGTGTTTGGTTACAACCATTTTCTCATTCTTACAATCCAGAAAGTCACCCAAGAAACAGAGCATTGTGCACAAGAAGAGCCCCACTTTTCCCAATTCTCTATCTTCCATGACCAGTGGCTAACATTTCTCAGACTGCAATTCTATTAAAATCCATTGCAATTTCAACGTCTCTTTATTTTATGTCTGTTTATTTTTTGTCTTGCTTAAATTATATGCCCAAATTATTTCCAATATAGTTAGTAATCTCACGCTCTAAAGATCTAATAATGAAATAGACATCACATGGATAGGATGGAAACGGCTGCAATATCCCGAGGGTTGGCATTTTACAATTCGTTCATGTATATGATTAGTTGTACAATTTAATATACACATATTTTTTGACAAAATATTTTCAATTCTATCTTCTAATTCAATTTGATAAATTTATATGTATAAATAAATATTGTCACTAAATACATGTATGTATGTTTAGATAAATGTACAAGTGATTTTCTGTATATTACTACTAATAAGTTTTACCATACTATTTGTTTACTTAAGTTCTAGCCATGTTAAAGTTATTTTAATGAGTTAACTCAATCTAATAAATTTTTAGTTTCTAAAAAATGATACAAAAATTAAAGACGGTCACACGCACACGTCATACATTTATATATGAAAAACAGAATATTAGAAATCCATGCCAAAAAAAAGTAGAAATCTTTAAAGCTTAAAGAAACTACTATAATAAATGTGTAGAAATGATTTGATTTTTTGGGGAGCAAAAACATGAATATTTTCCATTTCGAGAAAACCTCCAGCTAAGTAAGATGCTTGAAATAAAAATGTAACGTATCCTTGAATACAAAAATAAAAACTGAAATTTCTATGTTTGAATTCAAAAGAAAAAGATTAGTAAATGCAACTTGCTTAATCTTGGTTACTAGAGATTCAGAAACAGCTAAGCATCGGACATATGTTTCCTAACAAAAATATGACATATATACATAATTTGAATATTTTAAATAAAGAAAGAATAAATTGAAACCGATAGAACTTAATAAATTATTACCAAATAAAGAGATTAATTGATAATCTAAAAGTACATAGAAAGGAAATATAAAAATCGTAGGAGCAGAAATCTTGAAAAAGATATTTAAAGAATCAATGAAAAAAGGCAAATAATAGTCATACTAAGCCGTTTACTTGAATGTTTCTTACTAAAACTTGAGATTCTCTACCATAATTATGAAGATTTTTATACATTAATGTTTAGGAAATGTTAGAATCAATAAATAGAACCAACTCGTCGTTCCTCTCTAATCTCATTCACACATACCACACAGAAACTCTTTCGTGTTCCTTTGACCATGGAACTCAATCTCGCAACTCCTACGTCATGTTCCTCTAGCAGTATCTCATCATCTTCTCATGAGATCACCCTCCCGAGGACCGGTTTTTTAACCGATCCCAAGGGAAAAATGAAAGAGCAAATCACGGTTGAGCCAGCGACTGAAACTCCGAGGCTAGAGTTTCGCTTCTTGTTCAATGAAAACATGCGGAACTCTAGTTTCGAGGCAGAAGGGACGAGGAATAACGAGGCTAAAGCTAGGGTTTTTGCATGTACGTTCTGCAAGAAAGAGTTCTCTACTTCTCAAGCCTTAGGAGGACATCAAAACGCTCATAAGCAAGAACGGACGATGGCCAAAAGGCGTAAAGAGATGGAAATCAAGTATCCTGGACTCTCTTTCTACAGTCAGTATCATCATCCACCAAGTGGTACCGTTTCCTACAGTGACCTTGGAGTTCGTTACAACCCTAACTTTGGTAAATCTAGGCCCTATCCGTTCAACATCCTTAGATGCCGATACGGATACCGAGGAGCGTTGAACATGAATTCGCATATTCCTCTGTTGTCTCACTTGTCTTCTGTTCAAAAGACAGACGATATGTCGAAAAATCTGATTTCGAAACTAGAAGGAAACATTCATATGAATAGCGAGCAAGGCGAGAAACAACATCAATCGGAGACTGATGCTTCCAAGGATTCTGACATTGACTTGTCTCTCAAGTTGTAGATTGCATTAGTTTTTTCTTCTTCTTTTGTTATATTTTATTAGTTGGTTCTTTCTTGATTCTGCATTTCTTTCATATTGTGCTTTTTTCATCTTAATGTTTAAGCTTATATATCATAGTTTGATTTCCCTATAGTCCTCTATTTGATACACAAAACGAAAGTACTCAATATTTTTTGTGTTAACTTCTATATTTCAAAATTTAAAAGCGTTTTGTTTTGTGTAGATAACAGCTAATCTGATGAACTTAAAACAGGATAGTAATCCTAATAATATTTGAAAGTTGAGCAGTTAATTTGATTTATTAATTTGATTGTGTTACAATTAGCTAATATGGAGGAAAAAAAAAACCGATACTTTTCAAAAGTTCCCATTAAAACGGATACTCATACTTAATCATTCTACAATGATTAGAACTTGGAGTTCTAGCTTGCGGATATGAACAGAGTACAAAACTAATACAAAAAGAAAATGATGTAGTTGTCTAGCTGACCGTAGAAGATTGCAATTTGATGAGTATACAAGTTTATTTTATTATTCCCTCCCATTTTTTTTAAATCTCATTTTAGATATTTTCACACATATTACAAAAATAATTCAAATTTCTATTTTATCTCTTATTAATTATATTATATAAAATATTCACAATAATTAATAAGTTAAAGAGATAGTGCTAAAATTGAGAATTTGATTAAAAATCTACATTGAAAACATAAAACGACACTTAAAATAAAACAAATTTTAGATTCTAAAATAACACTTAAAAAGAATCGGAGAAAATCGTATTTTTGGGTCAAATATGGCCATAGTTTTTTTTTTTTTTTTTTTTATCACGATCGAACTTTTACTTAATACTTTAACTCAATAAAAACTTCACGAATGTTGGTAAAGAATTATAAGAATTATATAAAAATCTTGCTTTTTAATAAATAGATATGTTACCTGAAATCATAGGAAAAAGATAAAGTAAACATCATAAAATAGTAAAAATACCAATGAAAGTAACATAATTTTTGTGGAATTTATTTGCTTGTTTATTTTTTTTTTGGGATAATTGATTGAATTATTTTATTTTATTTTTTTGATAAAAATTTATTTTTTTGCTTGTTACGAAGAATTGATTTTGTTGGTGCTTTGTGAGCGCATTCATGTACATATTAGCCACGTCAACATAAACTCAAATGGATATATAACAAATTAAAAATCTTATGACAAACTTTGAAAGTTGTTAATAAGTTCTATCCAAATTTATGCTTCGTTCGATGAAAAAAATGGACATGCAAAAAAAAATCATCACGCGCCTAATATCTGAAAACAGTAAAATTGGCCAAAACCGTGGCCCAACATTTCCTTTAAGCCTATAAAGCCCAATATATATTCGTACAATATTAATCTCCTTTTTAATGTTTTATTTACTATATTATTTTTGAATGGACAAAATTGAATTAAGGAATTGTATGGATTATATATATAAAATATGTAATTATACATGATATCAAATTAAAATAATAAAAACAATTGAATAAAGTTAGACATAATTACAATTTCACTGCGACTTACTATTTTTTCTTTTTCTTGTATCGATAAATATCTATTGTATTGTATTATTATTGGATGTCTGTTTCGATCCGTTCTAAAACTCATAATAATTGAAGGATGTGTTTAGTCTAGATCCTAAGAAGCTGAACTTGGTGATGAAGGTTTTGTGCTGGATTTTGAGGAAAAGTGCATCAAGATTTCAAATTCGGTAATTGAACGAAACAAGAAATAATGGGAGAATTTCATCACCGGTCAGTTCTATGGGGATGCCCCGTCTCGAAAAGCAGCTTACGCTATCGCAAACGGGATTTGGAGTAACCGCTATCGTGATATCTCCATTTCTAGATTGAGTGAAAAAGTTTTTCTATTTCGTATTCCTTATGCAGCTAAGCGAAGAAGAGTGTTGAGTCAGGGAATATGGCATTTTGACGGAGAAGAGTGTTGAGTCAAGGAATATGGCATTTTGCAAGTGTCACTTGATTGTTTATATCCTCTTTTTGAATAACAATTGTCGTATCCTCCATTTTTGCTTTCTTTGGACACGATACTTCTTCATGTGTCAACGAGAAGCAAGTAAAGCAATGTTAACCCAAGTCTTCATATTCAAAAATCACATTAACTTCTTTTCCTTCAGGAAGCTTAATAGAATTGCAAGTAACAAGAGGAGAAAAGGCCTGAAGGAATTTGATCAGGTTTTAATCATATTAAAACAACCTAAAACAAATTCTATTGCCCGGATCATATGTCAATTGAATCTCGTTTATGGATCTCGAGAATACCTGGGAATTGAGCAGCGGAAGGTAATCAGGAATTCGAGATCAATAGCGCCTCAGATGCTGCGTCTCTACAGAAGTCCACACGCACACAAACTGGATGACAGAGATGTTAGTGCCTTTGTGAACAATTCACCTTGAGATTCCTGTGTTTCTGGTGGCTGTGAAATTAGGTTAAGGGCTCCAAAAGTCGTGCCTCTATCTTATATAGGACGACATAGAAGAAGACCTAGTTAACCGACAAACCGAACCGATTTAATTTAAGTTATAAATTAAAACCAGGTTATGTCTCGGACGTGTGTCGGTCGACACCAATAGGTGTGTCGATCGACACACTCACAGAAACATCAAAATAATGTATATCCAATATACATTAATCAGATCATTACACTAATGATCAATCCCAACATTGTTTATCCAGTTTGTTTAGGTGTGTGACCCTATAGGATCATGTAATACTAACAATGAGTTCTTAACTCACAGATTACAAGTGGCTTCTAGCAAAGCATTGTAACCACTTAGTATCACATGATTGTCTTATCTCGACAACTATATATGAGAGTAAATACAAATGTGATTTCAAGACATTCCCAACATGAACCTCAACCCAAACTCTACAGTCTGAAGCATCCTTTTCCACCACCCTTACGATTGTAGTGTCGATAGCGTCCATAGTCCCGTTGTTCCAATAGTGTAGAGGGACTCCATGGATTCCGATCCAGAAAGGTATGAAAGACGGGAAGGACTCCGACACAATAGGTTCCCATCTCTGGAGTGTAAACATCCACTTGCGGTAGTGGAAGGGGGCACGATCGAGGATTGAGCGGAGGTCAGCTTCAGTTCTAAAGCGGAACATAAACTTGTCTGGTCCCAGATCTCGATACGTGATTTCTCCTTGGATCTTCCAGATCGATGGCATGAAAGCCACAAGCGCTTTAGTGTTTTGTAAGTCAGGATTCGTAACCCTCCCAACGAGGGTTAAACGATTAGCTTCTATAAGTCTTCTATTGTCGACACTAGGTATTTGGATTGGAGGGTTTCTTACCCAATGCTTGGATTGTACGCCATAGGGTGTCTTGGGCCACTCGCGTTTGTCTTGTCGTTGAGCCATAGGAGAGGATCTTACCGTAGAAGACTGTAGAGATTGAGAAACTGAGAGAGAGACGACTGCACGAGATAGTAAGGTCGCAGCTAGTGCGAAAGCGGTTGGAAGTCGATGCACGTAGGGTCTTCTGCGCTGCAAGCTACTCCAAATCCTAGCAAATAACCGAATAAAAAACTAAAATTCAGAGAAAATGAGAGAAACTTCAAACCAAATTGGACGTTAAAGTAGCATAGGGAAGGCTCGAGGTTGTGGAGGACAATGATTACACAAGATCTATAAGATCACCCCGGAAAAAGGATGTTGTAGGACTTTATAGGGATGAGATTTAGGGTTGGAGTCGGCGCCGCTTTAGAGAAACCCTAGGAGACATTGCTTTAGTCCTACGGAGTAACGTTTTGTATGATCACCATAGTACAAAAAGTTAGACGTTTGTCTTGATACACATTAAATATTGGACAATTCAATTTTTCTAAAATTAGTGAATTAATTCGGTTTTACGACTTAGGTGATCAAAATTAGTATTAACTATTGGTAAAATCATCGGATTTAGCGCATATTTTCTATTTTTATTTTAAATTGTTCATTAATGAAATGGGGTTTAGTTTGTTTTTTTTGGACTATTTTCTTTCTTTTTGAAGTTTGTATATAAACCATGTTATATAACAAATTCAAAATACCGTCACTTTTAGTATTTCATATTCAAGAAATCACACAACAAAACTCGGAGGCTAGAGTTTTGTTATATTATCAAAGTTTCCAATGCCATTAAAACAAATGAGTCTATATGAGTTAAAGCAATGGTATCTAATCTAAACAAGTTCCTCTCTTGGATCTTAGTAGGTACAAGTTGCATTCAATTATTACTCATCAATTTAATAGCATTCACTCCCGATCTCAACCACCCATCACATGCTCTTCTCTCCCTAACTATATAAAACCTCTCTCAATACTACTTGTAAACCAAAAACACAAAAAAAGAACAAATGGCGAGCATTAGCATGATCAAAGTTCTCGTACCTATAATATGCCTTCTTCTTGCTTCCATGGTTATTACAACAAGAACCGAAGCAGCTGTGTCTTGCAGCACGGTCGTAGCCAACCTTTACCCGTGCGCTACGTACGTGTTGCAAGGAGGAAGCATCTCAGCCACGTGTTGCAACGGTATCAAGATGCTCAACGGACAGGCCAAGAACGCACCAGACAGACAAAGTGTGTGTCGATGCATCAAGTCTGCAATAGGAGGATTTTCTTACACTCCTAAGAATCTCAAGAATGCGGCGGCTTTGCCCGGTAAATGCGGTGTCAATCTACCTTACAAGATCGACCCTTCCACCAACTGCGATAGGTATGCATCATGCACGATGATGATATAAAAAAAAAAAAAACACTTGAAAATAACTAAGATTTGCTTTTGTTTTGCTTAAGTAAAGACTTGTTCTTTTGTTCAATGGATACAGGATTAAATGAAGGAAGAAGCTGCCTTGCAAAGATGGGAGATCCCAAGAATAATAAAACGATCGACATGTGTTTTGTGATAGTATTGTAACACGATCGAGTTGGGTTTTTGTTATCGAAGAAGACAGTGATGTAAACGAATATCTACGTTCTATACATTTAAAACACTTGAGACTCACGTCATGGGTACCGCATTGTCTAGTCGAAAACTGTACCAACGTTTAACATCTATTAGGAGATAAAAACTTGGAAAAACTCTTTAAATTGAATGTATGAAAAAGAAAACTATATTAAAGTTTTACGGTAGAAGATAAATAAATAATTAAAAAGGGTCGTGGTACGGTCTACGAGAACCATGTATAAATGCAAGGCTGATGATGGTTGAGAGAGTTAAAAGGATTTGTGGTCCGTTTTAATAAGAATATATGTATATGGAGAAGAAAATTCTTAATCCAAACTCAGTGGTTAAGGTCTCCCTCTCCCTCTCACTCTCACTCTCACTATAGCCCATAATTTATTCCTTAGACATCATCAATCAGTTGATCTACACCAAATAGAAGAAAATACTAGTACTATTTATCATATTGGTTATTGTCCCTAGATATGGACGTCGAGCTAGTAATTAAGTGGGCCTCCAAGTTTTGTAATAAATCCTTTGTTAAACAAAAAGCGAGAAGATGTGAAGCAAACGTGGCAAAGAATCCATGGATTCATTCAATTTTGTCAGTATTACACAGAGATTGCTTCGGTCGCCTTCCAAAAACAAAAATCTATGTGCTGCCGACTCAAAACGATTCAGACTCCTCTAATTTATTGCATTTTTTCTTTTCTTAATAAATCATACTTTACTTTCCCATCTAAAAAGTCCTTTTAATAATGACAAAAAGGATAATTAATGGCATATGATGTTATCTTTCACTAAACTAATCATTTATACAAATCTCACCAGTACATCAAACTCTTTATTTTTAAAATGAGTACCATAAAACGTGGGGGAGGTACATATAAACCTAGTTCACACACACATATAGCTACTGTTTATAATAATAATAAAAAAAGTAAATCAATTTAGAAATCAATAATTGAAGTGACGCAAGTAAGTAAGTGTTGAATTGTAGTGGGGAGTTGTTAGGATTCGCCAAATAGTTTGGTGCCACTTCTGATGATCTCATCCTCAAAGATTGTTTCTTCTTCGTCAGTGCTTGTTGCTTGTATTACTCACCCCCCTTGATTCTGCTTTCTTCAATATTATTGTTTGTTATATAAGATACCTGTACAAACCTGATTCGAGGGACCCAACAACACAGAGTTACTACTCATGATTCTTATAAGTCTACGTGGTTATGTGTATATATCTTTCTTTTACTAGACAAAATAAATATCTGTAGGAAGAAACAGAGCCATCACTAATTGGCTTTTAGTTTCTTAATTACTTGTCTAGAGATTTATTCACTCACAGAAGACCAAAATAAAGAAAAAAGAAGCAAAAATCGCATATAAAAAGAGGTCCCCACTTTGTCTTAACAGATAACCACAAACAAAACCCAAGAGAGACAAATCATTATAGATAATCCTCATCTCAACGCTCTGGGAGAGGCAGAAATTCACGCCGTAAAAATGCGCCGCCTGCTACTTGAATTTCACGGCGGCGGAAACGAGACTTCCGGCGGAGATGGGTACTTAAAAGAGATGAACTTCGATGCAAACATGGTGATCATTCTGGCGGCTCTTTTATGTGCTCTGGTATTAGCGCTGGGTCTGAATTCGGTGCTCCGATGCGCGATGAGATGCGGGTTTGGAATATCTTCAGCAGCGACGGTGGCGGCGGGTGATAGGAAGGGATTGAAGAAACGAGAGCTGAAGAGGTTTCCTGTGGCGGCGTATGGATCGAGCGAGGTGGAGATAGGGGCGACGGAGTGTGCGATATGTCTGGGGGAGTTCGCGGACGGGGAGAGGGTAAGAGTGCTTCCGCCGTGTAACCATAGCTACCATATGGCTTGTATCGACACGTGGCTTGTATCCCACTCTTCATGTCCGAATTGTCGGCATTCTCTCATCGACCTCCACGTGGCGGGATCATGATTGATTTAAATGATCACAGAAAGAGAGTTTAATTATAGATGGGATTAGATTAGCTAGCTTCTTCTTTAGTCAGTCGTAGAGTTTTGTTAAGATATTTGTCGTATACAAGTTGCGGTGAATCACATTACTATTATTTACGGGTAAGAAAAACGCAATGGTGGTTGAAGAGGGAACTTGGAAACGGCACGGCGTGTTGTTTGGCTAGGGTTAGTATATATTATATATACTGTAGTCTAGTTGTTGGGAGTGAGTGAGTGGGAGTGATGATGGGTGATGATGAAGAAGAAGAGCGGAGGTGGTTGTGGAAGGTCAAAGTTGCTGTAAGGGTCAAAAGTGTCCATTTGAAGCTCATTCTCGACAACCATTATCTCAGATTCGATTCTCAATCCAAACCCAAGCGCAAATCCAGATTCCGATTCCTACGGAATCTTCTTCTCCTCAAGTTTCTCCCGAGACGGAAACGCAGACCCAAGAGATTCATCGTCGCCGTCGGACAAGAGAAAAAGAAATGGGATGAGGAAACAAGCTTGAATCGCCGTCGATCGTTGGGTTTCGCTGGTCTGCTCACTCTAATCTTTATCACCCTCGATTTTGTGCTGCCATGGATCAATCGCGTCTTGCCTCAGATCATCATGAGCACAACTAGATATTAGTTTTTTTTTTTATGTTTCCTGTTTTCATGTGTGTGTGGCTCTCTGCAAAGAGTGATTGTTGTTTCACCTCTCTAAAGTAAAAGTCATCAAAGTTTATATATACATATTACAGCCGCCTGAGCTATGGTTTTTGATTATTACATCTGTTTTAAGTATTTTTCTCCAAAACAAACCTCATCTCAAGCCTCACCACACACCCGGAAATAAAACAACAAGAGATTCCTCATTTCTTCAACCAATTTGACTCGAACAAGGCTTTGTATAAATAATAATAATACCTCTCTCAAGAATAAAAATAGCTAGCTAGCTCAGGGGCTCATGAGCTACACTTGCGTCTCTCTCATGTTCTTGTACAGCTGAGGACGAACCATGCTCTGTGCTGCTTTGTTCTTCTGCCATTGTATTGGGATTGGGAATCACTTTCTGTTTCAGATATGCCTCTAGAGGAAACGTTGCAGCTTGGAGAAGGCTCACCATGCTCACTCGACCGGCCGGGTCTGAGTTTAAATCAATGTTTGCTGCTTCAACCGGTGGAATGCTCTCCGCTTCTGTCTCGTCTCTACACTCTGACTGTTGACTCGCCTGCCCTGCTGCTGCTTCTCCTCTGTTCCGTTTCCGCATCATCAGCGTCTTGAACCGTCTCTTCACTGCCTCGCATACAGTGCAAGTGCACGACGGCTTGTGTTTCCCTTTTCCGCTCGGTGGCTGGCTGCACACGATGCAAGAGCACCCTGCTCGGTGTCGAGGGTGTTTCGTCGTAGCTGCTACAGCCGTGTTATCCCCTTCTCCGTTACCGTTCGCTGCTGCGTTTGCTAAAGTATCTAAAGCAGATGCGTCCTGCGACGATGATGCTACTCTTCTCCTTTTGAACTCTGTGGATAAAGAAAACTTAAAAACAGTTTCAAATGGAAATATAGTTGGAGAATCATTTACCTTTGTTCAACCGGATAAGTGTATCTTGTTCTCTTGGAGAAAGTTCATCAGGTGCAGAACAAGAAGACCTGCGAGGTTTTGTACACAGATTGTAAGACCTAGCTTTCTAGATATTATAATGGAGACTAGTTTAGGTTAAGCACATGAGCATGTATATACCTGGCAGGATCCAAGAGATTATCGGAGCAAGACCACTTTGGTGGAACAAGAGTATCCACAGGAAGCCGTCGCCATTTCCCACAGGCATCACACTGTACCCATTGCTCTTGTTCCCTGAGACATGAATCACCATCTCAGATTTTCAATTCCTTTTCACTTCCGTATCATTACAAGAGGACTCACCCTGATTGGCGTGACACGAATACGCTCCTCTTCCCGAAAACTGGTGGTTCCTGCAAGTACATGCTGATTTCAGCAAAAATTACAGTGCCAAAAAGGTGGGGCTAGCAACTCACGTCGTATTCTTCGAAATCGTGATCTTCCACTGTAAAGATGCTTGGTTTGGCGGATGGGGGTGGCCGCAGCAGTTCCTGTGCCTCCTCCCAAGTTAGTCTCAGTTCTAGAACATCTACGCTTTCAATGAGCAGTCTCTTGCTCTTACTCCCGATGTTTCGTGCCCGTTTCCTAGCAGGCATTAGGGACGACTGTAGCAATAGGTTATCCTTTGCCATGTCTTCAGACTTTTCAAGTTTAGCCCAGTTTATGTCGCCACATCCCGGATTCATGTTGTTGGCAAACATGTTCAGATTCGGTTCACTGCTTCCCTTGAACATCTGAAGAAACCACATCACAAAAATCCTTCACTGTGTGATTCTTATTATGCATTTCTGGTATGCTATTACGATTTATGTATATGCTTTCTACCTGTGCTGCTGTAGAGTTAGTCGCTTTACGGTATCCCATTACGAGCTTTCCTTCAGGTTCTGTTCGGCTAAACGTTACTGTAGATTAAATAAAAAAGATTCAAGACATCAGACCTAAGAACAGGTAGTGCTTATTTCTTCTTGGAATGTATGGAACACAAATACATGATCGAGAAAAGCTTTATTTCTGAATATATGACTTAGTCCTCACCAGGGTTCCATCAACAAGCCAATGAAGAATATATTGAATTTAATGAAACAAAAGGGTTTGAAAAGTTACCAGTGTCACCAGCTTGCAACTGCATGGACTGTATGCAAGGAGTCACACCTTCCAAAACGTACATTCTGCTGTTATTATTAGGCCAAAACCTGAACTGGAACACCCATTCTTTTCCTTTTATGTCTTGTATCTTTAACGGGAGTCCCTCAGGTTGAGAGATAGGAGGAAAATATGCCTACATACCCAGCATTTTAGATGGCTACAGTTTGGGAATATCAAATAAGTGTACCAAGAGAAACAAGTATACCTCTGCACATGCTTTGGGGAGAACCAGACGACCAATACGTCCAGCATCACTTGCACTCAGAACTTTTTCAAAGAGTGGAACGATTTTGGAGTTTGAGCTTAGAGAATCAACAGTTAAGGAACAAAAGAAAATCCTAAGTAAGAGAACAAATAGCGCATCAATAATAAGATATAATTATGAACATACAGATGAGGATACTGTCCGGATAGTTGTTGAAGCTCCTGGTCAGTAATCCTAGGCCAATAACGGGGAAGCAATTGTGTCTTACCGCGGCCTTCTGGAGGAGGCCGAGCGACATGAATCTGCGAGACGAGGCTCCCGTTTGTCTCTAAGCCAGCAGGAGTGGGAGCTGAATTTGCAGGTTTTGGAAGAAGTTGTCTGGACCGAGGAGCCAGTTGGAAAATCGGACTAGTCTTACCTCTGTCATCAACAAGAGCAGAATCGTGAAACGGATTTGTCATAGGTCCAAGCGAAATGCTCAAGTTTGGTAGTTCCTGCGTTTCTTTCTTTTCGGTTTTGTGTCTGAGAGCATCGAGTCGTGCAGGAAGAAGAGATTCTTCTTGTTTCATCTGGAGAAAAGATTGACTGGATCCTATTCTTTGAAACTGAAGCAAGTGCTTGAGATTTGTCCTGCCTACATGCTCTGCTGAAGCAAACGATGACAATTCTCTACTCTTCTCGAATTTAAGAATCCCGATCCCGTTGGATTCATGGCTTACGTTCATCTGTAAGAGAAAATTACAGGAATATCAAGAAACAGAGAACCCAAGACCCAGAAATGGATTTGATTCAATAGTCTTACAGAGAAGAGTCCGGATTTCTTGGCGCAGCTAATACAGGAAACACCACCATTATCTAGAAGCTCCATCATAAATCTTGAAGCAATGCATCCACAGTGAAGACGCTGAGAAAAGACGCACAAAAACACTGTATTACAAAACAATTGGAATGATACATTTGAGCGTTGAACACGTGTAAGCCATTGATGTTTCTTCTTCTACCTTGTCACATGAATTACATTCTCTCCAACCAGATTCCTCGGCGTGAAACACTTGGCAGAAAATGGATTGCTCATACGCGGACCTATCGTAAACCAACATTGTCAAATTTAGTCAGAAACTAGGAACCAATTCAATGAAATCTGGATTCACCAATTCGGGCTCACTACTCAATCGAATATGAAATTCGTCGGAATAGTATTTGAAATTGGAGGGAACAAGTGAAGCGCGCACTTACCCACACTTGTCGCAGAGAGAGACAAACTCGCCGGATCGCATCGGCCAGCCTCTCCTCCAATTCTCCGACGTGGAGGCGGCACCGCACTGTGCGTTCATGCAAACCTTTGTAGTTGTTGACTCCATGATTGACCAAGTGAGATGCTCGATTAATCAACTGTCAAATCGAATTAGATTGAAGGAGCCACGAGAGGAGAGCCTTTCTCTCCGATTCTCTTAGACCCAGTAAACAAGCAGAAGAGATCGGTCAACTCAAAAGGCGATTGAAAAGCCAACGAGCTCTCCCTCCCTCGCGCAACTTATTCGAAGGGAATCAAAGAGTAGACAAGCAGAGACGAAACCCACGGAACTCGATTTGTGGGATCTCTCCAGCAACACGTATCCCTCTTTTCAATTTCCAATTGAAAGACTTCCCTTGTGGTTGTGGATGATGGTGAGAAGAAGAGAGTAAATAGCGAATCCAGTGGAGAAATTAAGGAGATTCCGGCGAGAGAGAGTCGTAAACCGGCGAAGTTCATGCAGGAAAGGAGAAGAGAGGAGGAAGAAGGGGTTGGGTGTAGAGAGGAGACGAAAAATATGCATGCACGATGAATGATGCTTAAAGCCACCGCAAAACTTCCTCTTCTCTCAACCCTCTCAACCCTTTTTTTTTTTTTTTTCGGGTACAATAATAAATTAAAACATTTTTTTAAAAATGTGGATCGAGGGTTTTTAAAGATTACTACGGAGGCAAACATTTGAGGTCACGCGCTCGCTACATACATTACACGCATTTTCGTAATGATACCCTTCTTGGGCCCTACTCTCATGTCTTTCTTTGAAAAGTATTATTCATAATAAAATGGTATATTTTTCGAGTAAAAATCACGTAAGAAATTTGGATGAATGATGTGTTTAGATACCAAATGTTTCAATCATCTCACTCTTGATTATTTTCTACACTTCGTACGTGTAATCCACGATTACGGTTGATTACAAACCACGACCCTAATAGATTATAACTTTTTTCTTAAGGGTTTTACAAAACTTGAATGTGTAGACGTATAAACTATAAAGATTAAAGAGGATAGATATCAAAATTATTATCTATTCGGATTCATACGAAGATAGTGGAATAGTGTTAAATACTACCCGTTGACCATATATTCTTTGGATATTATTACTTACTTGGTAACAAACACGTAATTTGTTTTGTTATATGTAGAAAAGAGTTGACAATATTTATAACAAAAGGTGATCCATTCAAACTCTCTATATATGATTTAGAATCCAAAACTAATGGTACGCCTATTATTATTTTATTGCAAGAAAACAATCACTCTATAAAGATATATATGTATTGATTTGTTTTGAAGAATGATATAGTAAGTGGGATTATGTAAATTTTCCACGTCACGTTGAAACGAGGAATGGGTCGTCATGGGTCCTCTGCCGTCCAAAGGAAGTAGAAAAGTAGCCGCGCACGTGTCGACGATCGGTAACGGCACCGTTTTTGCGATTATTCTGCATTTAAGGAGCTTCTTGCATGACGTCGTATGACGGAAAGATGACGTAAGGGAGACACACTCACGCGCTCGTACATAAGGTGGGTAAGGTGGAGTCGTGAAACTGACATCGCGATTAAGGTGCACGTTAGGTAAGGGGCGCGTGTGTAACGTTATTTGATGCAGATCTGTCCGTCGAAGCACGCTAAAAAGGTTGTTTGTGGGGAGCGTTGATGAGAAAAAGAATATCTTCCTGCTCTCGCACGCACAAATCTGTCGGAATATTTTTTTATTAATCTACGGTTGTTAATGACGTGTCAAAAATAAACTAACGGTGCCCTTTTAAAATACTTTTAGGCTCTAAGCCCGACTCTTAGGCCCACAGCAATATTGTTAACTGGTGATATAGGGCAGTCCGGCCCATTTTTGTTAGCACAATTGAATCGAATTCCTCCTTCCTTATCCACTTGCGAAGAAGTGAACTGAGAGAAGGCGAAAGATTCTGCTCTCAATTTTCTCGGCGGCGAAACGGAAATGGCGGGAAGATCGATTTGTTCTGTATCGTTGTCTTCTTCACTGTGCATTTCTTCTTCGTCATCATTGCGCGCGCTTTCATTCCCGAAGCAATCGGTGCGGATTTCGCCCAGGACGAACAGATTTCCCAGTTAAGATAGATCCGTAGTGAATAGTATTAGTTTTCTGAATTTGGTCGCTGAGGGGCGTTTGTTGATAATGATTTGGGCAGGGATATATGCAATAACTAGCAACGACATCAAAGTCGGACTCAATCTCGAAGTGGATGGTGCTCCTTGGCGTGTTCTCGGTATAGATTCTTGTTTTCTTAGTTTAGGGATTTGGAACCTCTGTTGTGTGGGTGTATAATTTTGGTCTTTGTGGGTGTGGGAGCAGAGTTTCTTCATGTGAAACCAGGGAAAGGTGCTGCGTTCGTGAGAACCAAAATCAGGAATTACGTCAATGGTAGCACCGTCGAGAGAACCTTCCGTGCTGGAATTAGTGTATGTAGACCCTCCTCCTCTTCTAGCTTTGATTGTTTGAGAACATGTTTTAGCAGTGAAAGTTGGTGGAATGTGAAAGGAGTTTCATATTGATGACACTCTTGATTTTTGAGTAACAAGACTCTCTCCTCTTGTGACTCTCTTAACCTCGTTGTTGATTCTTAAACTGTGTGATTCAACACCAAAAGCATATTTAAGCAAATGCTCAGAAGTAGTGGAAGGAAGGAAATTGTAATCATGTGAATGTTGAGTGGAATGTCTTGTTTTCTAGATGGAAGAGGCAAATGTGTTCAAGGAGACGAAGCAATTCACATACAAAGACGGGTCGCAGTTTGTGTTCATGGACTTGGTATATTATATGATGATTCTTTTGATGTTTCAAATGGGTATAAGTGATTAAAAAACCGTTTTGTTTGTTTGATTGTTTGTGTGTGCAGAGCAGTTATGAAGAAACACGGTTAAACGAGGCAGATATGGGGGACAAGACGAGATGGCTGAAAGAAGGAATGGACTGCAATCTGCTCTTCTGGAAGGACAAGGTTTTACATCCCATTTTTGAGTTTAAAAGCTACTAATAATAATCTCATCACGTCTCCTTTCTATCTCTCTATGGCTTTCAGGTTATCGATTTTGAATTGCCGATTACAGTTCAGTTGAAGATAGTTGATGTTGATCCTGGTCTTCGAGGTGACACTGCACAAGGTAAATTAACCAATATTGCTGCAATACATAAAATCAATAAATGGTCCAAAGAAAGGTAGTTAATAGTGGTTTGATGATGCAGGTGGATCAAAGCCGGCGACACTGGAGACAGGTGCAGTAGTAAGTGTACCCTTGTTTGTAAACGTAGGCGAAGATATAATGGTGGACACAAGAACCGGTACCTACATGAGCCGGGCCTGAGAGAGAGGCTTTTTGTAACTGGTAAGTAAAAAATGTAAGATTACAATGGTTTTGGATTTGGAGTCATTATTAGTTGAGTGAAAAGCAGAGAGTTATAATGAAAAACTGAGGCAATTAGAGAGATTAAATGGCTCCAACCATTTGGCTTGTTGTTGCACAGACACTCCATTTTTGTAGAGACCGGTCAAAATTATAAGATCACTTTGCAAGTGCCAAGTAGTCAACTAGTGAGTGATTGCTCTACTAAATTATAGTAATAGTTCCGATATGGGCCCAACACAGCACAGCCCAAATGCTGCTCAATTAGTCTAAAGCACCGTGAAGATTAGTATCAGGGAATAACAAAACCCAACAGTAAGGTGTTGCTTTTGAGAGTGGAAGCTTAAAAAGTGGAACAATAAAACTTGTAATGCTCAATTCAAAACAATAAAGTAAGGTAAGGAATATAAATTTTAGTAATGCGCTTTTAGTGTTTAACGAGGAGTATAAAGGAGAGACATGACATGAGAAAAAGCTAAACAAGACATAATCATATTTAAATCCACTCATAAATGCTCAAGTATGAGTGTGTCTCTCAAATCTTAATAATTATAGTACTGCTCTATTTCTATTTAATTTGAGCTTACGTTTTCTCTGGACTGGACCACCATGTGTGTGAGTAAATGTGTATATGCATGGCTTAAATGAGTGCATGTATATTAGCTGACAAAAGTATTCATTAAAATTCAATGTAGTTTAATTATGAGAAATGAGTGATAGTGTGTGGGACACTCCATATAATTTAACTATACAATAATGAAGCATTAACAGAAAAAGCTCCTGCTTGGACCCTTTTGAGACTTTCACTTCACTCATTTTTGCTTTTTTTATGGAAAAGAACAACCAAAAAAGCGAAAGGAATGATTATTATCAACATATATATATAAAAAATTCTGTGGCAAAGTGAGACTCTGAGTAATACTTAGTGCGCCTGACTGACTTTTATGTGTTTTTTCAGGTCTCTTTTTTGAAAATGGTAACATGTCAACAGATTCAAATGAAATGTCTAAATAGGACAATATAACAGAACTGCAAAAACCTTAACACAAAGGCTTCAAAGAGTTAAGTCAATAAAGACTTCCTTTGACCAGCAACACTCTTTTGTGAGCCTTCAACATTTTCATAGCAATGAAACCATTTTTCTTCTAGAACATAAAAACTATATATTATAATTATATGATGATATGAAAAACTTAGTTAAGAAAAGGAATAAAGAAATTACAAAAAAAACAAGGATTTGAATCACTCCAAGTCTTGAGAGGGACATTGTATGAGCTCTAATATCTTCACCACTTCTTCCATTTCCGGTCTATTCGACGGAACTTGTGAACCACAAACCAACCCTAGTTTGATCACCGGGATCGCCTCCTCCGCCGGAAAATTCCCTCTCAGTCTCCCATCGACACATTCCTCCACCTTCCCTTCCTCTAAACTCTCCCTCACCGTCTCACACAGAACCACCACGTCATCCTCCGCATACTCAACCGGTCTCTTCCCGGTCACAACTTCCAAAACCAAGATCCCGAACCCGTACACATCGCATTTATCGGTTATTTTCACCGTCCTGCAAGCAAACTCCGGCGCTGTGTACCCTAACGCGCTCTGTACCTTGCCACTCAAGACACACCTATCCAACGCTGAAGCCAAGAGCCTAGCTAGACCAAAGTCAGAGACTTTAACTTCCCCATTGTCGTCTATGAGCACATTCGTCGCTTTGAGGTTATAGTGAGTGATGTTACTGCCGTGGAGATAAGCTAAACCTCTCGCTATCCCTAGAATGATGCTGAAACGTTGTCTCCACGTTAAGCAAACGCTTGAATCTCCATGGAGATGTCTGTGTAAGCTTCCTCCTGAGACGAACTCGTGAATCAGAAGCTGTAACGATTGCGTCCAGTAGTATCCTTTGATCTCCACTACATTCCCGTGTCGTAACTTGCCGAGTTTTCGCATCTCTCTCTCGAATTCCTCTTGCGATTTGATCAAACCGGAGACTGTTAGTTTCTTGACTGCTACGGTACGTCCATCTTGGAGATTCGTTCTGTAAACAACTCCGAAACCGCCACGGCCTAGCTCGCAGTCCTTATTGAGCAAAGCGTTTGCGCCGGTTGTGTCGAAAACGTCTGCCTCGCCTGAGAACATTACGAGTTTCCCGAATTCTTGATCTTTACTCGGCGAACAGCTAAACGTCTCTCCAACCGAAATCGCGAGATTCGCAGCAGCGGATGGATCCTTACGTGAGAGGTTAGAGCGTGCGTGGACGTTGAGTAGAGTGACGGCCACTACTCCAATCGCTATAAAAGCGGCTGCGCCAATCGCGATGATCGCGGATATGCTTAAAACGCTTTTCCTGATCCGACCGGTAATAGCTGGACCATTGGTTGGATTCGAAGAGTTTGGATTGAGTACGATTGGTTTAGGGTGAACAGAGAGACAAGAACGGTTCACGACGGAGCCGCAGAGAGATGGGTTTCCGGCGACGGCAGAGAGAGGAATGGTGTTGAAGAAACCTCCAGCTGGTAGCTCACCGGTGATGCTGTTGTGAGAGATGTTGAAAGTCACGAGATGAGACAATTTCTCCATCTCTTTAGGTAAGCTTCCGGAGATATTGTTACTCGATAAGTCTATGTACTCGAGGTTGCTTAAACCACCGATATTCGCTGGAATCTCACCGGAGAGTTTATTCTCCGACAGATCTCTACACAACACAGATATCAAATTACTTGCAATACAATACTGAGATGATTGAAACAGAGTTTCTTTTGAGAGCTATTTACTTACATTGTGTTTAAAGAGGAACAGTTTGAGATTTGCGCCGGAATCTGGCCGGAGAGATGGTTTCTCTGGAGATTAAGCTCTTTCAAAGAGACGGCTCCTCCGATCTCAGAAGGAACGGTTCCGTTGAGAAGATTATTACTGAGATCAAGAATCTCGACGAGTTTCAATCCTCCAATGCCGGTTGGTATCGAACCGAATAGAGAGTTGGTTGATACATTCAGCTGCACTAAGCTTTTGAGATTCCAAATGTTAGTCGGAATCTCACCGGAAAACTCATTGGACGAGAGATCAAGAACACGAAGACCTTGAAGAAAGCCAACCATGGAGAGAATGGAGTCGTTCCCTGATCTTTGATCGAGACTAAACCTTGAAAGAGAGGAGGAACTTGATTCTGAGTTTCCGTTGAACATCCACTTTAAGACATCTCCGGTGAATGAGTTCTTGCTGACATCAATGGAGATCAAGCTAGAGCAGTTTGAGATCGTGTGTGGAATCTCTCCAAGGAGCATGTTTGTGGATAGGTTCAGTTCTTTCAAAAACTCGAGGTTTCCGAGAGAGAAGGGAGCATTGCCGGAGAAGTTGTTAGCAGAGAGATCAAGAGTCTCGAGAGTAGCGATTTCGCCGAGCCAGTCAGGGATTTCTCCGACTAAAGAGTTTCCTCTCAATCGAATCGAGGTACACGACGATCCCAATGCTTTCATTGTCACCGGAAGATTCCCAGACAAGTAATTCTCAGATAAATCGATCGATTTCAGCGAAGAGCAACTTCCGATGTCGGAGGGAACATCGCCGGAAAACCAGTTCTTGGATAAGTTAATCTCACGGAGATCGTAGAGATTTCCGAGACCGTCAGGGATGGCTCCCTGGAAGAAATTCTCAGATAAGTCGAGGGATTTCAAGCTCTTGAGGAACCAGATTTCTTTGGGTAATCTGCCGGAGAGCTGATTGGTGGAGAGATTGAGGTGAGTGAGAGTAGAACAGTAGCTGAGGGAGACAGGAAGAGAACCCGTGAGTCTGTTGTTAGCGAAAGAGACGGATCTTAGCGACCCGCATTGCTCGAAAAACCCGTCTGGGATCCGACCCGAGAGATTGTTGCCGCTGAAGTCGAGGAGCTGGAGAGAGCCCGAGTGAGGGAACTCAGGGTTTAGGGTGCCGGTGAGGTTGTTGTTGGAGAGGATGAGAGTGTGGAGGAACTGGAGACGGAGGAGGCCGCGTCCGATGTGACCGGAGAGAGAGAAACCGTCCAGGCGGAGCTCGGTGACACGATTGGTGGCCGGGTCGCAGACGCAGCCGACCCAGTTGCAGGGGTCGTAGTCTTCGGAGTTCCAAGAGGAGAGCTTGGAGTGAGGGTCTTGGAGTCCGGATTTGAAAACGATGAGACCTAAAACGTCGTCGTTGAATGTTGGCTCTGCCGTCACTACTGAAACGGCGACCAAGATGAAGAGGAGACTGAGTGAAACGCCGTCGTCCAACATTTCGTCACCTTTTCTTTTTACGATAAAGAGAGAAGGCTAGTTCGCCATGGATGCTACAGAGCTCGGGTAAAGTCTGATGAAGCTTCCCTTTTACCGGAAAATTAGCAAAAACAGGGGAGCTTCAGTTTTCTTGAACTCCCGGCTGGTAGAAGATTCCCTGAGAAAATGAAAATGAAGATGAAGAGGCAGAGTTTGTTGAATAGAGAGGGAGAGAGAGAATACACAAAAGCTAGAGTAAAAGAAAAGGTAGAGAGAGCATTAATGGCGGACTCGAGAGGCTATTAGATTAGAATTGAGCTTAGAGAGATTTGGGAAAAAAGGAAAAAGAGAAAAAGCAGAGAGAGAGCAAATGAGGTAAACGGCGTAAGCACCGGAGAGAAAAAGGCTTAAGGACTCCAACAATTCTCCCCCGCTTTTTATTTCTTTAATTTTAGAGAATATTTTTCTTTTTCGAAATAAGAATAATAAAATGATTACAAAAACCATTCACGCTTATGCTTATGATTTTGAAAATGCAATGGAAAATGGAAGCAAGCAAGAAAGAGGATGGAGTAAAAGGGAAGGGATTGTGTTATGTCCCCAAAGCCTTTCTTGTCCCTTAGCATGCATTGCTACGCCATCATTTTCTTTTTCCAACATTTTTCATAACATTTTGTAATGCAAATTTAACTGAAATTATTTGGATAAATCTTATGAAGATGATGATGATGGTTCTAGTAGAGAGCTTCCACACCTCAACTCAACCACTACTATCACTCACGCATGTGTTTTACTAATTTCTCTGTTTTTTTTTAGTAAAAGAATAAAATTTGATTGTGTTTACTACAAAATTAATAAGTGACTTAAATGCACCTAGTGGAGAAGTGGCGTAAACGGTGCTCAGTGCTCTCTCTTTACTCTCCAATCTCACAACTCTGGATCTTCCGTTGACTTACCTCTTTTTTAAACAAAAACAATTCTTGCTTGATTTTTTTTATCATACTACTTGGTTGAATGTAATATATAACTCACTGTTTATTTTTTTGTACTAAAAATTTGGAGAATTTTAAATATATTATTCATAATAAGAGAGAAAAAAAAAAAAAAAAACAAGGATAATGAGTGAAATGATGAGGACAAAAAGCATTCTTCTACCTAACGATTTCAAAGACTCTTTTCTCTAGCTACCTTGTTTCATTCTCAAGCAACACTTCACATTATTATGTTAACATGTGTTACATTCATAACAATCTCTACGCAACTCCGTACAATATTATATATGTTTTTAATCACTTTTTTATTATATAATTCAGTTTATTTTTTAAGATAAAGTTTAGATTTACTGTGCATAAAGATAATATTAATTAGGCTGCAACCTCTCTTATTTGTTAGGTATTTTTTTCTAACAAAACATTGTACTTGTTAATAAATTTCTGCGTGTGTACATGATATGTTTATTAATAAATAAATGACACCAATAGGAAAGGAAAATAACATATAAAAGGCCCAAACCAAACTAATTAATGGACCTAAAACCATCATAATAATAGATATTAAAGCACAAGAGCCCAAAATGGTCCTATATGGTTGGAGTAACCTTGAAGTTGAAGCTGAACTCTTGTCTACTTTTACAACTCAAGTTGAGAAGAGAGTTGAGTGTTTGGATTATTATCAAGAGGCATGTATTGCGCCATTATCGCTCTTATCTCTGAGTCCATATATGTCTGCAGACACACACCATTACATACCAAATATGAATAAGTATATTTAGAAGGGTTTTGATGAAGCATATAAGAAAAATCAAAAAGAAATACCCGGATTCTGTATTTGTAAACAGTGAAAGCTCCTAAAGCAGCTGCACTCATTCCAATCAGTATGATCCCTATCACTCCCCAGCTTACATCTCCTCTTGCATCTTTACCTGGAAACAAGACAATTATAAACTCATCAGCTTTAATCTTCAATCTTGATATATTCCAAGAAATTGATGTACTATAAATATAGCCTAAGTACATACTTATGCAAATGTCGTGCTCTCTGATGTAGAGCAAGTTTCCACTACAGCTACATTCATAACTTCCCCATGTGTTCTTGCAATTGCAGCCGCGACATTGGCACTTTGTTTTTTCCTCGCACTCGTTCACATCTTCATTTTAGATTTACTCACACAATCAATATATATATATATATATGGCGTTTTGATTTGATTTCAATAACTCTATAATATAATTACCTTTGCAGTTTTTGAGGCCATCTCCTTTGAATCCAGGAGGACATTTGCAACCTTTTGAATGATCATCCTAAAAGAGAGGAGAGAAAGAATCTTTATAATTAATTCATTCAAGAGAAAAGCAGAGGAGGATGGAAGTAAGATTACACGGCAAGCGGAATAAGTTGTTCCCATTTGGGTTTGTTTCCAGCAACCTCCATTGTTTATTCCACAACGCAGAGCCCCCGAAGCTATCCAAATATTTTTAGACATATGTCAAGCTTTTTAGCTAGGAATCATAACATACACAAGATAATTTGTTGAGCTAATAATATGTTTGTTTACCTTCACAATGAGTGTAACCGTCGCCTGTAAACTTGACACCTTGAACAATGGGACATTGACATACTCTTCCTCTGAATGTGTCCTGATGACAACATTTACAAGATTAATTAATAATCTTCCTTTTATGGCAAACCTCTATCTATAAGCTTTTAATGATAAGAATCTTACACACCCTGCAAGCTGTAATGTTGGTTCTCTTATCCTCCCAACATCCTCCATTGTTATGCAAACACTCATTTGTTTCTATGTCTGCCCCCCCCCCCCAAAATCAAATCCAAAACTAGACGTTATCAATCAGTAACTAATGGAAAATTCAAACACAAGAAATAGTGTAGAGAGAGAGAGGACCTTCGGTTAAACAGATGGGTGGCTCAGTCGTTTCACGAAACCCTGAGCAAAGCGCTTTAAGCACCGCCGATCTCTCCAACTTCCCTGTGAGGAAGATGAACTCTTAATTGATTAATAACATATGTCTGAATGACATTGACGATCGAATATGGCTTGTGTTCTGACCTCTGTATTGTCTGTTATTTATTACAATTGTTGGTAGTATTGTCACATCTCCTCGTGAGCCTTTCCCAACCTTAAATCAAATTAAGCTCAAGTAATCAATGCAGCCGCTCTTTGGACTTACAAAAAAAAAAGAGAGATGAAAAGAAAAGAAAACTAACTTGTGCTTCTTGTTCTTCTTTAAGAACAGGATTCTCCACATCTGCTTCAATATCTCCCATGCACTTGTCTATTTTCTTCACATCCACTCCTACTCCAAAAACACATATAAGAGTAACATCTTCTCAACAATTAACATCAAAACATTTTTCCAAATCAGCATCACTTTGTGTAACCCTTACCAAGAGAGCCAATGACTTGATCAGCACATTTCTTGTTATACTTCTCTTCTTTCATGGGACACCGAATTGCGAAATCCGTTACATAATCCCACCAAAGCCAAGGCTTTCCGCTTTCATTCATCACTCTAAAGAAGCAAGCTTGTCGCAAATTTTGAACAATCACGTCTCTCCCGTTGTATCCTCTCGAGAAATCTTGCTCAGGGTCAGGTGCACAATACCTCCCTCCGTTTATGCATTGCGATTTGCACTGTCTACTTGCCAGAAACGCTTCAGGACAATACCTATTTCAAAACATTATGTTAGGTTTCCAACTCAAAAAATCAACAATGAATGAATGATACATACCAAGTGATGTAGTGGGGAGTGAAGCGAGTGTAGCCTCCTTTCTCAAGAATCTGAGCAGCTCCTTTGAACCTCTTGAGAAACCGGATTTGTGCATCACATTTAGGTCCGCATTCGTCATTGCTGTTCGTCCATAACTCGTAGGCTACTCGGTCGTTCGGGTGTGGAAGAGCCTCTCTCCAATCTAGACTTATATGAACTGGTTCTCCGTGAGCTATAGCCGTTTTGATGGCACTCCCTAGAGATCTGCTCACTAGCGCTGAAGGAATCGTTATGTTCTGCAAGTAATCCGCATCTGTCGACTCATCCTCCGGTGCGTCCATGGTGATGAGTGGTTCTGGTCTATTATCTACAACCAAGATCGTCGCTGCACCATCTCGTTGCGCGTTCCATGCCTTTAAAGTAAAGTAACAATCTGAGACAAAATCACAAACAACGACAACACCAACATTAGGTTACTTATGACACAAGTAAGTTCGGTTACGGGTTACTTGAGTGACAAGTCTCAAAATCGAAAGAATCAAAGAGAGGGAGAAAGGGACCTCCTCGATCGACGAGGACGAATGTGGGTAATCCGGAGACTCTTGATCTGAAATTGATATCGAAATCGTCGAAATTCTTGCAAGCTTTCTGGTTAGCTTTAGGGTAAACCACCGCACCGGACATGCTTCCACCATATTGAGGGACGCCGAAGTTGCCGAGAGCGCATTCGTAGACTCCTCTAATGGATTCCGGTGAAGTCACTCGTAGATTGTTCTTCTCCACCACGAATCTCCCTGTACACGAACCCAACCACGCCATGAAACACATCATTACAACTACATTCTCCGGCCTCATGATTCAGAGATAATCGATTAATTAAGTTTTTTTTTCAGATTGTTTTTTTTCAGAAATGGAAAGCGAGAAAAATGTTGAAAATTTTCTATTTTTGTGTGTGTTTTGGTAACTAAAACTTTGGAATCTGAAACTTTCACATTGCCCAAACCAAAAGAGAATTGAAACTGTCAAAACAACAGATTCAGGAAATGAGCAAAAATATCTTCAAAAGTTTCTATTGGTTCGACGTGGCAAGAGAAACGCTGTGATAGGTTTTGGGCTTAATCACCTTCTCAATGAACTATTTTATTCTGAATATTAGGCCTAGTTTAACTTCTAAATGGGCTATCTTATTCTTTATATTGGGTAGGTCTATATTGGAAGAATTTCTCACTTTTTGTTTAAATTTGCGCAATAGAGATTTGATTTCAAACAGATATTAGAAAATCAAATCGGAATACCTCACTTTTTTGGCCATTTATTTAATGATATAGTTGGCCTTCGTATTCCACGACTATGCTTTGATTCGCTTCCAAAACAAAACTATTTTTGTCATCTAAACATATTATTGTATATGCTTCAGAAACAAATATAATCGAATATCGAATTTAAATCAAATTGTAAACGCGCAGCCTTATATCCTAAATGTATAAAAGTGAATATACCCACATTAAAAATATATATAATCAGCTTTTTAGATTGTAATTACGTTACAACGGATCGTTCCTCAGCTTTGTATTTAAAGGTTTTGCCTCCTATCGTAATATACAATAAATCTTTTTACAATCTATAAGGATTCTTGACACAGGCATAGATTTGATTAATGTTGGTGGCGGATTTAAATTTGAAATAATAAACCCTTGTTGTTTTTCCATATTTTGTGGAAACTATGTTTGTTTGACTAGAATAAGTACGATGGAGACAGGACAAATTAACTAGTTTGAATTTTGTCATGTTTTTCACAAAATGAAATAATGTTTCAGTTTAAGAAAGAATGGTAAAATAGGAAGTCAATCTAAGAAATATGAGAGTGTACGTTGACCAAACAAGTACGGACGAAAAGTAAAGACAATTTTGAATTTTGACCAGAAAAAGTGTGAAAATTGCAGAGCGTTTATACTTAACCAACCTAAAGAGACTTTATTTTTTCCACACGGACGTTGCTTTCACTCTCTTACCTCTTACTAACCAAAGCTTCTGGAGTCATCTTCTTAGCAATATCTAAACTATAGTATTACTAGAGGAAATTTACGTTAAGCATTCAATTACCAATATGAACGTGTGGACATTATGCATTACACGTTTATAACGAATTTAAGCTTAGATTCTCTCTAGCTAGCTAGTATTAGAGCTACAATGAGTTTGATATTTTCTTGAGTCAAAGTTATTTTTATAATATTTTAGTTTTTTGATAAAATATCTTTATAATATTTAACAGGTTTATAATTCTATTGCACATACATACATGCGCATATTGACATGTATACTATACATACATTATACATACAAATGATGTTTTGGGTCTATCGAAAAAGAATCTTTTGATACATAACTTAAGAAGAAAGATTCTTGTCCGTTTAGCCAACTAATCTCTCATACCTAGATTTATTATAAAACTTATGACAATTTCTTTTCTAATCTATGACAAGTTTTATATGTATACAAAATTAGTTGAGCCATGAATCATGCATACATGTTTAATTATAAGGTACCAAACTGTACTCGTCAGCCTAAATTTGTTTTTATTTTGAATATTTAAACAGCACTTATCTAATTGTTTACTCGATTAGAGGATAATCTTTATTATCTGTTTTATATATTGCACCATATACTAATATAATCTCACAATTAACAGGAAATAAAGGGGGGGGGGACCATGAGATTATAAATGTTGCATTTGAATGAAACAAAAATTGGAAAGCATTATCGATATTTGAATAAATTTTTTTCTCAAGAACATGCACATTAATTAATCAACATTGATATTTTAGTCACTACAGAAAACCCTTATAACCCGAAGAGAAAAGAGGAGTATAATAGTTTTTTATTTATTTTTGATTAAAAATTAAAAATGATATTACTGTTAATAATTTAGTTAGTGGGTACTTACACTTAGGGCACAAGGGTCAAGAGTGTCTCTTCGTCTTTGCGATCTGTTTCCATGGCAAAATAAAGTTTATTGACCTGACCCTGACCACAGTTTCTTGTCTCGCCTCTTTTCTGACCCTCGTGTTGGAATTTTGCACCATTGATTAGATATTGCTTGAGCAAGTCCGAGTCCGGTCTTAAAGAGAATTTTATTTACTTATGATAAAAGTATAACTCTTTTTCTAAAAAAAGATAAAATTAATCAATATATTTGATCATATAAAATTCATTGCCTATTATAATTATGAATTTTCTAGTAATGCATTTATTTATATATATTGTCTCATAATCCTGTCACCTCTTGTGAAAGGAGGATTAATTCAAATAGAATACTCAAAGCACATTTCAACCTTTAAACATTAGCAACTCAAAAGTGTTCCCTGGAGTTATATAAGCTTCATACATATTTGGTGAGTCTACTACAAAAGCTCCAACTTTCAGAAAACGTTGATTTAAGATTAAATAAGCCTAATATCCAAACCGTTGTTGAATCAGCAGAATAATATAGAAGACGTGAAACATTTTGTTATGGCTAGCGGAAATAATATGGTGCCAAACACAAGCTTTACTAGGTTTTGTATTTTCTTAAATTTTTGTTAAGACTTCACATCTAAGGTTCAAAAATTAAAGAAATATATATAAGAACATTTGAATCAGTCTACTAATGATTTTTTGCCATATTGTCATTGGAGAAAAGTCCAACGATTGATAACAGTGGTATATGATAAGAAATAGTGAAGACAAATTAAGAAACCTAGCATAGAAAAATTGAATGTGTCTATCAGTCTATGTAATCCAAAATTTGGTACTACAACCTCTAGTACATGTAGAGTAAATCCAACAAGTCTATATCTACTTTCTGTGGCATCCTCCTTTCCAGTAATAAGTTGTATTTGTAGTTATTGATCATGATTGGTCCATGATGGTGTTAATTTGGTACTAGAAAATTTTATTTGAAGTTTTTTGCTTATGTGAGAGAGAATGTATAAAGGTTCATGTATGAAAAAAGAAGGAAAGCTGGCCCAGAACTTCCTACTTATTCAAAAGAAAAAATTTGGAAACATTACAAAACATTTATATGTATGATTGTAGGTTAACAACTCAAGACAAAAAGCTTCAAGTATAGATGGAAACATAGGCTTATGCAAGTACGTCATAGGTGTATAAAACACAAAGTAACAGAAGGATATTATAAAATTTAGGAGGAGAGGAAACATACAATTTAGGAAAAAAAAAGCTATGTATGATTGATGAAAGAGGGACATATCATATATGGTCATGAAAACTCATTAGATGCCCGGAAAGGGTTAAACTCGAAAGCTTCCAAGGCGTGGGCAACCTCGGACGACATCCACTCGGATGGACACCACTCTTCTTCTATCTCCGGTGTCCAATATTCCTCTTTGATCTGATTCTGATTTTGATCTTGATTCTGATTTTGGTTTTGGTTCTGATTCTGATGGTGATGGAAGGTATTGGTGGAGGAGGAAGAGGGGAAGTTGGAGTTATTGGGATGATCGAAACGGATCATGTTGAGGTGATCTTCAGGATAAGTAGAGTCCATAGGGAAAGTGGCATAAGCTTGATGAAGCTGGCACGTGTGGTGGCCAAAGTAAGTGGTTGAGTACAGTGGAGGATTTTCTTGGATCATTTGAACTTGTTTCTTGGCTTCACAGTTCTGGTCCTTTGTGTAAGCACACTTGAAGTAGCTCCTTTGGTGCTCAGATTCTTTGATTTGCTTTTGTCCGTATTTCCTCCATAGAAACCCATCATGGTAGATCGGGTTTGCGGATTCATGTCTACGGTATTCTAAACTCTCTGCCGTTGATGACTTTCTGCAAACCACCAAGATCATGATGAGCATGATTCATTCATCACTTTTGAAAATTTCATTCAACCATTTGATTTTTATGTAGATTCATACCTTCCCCTCTTGTGGAGTGGTTTCTTGCCTCTCCCAAGAACAGGAGAAGAGTCCTCGGGATAAAAGTCCAGTGGAGATGAGTTATTGGATTGATGATAGTCTTGTTGATCATTAGTATCGATCAAGATTGAGAGAGCATCGGAGAAACAATGGAGGACGGATTTGGCCAAGTCTTCCCTTTCCATGGACGAATCTGACTCAGCGCCATGGTCCATGATGCGTTTGAGCTGGTTGGCACATCCATGGCCGTGAAGAAGCTTCTCCATAGCCTTTTGTTGTTGGCAAGAGGTCATCTTCTTTCTTTCGTTTTTGACTTTTGAGTAATGTTTTCTGGGTTTCTTGTGTGTAAGATTACTAAGTAGAAAGATGTGATAGCTCTTTGGCCTTTTATAAGATTGATATAGGTCGTTGAGATGATGAAATGAGGATGATGTGAGGAAGTTTCGTATGTGTGACTTGTAGTTAATTACGATAGACTCCTTGGTTAATATTATGAAATTCAAATTAGAAAATGTGCGTATTTATGAGTGACCCTTTGAGATATAACCCCACACGATATAAAAGACAAAAACAACCAAGTTATTACTAGTTGACTTAACCAACTCTCTCTTTTAATTATAAAGTACTAATTTTATTATTATTAACTCCATTAATTATGTGTAAACTCATATCTAAGAACCATGACTTTTTTAGGGATCTACTTAATTCACAAGCATCTTCTCTTTTCATTTAAAGAGGTCTTCCATTCTCCAAATATAAATAATCACGAATATCCGTTGTAAAATATAGGAATATTTTGGAAGAACAAAACTAATTTCTATTCTATAAATCATACATATTAGGGGAGTTTAGAGAATATTAGTCGCCCGTGAATCTTCGAAATCGTTTTATCAATAAGAGTGCGTGCATATATATCAAAAAAAATGTTGTGTAAATAAATAACTATTGAGGTAATTATTTTTTTCTTACAAACATGGGTGAGCGTGAAATTATATGTTATCTCCGACTAAAATGGGGACAAAGTCTCATAAGTCATGTGGAGAGGGCAGGCACCTGAAACGGCCGAGTAAACGGGCGTAGAAAACGGAGAGAACTCAATTAAACGGACCTCCGTTAAAATTCTGACGTAGGGTTACGTGACCTCATTTGCGTGACGTCACGACTCTCAGGAGGAAAGGGTTGAATTATGGATGACAGATCATGGTAATAATGCCATTAATTTAATCTTAATCTCATCCATCCAACGGTGGAGATCAATTGATGCTGAAGGTTAGTTGTAATAAAATAAGGTTTAATAAAATTCCGCATGTGATTTTATATCTGGAATTCAACTTATGTTCCTTTCTTGTAAAATGTCTAGATCTACTACGTAACCATCGCTTCAACTTTAAATAAGTTTCTCCTTTTCTAATTCCTTTTAAAAATAACCATTAATTAATTAACTAAATTAGATGATTAATCATAGTATAATTATTGTAGGTTTTGCCGTTTTGCTTGAGCTTCAATACCGGCGGCTGGATTTCGTTCCCCCTATTAGCTTACGACTTTCCCATGCCTTTTCCCTCGCAAAAAGAAACTAAAAAAAAAAGTGAAGAAAAAAAAACTATAATTATTGTCATTATGAATCTTATCAGTAACCAGTTAGGGCCTCCCAATAGTATTTGTGAATTTTGAGCCCTAATTTAATGATGGCGTTTCTTAGTAGATTTAAATATAACAATTAGCTTAAAGATAAATGTATAATATATATGATATTCAGTGTATTTGGATTATATTTGAATCATAATTAGCTGAGTGTAGATGTTTTAAAGCCCGTAGAGTAATAAGTTAACTATTAAACGTTAACTGCTTGTTAAAGCCTTAAATGCTTATCACGTTCATGTGACATAAAGAAATCCATACATTTCATGATGAGTAAAAGATATTAACGTATAAAGGTTGAAAACCCCGTAAAATATGAATGATCCAACATATTTTTAATCAACATGAATTTAGCTACAAGAGAGACCAAAATATTCAACATTCCATTTTGGTATGGTATAATGCGTTTAACCAAAAAAAAAATGGTATAATGCACACAGATTAATTTTGTCTACAAAGTGACATAACAATTTATACTTTATAATTGATGATAAAAACAAGCATATACAGTAGATAGTGTGATATATAAGGAAACAATTTTGTATTATAAAAATTAAAGTTGCACAACTCTCAGTGGCACAATGTAGTATTGTCTCGTTCTCATCCACTAGCTAGTTGGAAACTAACATGCATGTGGATGATTAAATAACGGTGTTAAGTCTCCGACGGACTTATTTATACCGTTTCTTAAGATGACGCGTCCTACGTCACAAAAGCAGGTGCAAATATGCTAAACCCTGTCACGTTATAATTGCTTCGATCCGATCTCTATTCGACACATTTTATCTTCAAATTAAATAACTCTACGTAAAAATAAATAGTACACACAGTTCCGTAATATGCGAATTGTACTGTCTTTCTTTTTTGTCAACGTGAAAAGAAAAACATGTATATAACTAAATATATATAACCCTTTAAAAGACGTGTCATCTTTTTATATCGCTATAACGAATGATAAACATTTGAAATGGAATCTCGCATAAGATAATCAGTAATTCAAGTTTCCATTTCATGTTCACGAAAAATCACATTGTGAATATGAGAACCCATACGGAAGATATTTTGACAATCTTTATCTTTTGACTTACCAAGCGTTAAGAAATAACATCCTACATTAAAAGTGAAATGTGATATCATAATAAATATGAATCAACACACTCAATTTGATTTTAAGATTCAATGATATATTATAAACATATATGAACTAACAATCCTCGTGGAGCAACTTTAGCTTTCGTTGCTATTTGAGAATAGTCACAAAAAATTTCGTTGCTATAAAGTCATGATTATATACCCAGTGATTATATACTACCATAGTCATAAAACAAAACATATAATTATACAATTAGAATATATAAAAATCTAGACAAAAAAACAAAAAGAATATAAAGAAAGAAATTAAAAAGAGATGATAATACCGATCACGAGGAGGAAGCGATTGGCGGTGAGGATGAAAAGATCGACAACGATGAAGACGAGGAGAATGAACGAAATAAAGAGGACAAGAGAAAGAAGAAATATCTTGTTACAAAACTGGGTATTAAATCGACAAATCTAATAGTCACGACTATTCGCAGTTATTTCGGTGGCTACTTAGTAACAGACTAGCCAATGGTTGCTTTTCCACTATTTCCGTGGCTTATTCCTCTATCAGATATTAGCTAAAACACAGTTTTCTACTATTGTTTCTTATTTTGAGAGAATATAAAAAACTCGAAGATTTTCTTTTTCCTTTTATATCAAATTTTTTTTACTTATATAAAGAAGTCTAAAGGTTTGTAATATTTTTCCCATTAACAAAATAAACCATAAACCAAAGACAAAAACCTCAATATCTTGTTTTTCTCTAAGTTAATTGCAAACACAAATCGTTTTGTTAGGGTTTATTACAACATGTTTTAGAATTTGGAAATCATGATACGGGAATAGTCGAACTTTTATTTCAGATTTAGATTTGGATTTGGCATGCGCAAAGCCCAACACCAAGATGTATACAGTTTAGTTTGTCAAGGTAAATATGTCTCTTTGGTCATTTCATTTGCCGTGACATCGATCGGATAGAAAATGAACCAGAGAAGTTGGAATAAATCGAGGTCCTGGATCCGATTAATAAATAGTGTAGTGTTGTGTGGATGAGGTGTGATTTTGTCGTTTGTAGAGCATTCAACTTGCGGATTAGATCTAACTTTACAAATTGATAGAATTAATCGTTTTGTTTAACCATAAATCAAGATAAAATAAAGTGAGTCACCTAACTTAGTATGGCAATAATAGTTGCTTGATTAGTTTATAACATAACCCCCCGTATGAACACATTCTTAGTGGACCCCACGCTTTATTTTTAGGCATATTTTGATTCCATTCCAAGTGTAGGGTTTATAAAACTAAGAAAGAAAAGCTGTTAGCTTGATAGATGGATGGCCTTGAATGTAATCACAAGGAATGCCTAATCTAAATATCCCAAATTTAGAATAATTCTTCAAATCCACTAGACATGTGTGTGTGTGTGTTAATGTCAATCAACTTGGCATCTCAAATTGGATATAATTGGCATTTTTTTTCAGATGTAGGATCAATAATAGCGGTTTAAAGAAAAGAAACTTTCTCAATTGGATCTTAATTATGTAATTAACTGCTTCTTTAATAGAAAAAATATTTAATAATAGATGACAGCAGAAATGTGTTTCCCGCGTACGTATAAACAAAGAGTTAATGGGCCTTTGGATGAGATTGGCCCAAAATAAAAAAGCCCAATGCAATGACGTAAGTAACGAGGCATTACACAATCGAAGAAGACCTACACAAATATGTCGAGATGTTTCTTGACCGAGGTGATCTCTTCTCCTGGTTCCTCCTCTGCATCAGCATCTACCATTATTTCCTGAAATTTCCAGATCATCGATTTTTAACAAATGTTGTTGAATCAGAGCTCGAGAGATGGGAAAATCAAAGAGAGAAACGAGACTTACGAAGCTGAAGCTTTTCCTCTTGTGCTGCTCTTTCGTCCTCAGAGATTGGATCGGAGATATTTTCTGAAATGAGAAAGAAAATGAATGAGATTAAAAAATATTTAAGAAAAGGAGGTGGAAAATGGTAGAGTATTTGCTTACGGAGGAGTAGGCGTGAAGCTCTTTCAGTCGAAAGAGACGATCGACTTGGATCTCAAGAGTTTTCTGAATCTCTCCTCTTTGGAGAAGAAGATTCATTTCCAGATCCATGGCTTCGGCTCTTTCCTGCAACAGCTTGTCAGTTTTCTCTCGATCTTCTCTTAGCCGCTCGAGCTTCTTCTTGAAAGCGCTTAGCTCCTCTGCTAGAGAAGCATCGATCGATGAGGAATCAACAACAGGAATGGGAGGAGGAGGAGGAAGAGGAAGAGGAAGAAGAAGATTCTCCTTGGGTTTGAGGATCTGGGATTGATCATGAACAGGGAAGATGTTTCTGGGTTGGAGAGCCTTTCGACCTGAAGATTTCATTTTATTTTGTTATCTCACACTCTCAGTCTCAGTTAAGAATTATAAGATGATGAATTTTTGAATTTGAATTGAGTTAGGCGCTTAACGGCTACTTCTTTTATTTTATCCTTTTGGGTTTCTCTTTTTGTCTCTTTCGGGTAATGAATTATGATTTCATCTCTTTCTGTGTGATACTGTCTCTTTTTGTATTCTTCTCATCAATTAGTTAATTAACAGTTTCGGAGGTGGATTTGATATATAAGTCACTCACGAGAAAATTTAATAAGCAGCAATTTAAACCGAAACTCATTCTTGACAGCAAAGGTAATTGAAAAACCTAAAGCTTTTTTACCTAAAAAAAAACCATTAAAGCTGTGATGGATACTTATTCTGATTAAGGTAAAAAGCAAGATCACTTGGTCTGGTGCTTTGTGACAGTCCTCTGCACAGTGGAAACTCCGTCGACAAATTTAGTGCGGAAAAGCACATTGGCATTGTTGAACATTCCTTCTTTCAAGGATACCACTATGAACTGGGAGTGTGGGAAGTGTGCTTTGATCATTCTTCCTATGTTCTGTGTGTGGCTCAGATCCAGCGCCGCGTCCACCTCGTCCAGTATATACAGCGGTGCTGGTTTGAAGAGCAGCAGCGCCAATATCAGCGACAGCGCCAGCAGTGATCTCTGCCCTCCGCTCAGCTCTGACAGAGACTGCTTCCATACTTGCCCAAACGCGACCCGCACCTCCAGACCGTCTAGGAAGCTACCTCCTTCTGCTGGTTCCAGTTTCGCCATCGTCCCTGGCAGTAGCGTCGAAAATATTGATCCGAAATCCCTAACCAAACCCCAAAAAAACATAACACAATATCAGTCCCTGAGAGAGGAGAGCCCCTGTAATTAGCAAACAACAACTCACTTGGTCACTTTAACCCATGTTACTTTCAGTGTTTCTCTCTTCTTCTCATCAAGCTCCTCTATTACTTTCGTGATTTTCGATTTGTCGTTCTAACAGAGACATTATGTTTTATTAGTCACCACCACCAAGCTATTCTAAGAGCACTCGTTCGTTAACTAACCTCGATTGTGTTTTTCTTCGACATGAGAGCATTGTATTCATCTTCTGCTTTCTCAAACATTGCCATTACCTTCTTATTCACTCGCTTTTCCAAGCTTCATCATATACAATATTACCACCAGAACAATAAGAAACACAAGAATATTGTATTTTGTTCTTATATTCATATTTGCATACAATTAGATTAATCCCCAACGACGTACCTTGATTGATCTGACTGCACCTTTTCTAGTTTCTCTCTCGCTACATATGGATCACAACTTTCAAAATCATAGTCTGTCCCTTCTTTTCCGAATAGCTGCTTCTCAGATGCTATCCATGTATGCTTCTCCACCAGTTTGTCTACTTTCACTGAACTATCCTTGTGATCCGTCTCCATCCTTGCTACCTCATTTTCCAACTTCTTTCTCTCAAGCTTCATGTCACTAAGCTTCAGCAGACATTTTTCCTGGCTACTCACTAGACCACTTATCTGTGTATCGCATTCTTTCATCTTTGCATGTATCAACTTCAGCTCCGCAAGAGACTCGTCATGATTCTTCTGCAGGGCGTCAACCTGCACAGGATTCGCATCTTTTAACATTACCTATTTCTCCTTTTTGAACCAAGACTAGGAAAACTAAACTCACCTTGGCCCGCTGCTCGTCTACTTCCCAAGTCAGCGTGGTAATTTGGGTTTTCTGTGAAGCTAATTGGCTCTCCAATGACGATTGTTCTTGCACCATCGCTTCTTCCTCCATCACAAGCTTCTCTTTTTCATTTTCATGACTCTAAAAGGATCAAGAACCATACAAAACGTTACAGCGAATTTTGCAAGGGTCAAAAGGATAATGAACTCCTATGCTTCCATGGTAACTTTGGATCACCCAGGGCAAGGAAAAAAGGGATCTTTACAAGTTTAATATCATATAAGCATTCGACTGAAACATCAAGCATACCTTTAAATCTTTGGAAGCTGCCTGCATCTGAACTTTGATGGTCTTAATTCTTTTTTCCAAGTCTTTGAGTCTTCCCTCTCTGTTTTTGTCATGGTCTTTGATAGATTTTTCAAGTGTGGAGACAGCATCAACACAAATTTCGTACGCAAGTTCCTTTTCTTTAATTTGGGATCTCGCTTCTTCAAGCTCTTCTTCAAGTTTTTTCACTGCTTCACCAAGCTATATATACAAAAGATAGATGGGATCAAAACTATAAATATGTGCCTCCGGTGAAAATTTTTAGATGTTGATAGAAGATGGAGATATAAACCTTGTGATGCTCATTTTGTTCAGCCCTATTTAGAAATAAGGATAAGTCATACTCTTTTAGCTCCAACTGTTTTTTCATTTCTGTGAATTTCTTGTGAAGAGGCCGGAGCTCTTTGATCTGTGACGTCAAGATAAAGCAACAGTTTACAGTTTAACTAAGTGAGAGCATTTTATTACTGTGACACGAGGAGCCTAAACAGAGCTATCAGAGAGCATTACTAAACTACTGCCATATCGCGGAAGAATAGCTTAAGGAGTTTACCTGTGATTCAATGTCCGCCAACCTTTTCTGGTGTTCTTGTAATTTTGATTCGGCCTCTGCTAGGTCATGAAGTTGCCGAAGGAGATCACCTCCACCCCTAAGGCAAAGGAATAAATATGAACCAATTGCTATTATCCCTTAATTTTTAGGCCTTCTGTAAGAAATCAAGAAGATGACTCTTCACAAGAGATTTAAGTGTCCAAGAAAGAAAGACATACTTGCGACTCCCACCAGTAAGAGTGCCTTTTGGATTGAATATATCACCTTCAAGGGTGACACTTGGTGTTCTAGTTTGCGGATTAAAAGCAACCTGAAAAAGAAAAATGAGGGGACACATCAAAGACTGAACTCTAGAGGCAAATATTACTAAGCAATAAAAGAAATTTATCAAATAGTAGCCAAGACAATGGGAAATATATTCAGAGTACATGTTGCATTTGTAACTCAACAAAGTTGATAAAACTTAAGTTTAGATCATCAGATGTAATCCCAGTCAAGAGTATATATGTAAATGAGAATACTTCCACTACTAGAACCAGATTCAGAAAAGCTATACAATTAAGTATATTTCATTAACCTAAAGAGGGAACACGGTGTTTGAAATTTTGACGTGTTTCAGACTTCAGTTTAGTGATCAGTGACAGCTTTAACAATCAATATACCTAAGGCGAAACTGAAATGCAAAAGGTTACTAGAAAAATAGACTAGAAAATCAACATACAATCTACACAACATGTATTCCCTGTATAGATAGAGGTTAACACCATATCAAAAGAGAGAAAAGCTGAAACCGCTACAGCACCAAATGTAAATCTAAATGTTTGAGAAAGACTTACTACATTTGCTGCGTCACTAGTTTTGCAAACAAAAGTGGAGCCAAAAACATACTCCATGGCATTCTGCGAAAGACAATGATTCAAATGAAAAGGAACTTCAACTTGTAATTCAACACTTAAAGCTCATGAATGGAATTAGAAATTATCAGCGATGTATATTAAAATATTTTTTAAAACTTGATAAATATATCAGATTCTTGTAGCTATACCTTTACTTCCTCACTATAACCCACTAAAGAAATTGCCAGTTCTGCATTATCTTTTCCAACCTGAAAATATAATAGAAAATTCTCAAAGAACAAAAAAATCAAAGATATTAATTTTGAGAAAAAAAACATACACATACCAATCTAGCAGCCGTTTGCTGAACTCTAGGCTGAACAACCATACGCTGGATTTTATTCAGTGGTATAATTGTAACTCTTTTCTTAAGAGCACCGTTTTGAAGGAGCTGTTTTCCAGTATCTTCCGAGTCTACAATTACATTATACAACTTCCCACCAGCAGTAACCTGGATATAAGAAGCAAAATCACTTTAGAGAAATGTAATCCAACAATTTGTAATGATAAGATAACCAATTTACCTCCAACGCTGTCATTGCGGACCTATCTTTTACATTTATTAGCTTTGCGACCACACCTTTCACCTTTGATCGATCAAAGTTCCTCACAGGATCATTGTATGTAAACTGAACATTTGCTAATTGAGATAAACCACGCACTTTATCTTCCAGCCTTTGCACAACTTCAAGTTCAGATCCGTGGTCCTACGGGAAAAGATCAGTTAGAGATGTATACTTTATGTTGATATCAACTAAAGTGACCATGCTAACCTTCTCCAAAGCTTCGATGTGACCCTCTTTGTAAGGAATAGATTCAAGTGTCTTTTGTGCACGTTCCACATCATTTTTTCGAGCACCTAGTTCATTCTCCACTTCAACGGCTTCTTGACGTTTTGACATTAACTGAGACTTTTTCTCTTTTAGCTCCTTTTCACAGTGTCCTATTTTGGTTTTCAGCTGTTTTAACTCTGTTCCTGCTGTTCCAACAGCAATCTTTGCATCCCGTAGTTGGTCTTCTAGGCATTTCTCTTCGTCTCCACCACTCTTACCAGCTAGTACGCCCTAATAATCAAGGGACATAAACCCAATTAACATAAAACAAATACTAGTTGGAGAGAAATAAAGATTGTCTTTAGTGGTACTACCTGATGTTCCTTTTCACACCCTTCCAGTGTGGTGGAGAGTTGGTGGACTCTTTGTTTAAGGTCTGCCGCTCCTTCCTCGGACTTCTTCACAGCAGAGGCTCTCTCTTTTATGGAGTTCTTCAAATCTTCTATATTGTGAACAATCTAGCAACGAGTATAGCATGTGAGAATCTCTAAACAGTTGTGACAACAACAATAACAACAAATAAAAACATTTTACTCTTGTAAGCTAACCTTTTCAGCATTCTCTTTTTCACCTAGAAGGGTGTCCTCCTTATTATTAAGTTTAGATGACTCGCGTGCCATTTCTTGAGAGAGTGAATCCACTTTTTCTGACAGTGTTTTCACTTCTCCACCCATGCTGGCTTCCTTTGCCCGAGTTAAAACTTTTATTTGTTTCTCAAACTCCAGTATTTCTTCCTGTTTCTTATCTGTTTCTTCATCAATACTAGTAATTTTGGCCTTCAGCTGTTCAACACCATGAACAGCGTCGTCTCTAATCTTCTCTGCTTGAACATATTCGAAAGCAATACAAAACCTCCTCAGTCGATCTAGTTCTGCATTACCATTAGCCCACTGCATATACTGTGTTTTTTCTTTCCTCAATTTCTCCAAAGCCGGCAGTATTTCATAATCGAGGAGCTTGTTTATCTCATCAACCTTGGTTTGCTTTTTCTCGAGAGTTTTGAGAGCAGCTTCTTTTTTGTTTTCGTACATTCTTGTTCCAGCAGCTTCCTCGAGCATGGATAGGATCTCTGGAGGTTTCATGTTTAAGACTTTAGTGATACGCCCTTGCATGATGAGAAAGTGAGGATTGTTGACATTAAGCTGCACCGAGTGGAAAAGATTCTGGACTTGAGTTGGTTGTGCAAGCTTCCCGTTTATCAAATACTTGTTTCGACCACCAACTACAATCTTCAAAACCAAAAGGAAAAGGTATAGCCTCCTTATAGCATTATTTAACAAGACAAACTCACAAAATATGCTCAATCTCTGATGCACAAATGTTATTCTAACAAAAACAGACATAGAAGAGGTTCGCAATTCCAAGTGTAAGGGATGAAATTTTGACAAATTCGTAGAAGCTCTCTATGCACCAGTAATTAACTCACCATAGCCTTATAGCATCACAGAATTTTGCTTAATCTCTGATGCTCAAATGTAATTGTAACAAAAAAACAGATAGATTTCGGCAAGCGATTTCAAGTCAAGGTCTGGAAATTCTGACAAATCCTTAAATCTCTCGGTGCATCAGTAATTAATGGGAAGATATGAGTAGAAGGAAAGCGAAGCAAAAAAAACCTACCTGCCTAGTGACGGTTATCTCGGAATGGTCCTCGTAGCCGAGAGGGCTCTTGTGTCTCTCGGAATTGTCAAAGGTAACCGAGACGGTGGCCTTGGTAATCCCAGCTTGGCCTTGCTTGTAGACGAGCTCCTGTAGATTAGCAGCTCGAACCTGCTGAAGATTTGTGATACCCAGAACGAAACAGATGGAATCGAGAATGTTGGATTTGCCAGATCCATTTAGACCTGTTATCGCGTTGAACTGCGGATCGAAACCGGAGACCACCGTCCTCGTCGCGTATGATTTGAAACCTTCTAAGCATATCTCCTTTATGTGCATCTTTTTTTCACTCGCAGAAAAGCGATAAAGAAACCCTAGAAATGGGAGTGAAGTTGATTGGAATCGGAAATGAGGGCTTTACGATTTGGGAGCAAAATGAGCGGGAATTTGAAATTTGAAACAGTTCCTAATGGGTTTGATGGATCCACTTTACATAATTGATGGGCTATGTTGGGCCAAGATGAGATTGAGACAAATGTTTTGAGTGGTTATGGATATGTGGAGGAAGAAGCAACCATAAGAAGGGAAAACTTATAATCCACACAAGTTAGATGAGATGATGGCCTCTCTTCTCTCCCCCGCCACCGCCGGCGCTCTCAAGTGCTTCCCCGCCGGTTTCTCCCCTCCCACTCTCTTTTCTTCTTCCCAGAACAGCATTTTCCTCCTCAGCCGTGAACGGAGTTGCCTCAGATGCAGCTTTTCTCCGGCGGACATTCCTCTTGAATCTCTCTCCCGTCTCCCTGCTTTCGATGACTTCCAGAATTCTGTGGTCAGATTTTCGGATATCCAGAAGTGGGAGTTCTTCGTACCCGCAGGACTTGTCTGGTTCTACCTGACGGCGAGGCCTGGCGTTCTCATCGGCGCCATTGACGCCTACCTTCTCGCTCCACTCCAGCTTGGCCTCGACACTCTTGTTGGGACAAGGAGGTTGAAGAGGTCCGATTTCTTGGTCACAGAGAAACTGGGTGAAGGCTCTTTCGGCGTTGTCTATTCCGGCGTCCTTCTGCCCAAGAATTCTAGTGTTGCTGATGAGCCTAGAGTTATTAGCAAAACCAGAGCTAAAGCCATAGACTTTACCGGCGAATTCAAGCAGAGAGTCATTCTCAAGAAGGTGTGTACTGTGTTCCCTTTTTCATTGACAGACAGACGAGTCATTAATTATCTTTTCAAAATCAATAATGCAGGTGAAGGTGGGGGTACGAGGAGCAGCGGAATTCGGCGAGTACGAAGAGTGGTTCAACTACAGACTCTCAAGAGCAGCTCCTGAGACTTGCGCTGAGTTCCTCGGAAGCTTTGTCGCCGACAAGACCAATACTATGTTCACCAAAGGCGGGAAATGGCTTGTCTGGAGGTTCGAGGTGAGGTGACAGTTCTTACTTAGTGTTTTTCCTTGTTTACCAAATGAAGAATGTGTGTTTTGTTTTTCTTGTGTTCAACAGGGAGACCGTGATCTTGCTGATTACATGAAAGATCGAAGCTTTCCGTCGAATCTGGAGTCCGTCATGTTTGGCCGTGTTCTGGAAGGAGTGGAATCTGTGAAACGTCGTGCATTGATCATTAAACAGATCATGCGTCAGATCATTACATCTCTGAGGAAGATCCACGATACGGGCATTGTTCACAGAGACGTGAAGCCTGCCAACTTGGTGGTTACGAAGAAAGGTCAGATAAAGCTCATAGACTTTGGCGCGGCTGCTGATCTTCGCATCGGCAAGAATTACGTCCCCGAGCGCACCTTGCTAGACCCTGACTACTGTCCTCCTGAGCTCTATGTACTCCCTGAGGAAACGCCAAGCCCTCCTCCCGAGCCAATAGCCGCTTTGCTTTCCCCGATTCTGTGGCAGTTGAACAGCCCGGATCTGTTTGATATGTATTCAGCTGGGATCGTGCTTCTGCAAATGGCGGTTCCGAGCTTAAGATCATCCGCTGGTTTGAAGAATTTCAACTCAGAGATCAAGACGCTCGAATATGACCTCAACAGATGGCGGGACAGGACACGGACGAGGCCCGACTTGAGCATACTAGATCTAGACTCGGGAAGAGGGTGGGACCTTGTCACTAAACTCATATCCGAGAGAGGTTCTCTGAGACGCGGGCGCCTTTCGGCCTCTGCTGCTCTCAGACACCCTTATTTTTTGTTGGGTGGTGATCAAGCCGCTGCTGTTCTTTCAAAGCTCAGTTTCAGCAAATAACTCTCTCTCATTTTTTGTCTTTATCATGTAAATGTAATACCACTCTCTTCCTTACAAATATATATATATGCTCTGCCTCTTGATTCGCAATCAAACCAGTTTTGTCTTTTCCTGAGCGGTTTTGGATAGCAAAAGCAGACATCATCAGGTCTTATTCAGAGGCTGCAGAAAGATGGAATCTCTCTCCAGGTATGTTTCATTCATCTCACACTCAGATATATGTATATTAACACTTGTATACACTGGTCTTTTTATAATACGCGTAGTTGTGATTCACAAAAGGTTTTTTTTTTTAATACTTAAAGCTCGTCGTGAGAGAGGAGGTCATCGAGAGCAGTGTGATTCTTTTTCTTGCAACCCCACTTGCATCTCCAGCCACACAAGGAGTTGAAGATGGCGAGTCGCTTGGACTGCAGAGATATGATCTTTGAAGCGGTGTGGGCTCTTGTGAGGTAAAGCGCGTAGCCGTCATCCATGAACTCTGCTCCCTGAGGGAAGACCTGCCACACCAGACTCCCGGCACCAGCCCCTCCTTTCCTTGTCGAGTTGAGGGTCGTCTTGTAGACCGTATCAAGCATCTTGTCTCGGAAAGACGTGTTGAAACCAGGGTCGTGTGCTGACACACCAAACTCTGTGAACAGAACCGGCATTCCCAAGTACATCTCTGCGTCGTCCACATGGGCTTGCATCCACGAGCTTGTGAATTCCAGGAAAGAATCTGATACTGCCGGAGATATCCTGCGAGTTTTTCAGAATCAGAGGGCAGTGTCTGTTTCTTGGTATTTTGCATCTAACAAAAAACTTACCAAGAATCTGGATAGATGTGAACCGAAGCAAAGTCGACACCAAGGGCCTGATTATTTCTGATGAAGTCGGTTCCTACTTGTGTAGCGTAGGGGTTGGGATTGAATTTGGTTCGCGCTGGGGCAGAGGGACCATAGAAGCCTTCGAGTCCGATCTCCACCAAATGTTTAGCGTCTAAGGTCTTGACAAACACCGCCATTTCTTGTATCCAAGACTGGAGTTTATCACCGGAGGGATCAGAGGGGCAACGCGGCTCGTTCATGAGTTCCCAGGCGAAGATTGTCGGGTCGTTCTTGTAAGTGATGTTTGTCAAGGTGTTCACTCTATTCAGCACCGTCTACAATGCAAGGCAACCACAATTCAAGTTTTACAATTTTTCCCTGATGAAGGAAGTAAGCAGAGATGGGATGGAATAATCACCCGGACATGGGATTTGTAGTAGTCTCTGAGGGTTGGGTTGGAGAAGAAGTCGTCATCTGAGGTGAGATTGAGACCGGTGGCGTTGCCCCATTTAACGTACTGAGCTTTGCCGCCATAGTCGTTCCAGTTGTTGACCAACGACAGTATGAGTCTGATCTTGTACTTTCTGGCCTCGCTCACCACAAAGTCTAAAGCCTGCCCAAATTGCTCAAAAATCTTGTGAACAGAGGAGAGAAGAAGGAAGCTTTAGGTGTAGATAGATAGGATTACCTTGAAGACCTCTTCATCGTAAACAGAGGGAGCCTTCTGGAGAGCTCTCCATTGGCCGTCGTTGAAAGCCCATGTCCTGCCTACGGTCAGTCCAACGGCAGAGGCTTGTTGGAAAACTTCGGTGACTTTGCCTCGGGTGGAGTTGTCAGCTGCAAGAGTCATCATCCAGTATGTGTTGAAGCCGTTGACGTAGAAAGGTTGTCCATCTAGTGTGAATTGCGTCCCTTTCCTTTGCACCATCTCCCATTCTCCTTCTTCTGCTGAGTCAAAGTCAGCAAGAGCTCTATTTTGCATGAGAAGCGCACAACAGAGTAGGATGATTCTGAATCCAAGACGGTTCATCATTTCCGCAGCTTCATCTTTATCTGGTTGCATGTTTAGGTATATATACCAAGTACCAAAAAAGCCAGTAAACATGGGAGGGACTCTGAGATTATTAAAATCCAAAACTGTAACTTACAAGGCAAGAGAGAGAGAGAGAGAGAGGTTCCTAGGTTGAAGCACATGTTGTATCGATATCATGAAACAGGAATGTATGTCACTGCCAAGCAAAGATTCCTGGAGGGTGGAGTTAGTTGACATGTCAAAATCAGTTTCTTCCGTGCAAGCTTGAGACCAATCCTATTTTAAGTCATTATTTCACAAACAAGGTGGTAGAGTCCAGGAAGCGTAGTACATCTCTTGACAAGATAAATGACAGTAAAAAAAAAAACAATTGTCCTCTTTGGAGATAGAAGTAGGAATAGACATCTTGCAAAGTTTTCCAATATAGTTGTGGTTCAAGATTTGTACAACTGACTATCAAAATCAGAATCGAAGAAACCACTATATAAAATCTTACAACAGAATTATTGCCAGCAGGTGGCTCTTTCGGTTCCACCATATATCTTCACAGGGGGTTAGGTTCTTCGATCGATGCTACTAAACCACACTGGAACAAGAACATATACCCAAATGTGATCAAATATATATCTTCCCCCTTCTTTTTTTTTGTGAAAATACACTTTAGTAACACTAGAGATCATTCTGACACTTACCATCTCACATCTGAGAGTGAAAAGACCATTGTCCTCCACGAGAGCTGTGTCAGGACTTTTGCAGCAGCTGCAGATTACGAACGCATCTAAGAGACATATATGTGACAATACATATCAGTTAAGACTCCCACTGCTAAAAAGCAAAAACAGATGAAGAACAATTATGGAATTTTACCAATGTATTTACGGAACACAGCTTGGAAATCCTTACAAGACACTAAACCATTCATCTCTAGCCGCTGCTGTTTGTTCACCAATCCTTTTGTCTCCATTTGGCCAAGTAAGAATCTCATCACATGATCCGGCTTCCTATGCATCCTGAACCAAACCACATATCTTTTTAAAACACTCCACAAGTTCACAGAAAAGATCAAAAAAAGCAAGACTTACGTTCTGCAGAGATGAGCAAAGTTTAAACAAACTGTTCTCTGTGTTCCTTGTACAAGGAGCTCGGGAGGCATCATCACTGTTCTTGGCCTCTCTGTAGAAACCTCCTCACCAAGCCTACCAAACACCCTACTCAAGAGCTGCATAGCAGAGTGAAGAGTGAGTTGTGACAGCTAAACAACACCAATTAGCTTTATTATTAAATCTCAAGTACCTCTTCATAGCCATAATCCGGCTCAAAGTTGTGACAGTGTGATGCCTGAGCCTCTGTGATCAAAACTAGCTATTCTATTAAGCCGATTTGGGACAATAATCGATTTATCTTTCAACTGGAAACCTTATTTAATTACCGGCAAAGTATCTTCCTTTATGCAACAAGAAGTCGTCTTCGCGCTGCTTCTTTTTCTTCTTTTTCTTCTTTTTGGAAGGATCAAATTTACTGACCTATTGCATGATAAAGCTTTAGATAAAACCCAGAGCGAAAGAGTCAAGTAACACAATCAAAGCATACCAATGACGAATCACTATCTAACTCTTGGAGTTCTAGTTTCCAACACGCCTGCTTTTCCTGTGAATCCATCGTCAGATTAGTTTCAGCGACCATCGGAGGAGGTGGACAAGGATTAAAACAACATCGAGGGTTTGTAATTGGGCCCTCATTGGGCCTTTGGACATTTGATCAAGAACGTTTTTTCTTACAAAAAGGAATATATTTTATTACATACAGATTTGAAGAAAGATGAGTTAGTTAAAAAAGGAAAACGGCAGTAGTGTGAGTGAATGTTATCTATTCTATGGTACACAGAGATGATGATTGGTTGAGTCAACGAGGACTGATGCTCGGAACATAACCACTGCTTAGGTCGCTTCCTAAAAGGCTCGACGACTCGTAAAGGTCTCTCGTCACATTCGACGATGATGTTGAGTACACTGATGTTGTTTCCGTTCTGTCGGGCATTGCCTGGAGCAGTTCCTCCAGCTCTTTCACCACCTCAGCCATCGCCGGCCTCACCTCCGGTGACTCGTGGCTGCACCTCAGTGCCAAAGCCGCAAACTTTTCAACGCATTCCATAGACCAAGGCTCCATTCTCTTGTCTATGAGGGACACCAACTTATCCGTCTGATCGGCTGTCTTCACTTCTCGCACGATGTTTTTGCCATGGGAGATGGCGTGCATACCAGTCAGCAGCTCCAAGAACACAACTCCAATGCTGTACACATCGCTCTTGTCTGTAAGTTTGTGTGTCAGGAAGTATTCCGGATCCAAGTACCCCTGCAAATGCAAATATGCAATATGTTAATGGATCTTGTGCCAAATATAAAATTCATGGTGATGATGATGACTGACTGGAGTCCCACGAACAACGGTGGAGACGTGTTTAGGCACATCCTCTTCGTCTTCCAGAGCAGGAGCAAGGCGGGAGAGTCCAAAGTCTGCAACTTTGGCATTGAAGTTGGGGTCGAGGAGGATGTTACTGGCCTTGATGTCTCGGTGGAACACTGGCGGGTTGGCTTCGGTGTGAAGGTAGAGTATGCCTTTGGCTGCTCCCAACGCCACACGAATCCTCATCCAAAAGCTCAATGTCTCCTTCCCATTACCTGCAAACATATTCCATCCATTACCATTAGATGAGATAACTAAAGAGAGAGAGAGACATGGATACCAACCAGACAACCAGTCGCGGAGGGTGCCATTTGGCATGAATTCGTACACCAGCATCTGCACATTCAGCAACTTCATCATTAGCAAAACTAACCGATCTACATTACAGTGGCAGCAATGCAAGAGAGTACGTACCTGCTCGCCTTCTTCCTCACAAAAGCCTATCAGTGACACTAGATTCCGATGATGCAACCTCGACAGCAATTCTATTTCATTCAAGAACTCCTTTTCACCTTGCAACGACGCTTCATCTGCTCGCTTTATTGCAGCTACCGTTTTGTCAGATAACACACCTCTGTAAACCTTTCCATAGCCTCCTCGTCCAACAATAGCCGAGCTGCTAAAATCCTCGGTGGCCTCTGCTACTTCTTTGAAACTGAAGTCTCTTACCCCAGAATTCAACAAGGAAGCTTTCGAGGCTGACAAATACAACAACCAGATTCAATTAAACTTGATCTTTTTTTAATTAAATCTCAGTGGCAGATTTGGTTAAACTTACAAGAGCGTCTTCTAGATATCTCACGGTTATGCTTGGTGTATCTTTTAAGTAACAAGGCTGCAATTATGGAAGATAACACAATAGCGATCACCACAGCCCCTGCAGTGATTGCTGCCAAACGTCCCCAGCTGACACCTTTCCTTTCACTGTTGACGTTAACTGAGGAAGACTTGGCAAGTTAATCATTGATCAGAAAACACTTTAAAGTAAGTTAAAGAGAGGCACGCACCATATGAATAAGGCCCCTGCAAAGTGAAGTTGAGAAGTTCGTAGGGGCCGAATAAGTCACTACCAGGAAATCTCCATGATGCGAATATGCCTCGGATTCTGAGGACTTCACTCGTGTTAAATGTTGCATTATCTTTGGGGAAAAGTTTCAGATACATCCTTAAACGAGGACCTTTCTCCCATTGATACGAGTCGATCCAGAGTTGATATGGTTCCATTTGAAGAAAATCGGTGACATACTCTCCAAATTGATCAGTGTATGGAGGGAAGTAGGAGAAACTAGGACTTTTGAGACGATAACCAATCCTGAGTGGCGCCGCACAAAAGCAACGTAAAGGAGATGCCAGACTGTATTCGTACAAGTCAGGAGTGGGACAGGCTAGAAGAGGACAGTCCTGCCGAGAATTGCTAGTAGAGTTGATTGTCCACTCCTTTCCTATGGACTCACAGAAGAGACCTGCATTTGATATGCTTCTGTTACTGCAGATCGGATTACCATCAAGCCTGCAGTTGAAATCACCTTTTCAAAATAAGTATTCAAGACAAACATACATCAAAATGATACAGAGATAGGACTAGGGAGCACCTTAAAGTGACATTTTCTGGAAGAGTTAGATCTCCTTGAACATGTGACAGAGCATTATTCCTGAGATCACTGTAGGAATTTTAAGAATAAAGAGGAATATCAGACAACTTGATGAACGAGGCAAGTGACCACTGTAACTGTAAGTGAAGGAGGGAAACAAGGATTGTTTACAGTAGAAGTCTAGCTTCCTTAGGTAAGGAGATATTCTGCCAGAGGGAATCAGGGACAGATCCAGATAACACATTGTTCTTCAGCAATCTGCACAAGATGAGAGTATTTTTTATTTTGTTTTCCAAGTCAACATTATTACTACTCAAAACCTTATTCTATTTGGATATAAAGAAACATAAACATAATTTCTCACAGCATCTGAAGCGCAGGGAGATCTGAGAAGCTCTGTGGAATGGGTCCATTAAGCTTGTTGTTTGACAAAACACTACAATTAACCAGTGTGAATGAAACTCAAATCAATAAGCTATAAAGCATGTAAACACAATTAAGGAAAGAGAATTAACAAAGCATACATGGTTGTCACATCTTTGGAGAGATTAGAAGAAGGTATAGGTCCCGCGAGCTCATTCCAGCTAAGATCCCTGTCGAGGACAAACACATTCATGAAATAGGCAAAGAGAATCCATGCATTGTGTGATGATCACAACTTACAAGTATTTGAGATGACGCATCCTGCTAAAATCAGGAAGATCCCCTTTCAAACTACAGTTTCTAAGACTCCTGTAAGTGGAGATAGACAAAAAGAACATAATCAGCTCAGCCTCTATCTTTGAAATGAAGAAAGGACTTGAGATAACACTGGGTTGAAGAAACTTACAGCTTCACCATACTCGAAAAGTTTCCATAGGAAGATGGGATATCAGATCCACTGAAATTGTTATTATCCAGCTGCCTGTAGCGATAGAGAAATTTAACAAATTACCTATTGAATGAGGTAAAAGCAGAGACGATAATAGAGAAAACATACAGAATTTGCAGGTTTGGTAATGAAGACAAGTGTGGTGGGAGATAACCAGATAAGTTATTGTTGTCCAGCAACCTGAAAACATAGTTTGATCACTTTTAACTATTATGATGTTCCAAATCGTGGAAACAATTGTGGCAAAGACTCACACGTGAAAGATGTTTGTAAGATTGGAAAGCTCAAGTGGAATCTGGCCGCTCAACGAATTATTGTTGAAGTGACTGTACAAAGGCCAAAATAAATAAAAAAGCTGTGAGAAACCTGCGTCTGATATCACTTTTAAGGCTCGATGTTGAGACTCACAGATGTTTGACTTTAGCCAAGTTGGAAAAGGACTTTGGTATTGGTCCGGTGATGTTATTCTCATCTATCTGGAACCTGTTCAAGTTTGACAGATAGCCGAGTTCGCTTGGTAAAGGCCCTGATAGTTTGTTTCCATTTAGCAGCCTGACCACAATTAACAGAATCACAAGACAAACCAAAGCGAACACACATACATACATATATATGTTGTTGAGGTGGAACTTACAAGAGTACCAGGGATGATATCTGTCCTATCTCCTTTGGAATTGAACCACTTATATTGTTCCACATGAAATCTCTTCCATGACAAAAGGGATCTCACAGTCAGTCAGTAGACAAAAATATATAGGTTTGTTCCGGAAACTTACAGTATTTCGAGACGAACTAGTTTTCGAAGCTCAGGTGACAAAGTCCCAGAGAGATTCATGTTCATGAGCAGGCTGCTTGGCAACAAAGGAAAGGAGTTAGAGAAGGAATCCTAAAGTAAAGTAGGAATTGTTTGGGCAAAAGAAACATACAGTTCTCGGACATGGAGGTAGTCGTCAGTACCAATCTCATTAAAGCAGATAACTCCAGTCCAATTGGATCTGCAAGGGTCTCCTCTGTTCCAGTTTCTTAAATTCTCTTTAGGGTCCATCAAACTTCTCTTAACTGCTCGTAAAGCATCCACTGCAAATGGAGATATAAAAAAAGCAAAGAACAAGATGAGTACAAGTAAGTTTGGGAGCACACAAACACAAGTTGTCTTGAACAGAAACCTTGTGAAGGATCTGTCCTCTGTGCTTGGGCAAGAAGAAGCACGGAGCAACAAGCAACAAGGAGCACATGTAGATAGACTCTCACCATGATTCCTTCGAAAACGTAACAAAAGTCAGTCAGAAACGACTCACTATTCTTTTCTAGGAAGATGTTATAAGAAGCCACCAGGAAAATCAAGGAGCTCTAATTAATGAGAGAAATAGAGAGAGGAGCATTGATTAGCTCAAAGCCAAGAGATCATTCATTACCTCAGTCTTCTAGATCAGCTCTTCTTAATCGTCGTCTGCCGTGGAATTTTACAAAAAGACAAGCGGATAGGAAAAGTCACAAATCTGCAGAGACCCTGAAACCGGCGACAAGTCAATATATGCAAATGCAAATCAAAGGGCAATGATTATTAAGGAGAAGACGATTGATCGGGAAGAAATGACCTCCATGGGTTCTTGGTTTGATTTTTCTGCACAGCGATGATGGAAGAAAGACGCCCATTAAAATATCTTGGAAAAAGCTTAAACCTTTTTCACTAGAGTGGTAAAAATGGGTTGACTCTACCTGCTCCAGAAACCAAAAACAGCACAATCGTGCGTCATCTTTATTTTGACAAATTGAGCAATAGAAGCCGATTTATCGGCACCGTAACATTGACAGAGGGAAACCCAGAGACGCGGCCTTGTGGGTCCCACTCCCTTTCTTCTCCCAGTCAACTACTTTCTCATTAGTCTTTGCTTTAATTGTTGTTTTTTTTAAAGTTTTCATTCAAACGTTGTGTGAACGCAGATATTCTAATCATAAGAAAGACTGAAAGAGACATGAAGAACGATCACCATTATCGTGCGGTGCGTGACAAGTAGTAGAATGCTGAATCACTAAAGGCATAAACAAACCAATGATTGTCCTTGTTTTGATAATAACTATACATGACCTGGCCAAGGCCAATGCACTGCCTGCTCCATCACTTTCTCTTCCTCCATCGATTTCCATATTTCATTCTCGTCACCTCTTTTAAAACGAACCATCTTGATTCTTGACTTGTTCACAAGGTACTATGTTGTGACAGCTTTTTCTTTTTGTATGCTGCTGTGGAACACAACCTCTCAATATGGGATAATGAACATGGATATAAACAAATAACAAGACAAGAAACAGAGATTTGAGTTTTTATTTGCTTTTAACAAATGAAAAATACAGAGTCATGTATTAGTGATTAAGAATTTAAACAAGGATTTCATTTCTCACAAGAACTGATCATATATGTTTGCTGAAACAAAATGGCCAAAACAAGTATTATTAGAAAGTAGGGTTTGATTTGAAGTGAAGGTGGTTGGTTGGAGTAAGAGATTAGATAGAAAATTGGAGGCTAGTGGTTAGTAAAAGGGAAAGTATGTGTGTGTCCCCAAGAGACTATAATTGAGTCTTTATGGAGCTCCGTGCCACACACCACAACCCCTCTCCCCTTTTTCTCACGTGCTCTGAATCATATCATATATATCTGCAAAAAGATTGAGATAAACTTCTCTCTTCTTCTTTTTTGGTATTTGGAGTCGAGATTACGAAACTGAAACTGTAATTAAAGTCTAAGAAAGAGAGAGAGAGAGAGATTAGGGGTAAATTTCCATGTCAAGAAAAGGGAAGTGTTCAACTTTGAATTACTTTTTGAAAGAAAAAGGTAACGTCTCAAAGCCTACCAATGTTTTTGAAAGCCATCATCATCACTACAGCTACAACTACAAGTAGAAGAGAATGCTGTATTTGCAGAGGCTGACAAGGGTATTTCTGTACAGAAACTTGTCATCTTCCTCGTCGTCTAAGGACTAGAGAGAGTGACGATGGACAGCCCTCAATATCTCTCGTCTTCCTCTACTCCTTATTACCCTGTTCCTCCCGGTTTCTCCAATTCCTTTACCACCCGGTCTGTTCTCTCTTCCATGTCAAAGTTTGTTCTTTTTTGCAATCTCTGTTTAGCAACACTGAGATGGTTTGCTCGAAAGAATGACGGATCCGGTTTTTTTTTTATAATTAAAATTGCAGCATCTTCTCCGATGTTGCCGGAGATATCACCATCTTCGTCGATGGAGAGCCCTTTCTACTCCACAAGGTTAGTGACCTGCTTTTCACACACACACACACAAAAGGTGTTGGACGAAATTCAATTCAGTGTTTTCTTTTTTTTGTTGCAGTTTCCTTTGGTGGGTCGGTGTGGAAAGATGAGGAAAATGGTGGCAGAGATGAAGGACTCTTCAAACCTCTCCCGTACAGAGCTCCCAGACTTCCCAGGTGGGCCTAAGATCTTCGAACTGGCCATGAAGTTCTGCTACGGCATCAACTTCGAGATCACCATCTCCAACGTGGTTGCTCTCCGCTGCGCAGCCGGTTACCTCGAGATGACAGAGGACTTGAAAGAAGAGAATCTGATTGCACGGACCGAAATTTACCTGGAGCAGGTCGCATTTCGTAGTCTGGACAAGTCCGTGGAAGTCCTCTGCTCCTGCGAGACGCTCCACCCTCAGGACATGGCTGAAACTGCCCGCATTCCTGAAAGGTGCGTAGATGCCATCGCTTTGAATGCTTGCAGAGAACAGTTGGTTTTGGGGTTGTCGAGGCTGAACCGAGGTTGCGAGTCAGCGGCAGGAGATTGGTGGATCCAAGATCTCTCTGCTCTCAGGATTGACTATTACGCCCGTGTTGTCTCTGCCATGGCCAGAACAGGGTTGAGGTCAGAGAGTATCATCACGTCTCTGATGCATTACGCTCAAGAATCGCTCAAGGATATCCGGAACTGCCGTGAGCGGACCAAGCTCGACTCCGGTACATTCGAGAACGAGCAGAGGAACGTGGTTGAAGCCATTGTTAGCCTTTTACCCAATGACAAACAAGTTCCACTGAGTTTCCTCTTTGGAATGTTGAGGGTCGGTATTACTATAGAGGTAGCCATGTCTTGCAGGCTCGAGCTCGAGAGGAGAATCGCTCAGCAGCTGGAGTCAGTCTCGCTGGACGATCTACTCATACCCGTCGTCCGAGATGAAGAAGATTCCATGTACGATGTGGACACTGTCCACAGGATACTCGTCTGCTTTCTCAAGAGGATAGAGGACCAAGATGAATGCTGTTACGACAAGGATACCGTGGAGACTCTGATTGGTTCTACGTGCCACGGCTCGTTACTAAAAGTGGGTCGGATCATGGATGCGTACTTGGCAGAGATCGCACCAGACCCGTGCCTGAGTCTAGACAAGTTCATGGCTTTGTTAGAGATATTGCCCGATTACGCGCGTGTCATGGATGATGGGCTCTACAGAGCCATTGATATGTTTCTAAAGGTAAACTTTTTTCTATATAGCTCTGTGTTGTTTTTGCCAGATCTCTCGTATGGGTCAAGTGAGAGAATGTGTTTGTGATGATGGATGGTTAGGGGCATCCACGGCTGACGGAACAGGAATGCAAGAGTCTCTGCAAATTCATAGACACAGAGAAACTTTCACAGGAAGCATGCAACCACGCATCGCAGAACGAGCGGCTGCCGGTGCAGATGGTGGTTCGAGTCCTCTACTCGGAACAGCTGCGTCTGAAGAACATTGTGTCAGCTGGAGGGGAAGGGGTGTTGCTGCCGTCGTCTCGCAGTGGAGCAGTGTCTCCGAGAGACACTTATGCGTCGCTGAGGAGGGAAAACAGAGAGTTGAAGGTGGAGATATCGAGGGTGAGAGTGAGGCTGAGCGAGCTAGAGAAGGAGCAGATGTTGATGAAAGAGGGGATGATGGACAAGTCAGGTACTCATGGGGGAACATTGCTGACTTCGCTTTCCAAAGGGATTGGGAGGATCTCCATATTTGGTGGAGAGGAGAAGCGACGGAAGGCGGCTAATAACCGCAAAACCGCTAGGAGTCGAACAGAGTCTATGTTTTAGGTTAGCTTGGAACACGTACGTAAATATACCATATATGTATTCTCAACAAAACCGTGTGTTTGAAAATCAAAAATTAAAGAGACTCGAGACGAATTCTAGATGAAATCAGGTCTAAATAAAATAGCATAACTTGGTAGCTTTCGCTATTCTCTCTTCAAGTGTCGGTTATTGAGAAGGGAGTAGTAGACTTGGGATCAGGGCTTGGAAGTTTCAGGAGCTCCAACGAGGCGCTTACGGATCTGCAGAGAAGAAGACGGGATTAGATAGTTGGGAAAGAATGATGAGAGAAGAAGATCCTTTTTAGGGAAAAGACCAAACCTGGGGAAGCTTCTGTCTGAAGGCAACGTCGAGACGTGCGTCTAAAGTGTTCTCGCAGACAATCTTGCCGTCTTGAGAGGCGAGAACGACCCCGCCCGAGCAGTGAGGGTCATGGGAATCAGGGAGCTTAGGATTAGGAGGTGGAGGGAGGAAGACTTTGTCGTCGATGGTGATCTTAGGAGACCCGACTTTGGCTTTGTCGGCGTACATCTTCTTAGCATCCTCGAGGACTGATTCAACAACCTTCTTGTCCATTTCTCTGCATCTCAGCAGCACCGATGGCTCCTTGAGCCGCAGCAGGCTCTCAACGATGAGACCCTTGAGAAGCTTCTTGTAACCGTTCCTGTCGCTGGAGACACGGAGAAGCTCCTTAGCCGCGGTGTCTTTCATGGAGGTCACGACGTCGTCCTGTGCTTGAAGGTACTTAATCCTACTTGCATTCAGAAGCGTCGAGTAGTCGCTGATCGATCGATGATCCAATATATATGTATTAGTGGAATCCAATCTATATAAAGACAAAGAAAACAAAGGAAAAGGTCGCTCGCATACATTCGCTTGCGGATATCGACCTGCTTGAGCTTGCGGTCGTACTCTTGACGGAGCTTGCGCTTGGCAGTCTCGAGAAGCTGAAGTCGCTCGATGTTGAATTCCTCCTCGGCGGAGATGGAGATCTCGTTCGCTTTCTCTTCTGCCTCTTGCCGGATGAACCGCACCATCTGCTGTATCTGCTTTGACACATCCGCATCGTTCATCTCTTCACCTTTCTCTTCTCTTCTCTCACCATCTCTTTCACCATCACTCTCTTTTTTATATACATATGAGTATGACAGACAAAAAACTCTTTCTTTTCTTTCGCCGCTTTTTGGTGCCAAATCTTCGTTTGACTCTTTCTTCATACCAAAACGCCGTCGTTTTCCCTGATGGATCGAAGACTGTTGTTAGGCCTATCTAGATTAAAGTTGTAAAAGCCCATTATCCGGTCGCTTCCTTAAGTCAACCTTTTAGATTGGATCCACCAATGCAAATTCAATTCAATTCATCCAACTACGCTCACAGCCGTTGATTCACCAGAGATCACCAAGAAAAGAATACTCTCTCTCTCTCCCTCCCTCCGCAAAAGGCGACGCAGCTCGCCGGATCTCCGTTGCCTTCTTCCTCGGGGTTCTGTTTACCTTTTTCACTCTCCGTAGCTGATGCGCCACCCGATCAGGGTTTCTAACCCTAGTCAAAGCGATCCTCTACCTTTTACTTTTTGAGTCTTTCTTCATTTCCCCCTTTCCTCCTATTCGCTTTAGGGTTTCCTACACGAGATGAGCTAATTCGATTTGATTTCACCCCAAGTTCCTCCTCTTTTGCTTCTCGCCGTTTCAGGTAGCGTTATCGGTTTCTTGCACGCTTTACTCGTTGTTGCTTTAAATGTTGAGAAACGCGTTTTCCTTACATGATCCCCAAATAGGTGTAGGGTTTTTCTTCTCCGGCCTAAATGGAAACGTCCGGCACCAACCATGACGCCTTTAGAGGCTCCCCTCGAAGAAGCTCCATCCTCTCAGCTTCTAACATCATCCAGGCCCCCATTTCAACATTGTTAGAGTATTCAGGTCTATTTCGAACAAGGCCAAGCCCTAGTCAGGAGGCGGAATCGCTGGTTAGTGATGATTCCTCCAGTGGGGAGGTTGCCATTAGGATTATTGGGAACGCGGAGCAAGATGCGGAAACTGATAATAATAATAATAATAATAATAATGGTCTGAGGGAAGCCGGTGGCCATGGACAGACTGAAGTTTTGGGTTCTGCTACTCAGGTTGATCCCACGGTTGCTGGAGAAGGAGCCTCTCAGGCTGAATCTGCAGCTGGAGATGCCACAACCAGAGATTCACCTTACCAAAGATATGATATTCAGCAGGCTGCACGGTGGATCGAGCAGATTCTTCCCTTTTCGTTGCTTCTGCTCGTTGTTTTTATCCGCCAGCATTTGCAGGGTACCTAATATCTCTATACTGATTGCTGATTGTTTATATTTCGACGTCTGTTTTAGTTATCTGGCTTTTGCTGATTTCGTTCAGGGTTCTTTGTCGCAATTTGGATCGCTGCTGTCATGTTCAAGTCAAATGATATCCTGAAGAAACAGACTGCTTTGAAGGTCAAAGATTGCATTTACTTATTGCTTTTTCAATTCCAGAGTTGAAAAACTGGTTAGTCTAAGTCTGAAGCATGTCTCTGATGTTGATTATAGGGAGAGAGACATATCTCGGCATTAATCGGAATATCTGTAGCGTTTACAGCACATGTTGTTGGTGTTTATTGGTGGTTTCGGAAGGATGATCTCTTGTATCCCTTAATCATGCTGCCTCCCAAGTCCATACCACCTTTCTGGCATGCCATTTTTATCATAGTGGTGAATGGTGTGTAACTTTTCAGCCATATTGCTTCTCTTTGTCTTAATGTGTCTTGTTTCATCAGATAACAGTTAGTCTGTTTCTTATCTTATCATCACAAAATATTAGCATCTCTCTCCCGATATGTTTCCTGTTGGATCATTAAGTGCTCACATTACCTGTTTATTTTCTTCAGATACACTTGCCAGGCAGGCCTCAATGATATTCAAGTGTTTTCTCCTGATGTACTACAAGAACAGTAGGGGTCGAAATTATCGTAAACAGGTGATGCAAAATAGAAAAAAACAAATCATATCAGTCCCCCTTTAGCTTAACCTGGCATGGCTGACATAAGTCCTTTCGATGCAGGGTCAATTGCTAACTTTGGTAGAATATTTGATGCTTCTGTATCGCGCTTTGCTGCCTACCCCTGTATGGTATCGTTTCTTCCTGAACAAGGATTATGGAAGTCTCTTTTCGTCTCTTATGACGGGATTGTATCTGACATTCAAGCTCACTTCAGTAGTAGAGAAGGTAGGTGGTGTATTTATATATAGAAATTTGAGCATCATTTGCTGTGTGTTTTTGGTTTTGCTGAGGGGGAATGAATGAATCATTCAGGTACAATCCTTCTTTACGGCGTTGAAGGCTTTGTCACGTAAAGAGGTGCATTACGGATCGTATGCAACTGCAGAGCAGGTAGAGTTTAATTTCTGGCAGATTCAAAAACACATGTGAACTCTGTAATAATGTGTGGTGCAGGTGAATGCAGCGGGCGACCTGTGTGCCATCTGCCAGGAGAAGATGCATACCCCAATTCTTCTTCGCTGCAAACACATGTTTTGCGAGGATTGCGTTTCAGAATGGTAAGAGGAGGTATCCATTTTGTTTATCTGTATTATATGATACAAATTAGTTGAAGGATTTATGACTTGACTGTGACTGGTCAGGTTTGAGAGAGAGAGGACGTGTCCTCTGTGCAGAGCCTTGGTGAAACCAGCAGATCTAAAATCATTCGGTGATGGATCCACCAGCCTTTTCTTCCAGATATTCTGATTATAATACACATACAAGACCAAGACCAAAGACTCCAAAGTAAGTAAAAAATCAAGACGAGTATTTCTTGTATACAAATGCCATTCGAGCTGTGAAACAACTGATGATGCCTTGGAAGATGTTTATACAATCTCATTTGTTCATATGTGAAATCCCTTTTGCCCCCCCAAAAAAAAAACAAATCTTTGATATTTCATCGTGTATAAATAATGAATGAATGCACGAGCACGAGCACAACAACAACAACAAACAACAAGACCAAATAAATACATAAATATAATGAAATCAAGAATCCGAAACAGAGGTCTTGTTAATATTGTCATCGACTAGAAGAATCTCTTTAATCGACTCTTCCTTGGGAGACTCAGCATCCTCAAAAGGGTACACTTGTGTCACCTCTTCACTGCCTTCGTCTATGTACACAAGGTCCTGCATAGTGAGCTGGTGGTATTCTACAATCTCCCTCAAGAACCTGTTCTCTCTCGCGTATACTGAGTTTTCATGAGCCAGCCTTGCTTTCTCTGCTAGTAGGCTCTCCAGCTGCAGCCGAATCTGATACAAAATTGACTCTCTTGTTAGATTAGGACATGAAGATGATGATGATGATGAGATACACTCAATTCATTTACCAAGTCTTCGTCTGCGGGGTTGCTTCCTTTTTCACGGTGGTTCTCCCTCAGATGTTTGTTCTCTTCTTCAAGCTGAGCACAACGCTCTTTCGCGAAGGCAAGATCTGCTTTTACAGTTTTCACCTCACGGATAAGGAGTTTTGCTTTAGCAGCCGTGGCCATCGCCACCTGCAAATGCAACGCAACCATGAGAAAACTATATAAGCTATCTCAATCATAAATGCATCAGTGGAGCTTACATCGCGAGATGCCTTGAGCTGAGTCTCATGATTCAAGGGCATTGGCTGCTCTGGAGACTTTTGCCATGAGCTACTTACTCCATAAGATTGATTCTCGCCTTCACCACCAGTTCCTCCTCTTCGTCTGCTTTGAAGTTTCCGTGTTTCCTGGATGATATCAGCTGTTTTGTTCCCCACCATTGTCCGCCCTTCCTCAAAGGCTTTCTCAAAACTGTCCCCGATCTGATTCAGGGAAGATGTGAGCTTATCCAGTCCTCTCCTAAGCTTCGGATTATCCATTTTCTTCAACCCTTCATCTGACAGGTATGCGAACCGGGACTAGAAACCAAACCAAAACACAAACCAAATCATGACGCCAAGTCTAAGACAAGTCTAGAAACAGAGCAAAAACGAAACCTGAGAAGCTCTTGTTGAACTATTATCATCTTCAATAACAGATTTTGCTTTCTGGGATATCACTCCCCACAACCCCTTTGCCTCCGTCCCGTATGCCGTGAAATTCTGCACATCCCCACAAAATGCGGATCAATGGGACATGAAATTCAATCACAAACAGAGCATGTTGAAAGTTGACGACGCAGATCTAAAGCTGAATCTGATCACAAAAGTTTAGTTGTTTTTTTTTCCTAACAGAGTCACAAGTCAATCGTCTGCGTCGTCAAACTTGAGACTTTAAACGATCGCTCACTAATGATCATCATGTAACTGCGGAAACATCATTTGAAAAGGACAAACCTTAGATCTGGGTTGCTCCTCAAAAGCAGGGGATGAAGGCGATGTCAAGGATCGAGCGGGCGGTGGTTTATCTTTGACGGCGGTGATGTTATCCGGGGGAATGTGATCAGCCTCCTCCTTAAAAGTCGCAGACTTTCCGATCCCCTGCCTTCTCCTATACGCCATAAAAATTTAGGTTTTTGTTTCCTTTTTCGGTTTCTTCTCTCCCAGTTACAGCTTGGAAAGAGGAGAGACGATTTGGTATGATGATGGCAGGACCCACGAGGCCACCGATTATTATTTTAGACTTTGTTAATGGCCCTCTAAAACAACTCATACAGAATCTCAAGTGGCAATGAAGCTAATCAGCTTTGTATGGAGAACATCTTGGTTTGTTACCAATCTGTAAAATCATCCTTTAGGCATATTGGTTTGTGTAAGTTAAGGAAAAATCACAACTTTGATCAAATGAAACGCCTTTTTCAGGTCAATTCGTTCAAAACAAAGTGAATTATCAAGTAATGCTACATAACAGCTCAAAGTAAACCCACTTTGGGGATGGTATAGAGAAGAGGGTAACGGAAAATCACACAGAGTCCCTTTTCGGGAGATCACTGTATATACCACACTAGAGACAAGTTTGCATCTGAGGCAAATGTTTCTGTTTTTTGGCATTATTCGTAAACCCTCTAGCTGATTCGGAGACTTTGGTTGCTAAAAGAAAGATAAGGTAAAAAAAGATGGGCGGAAATTTACACAATCCGTCGTCGTTGACCCCTTTTCGCCATTAGAATTTCTCTGAATCCCTACGCCCCATTTTCTTGCATCTCCCTCACCAAAACCATCCTTTTTTTTGTTGCTTGGACATATGACTCCATCACAGGGTCGTTGAAGATCGGGCGTTTTATTTTGGGTAATCTTTGATCTTTCGAGCAATTGGTTGGGCCTTGGTATCTGTGATCTATAACCCTGCTTTATGTATTTGCCCCTTTTCAGACGGATCCGATGGAATCACAACCTCCTTCCGACGTGGATGTCTTGAGTTCAGTCCCATCTCCGGCGTGTAATCTGTGTGGAAGAGTCGTTCAATCTGCTTCCGATGATGTGGTGGGAATTGATCTCCAAGCCGAAGTCTTGAGCTTATGTGGAGACTGTAAGTTTCTGTTGCTTGAAGATTTCGGCACCCCTGCGCCTCCCTTAACCCGGAGGCAGACAGCTAGAAGGAGGAGGTTGAGGAGGAGAAGGAGAAGTAGGCACAGCTCCTCTGAATCTGTCGGTCATTTGATCAGCTTGGACCACCACCGAACCACTCCCACAGGTTCTGCAAGATGGAGACTTTTCTCCGAATCTTCAAGTGATGATTTTGACAACTTGGAGACGGAATCAAACGCTAGCTTTAGCCTCTACAGATTCTCGCATGGTGGTGGTGATAATGATGCCATTTCTTTCAGTGCTTACGGTGGAGACTCTGATGCTTCCACTGGTTTCCTGGATGCCGAGATCTTTGTTCAACCCGACAACAGGAGCGATGACGTTGACTTTGACACTGATATAGACCCCATGCGTGCTGGTCTCAACCAGTGGGACTCGGATGAAGAAGACGGGGATTGGGAGGAGGAGGCGGCCGGTCCATCAGGAACAACACGGTATACAAATTATTTGGCAAGTCCGAGTGAGAGCTACAGCTCCATGACTCGGTTTGATTCTCCCGATCTGGAGAGAGGGTTTCGCCAAAGAATCATAGAGAGGAGGCAGGCCTTGTCTCGAAACATCTTGACAGGTTTGGAGGATTTGGAGTTCTCTCCTTATGCCGCTGCACATGTTGGGGACTATCTTGATGAGAGGGGGTTTGAAGAACTGCTAGAGCAACTTGCAGAGTCTGACAATACAAGAAGAGGTGCACCGCCTGCATCCGTGTCATGCGTGAGGAATCTTCCAAGGGTTAGCATTGCGGAGGAGCATGTAAACAAGGGCCTAGTCTGTGCTGTGTGCAAGGAGCTTTACACACTCGGCAATGAAACCACGCAGCTTCCGTGTCTCCATCTGTACCATGGTCGTTGTATAGTGCCTTGGCTGAGCGCACGTAACTCCTGCCCACTCTGCCGTTACGAGCTCCCAACAGATGACAAAGAATACGAGGAGGGGAAGCAGAATGTGGTGGTGGTGAGCAGCGAAGATGATAGTAGCTCTGATGATCAAGATGATGATGATGATGTTACTACAGCAGCAGAACAAGTGGTAGAGACCAGAGTGAACAGAGGAAGATGGCTGTTTCTGGCTGCAGCACCAGTGGTGAGTCTGGTCGGGGTTGTGTTGGCAATGTGGCTAAGCAACCCACAGAGGAGGGATTTAGTTCTCTCTCATACCCAAAGGGGGAACAGGACCAGAAGATGGCTTCCGTTTTTCTGACAAAACTGACCCAGTTCCAGCTCCTTATTATTTAGTAGCAGACATTAAGATATATGCTTGAGTTTCTGTTTCATCTTGCTGTTTCCACATGTTAGCTTAATTTGAGCAAAGTTGTGCTGTGTGTTGCGAATAATTAATATTCTTATTCAGTTTTTTATCAAAGACTTAGATCTACACAAGAAAGAAAAAGACTTTTTGGTTGATTATGTACACCAAAGTTATAGAAATAATTAAGAGTATCGTCAACGAGGAAGAGGATTTCTTTAGTTTTGTCTTAGAAGAGAATGTTGATGTAGAGTACCATCCAACCAGCCATCGAGAAGATGGCAAAAATGTGAACCCAGAAGAGCACAGCAGCAGACTCTCTCCCACAGCCTCTAAGGTTAGCAACAGCTCCAGAGAGCACGGAGGTTGGCATGGTGTGCTGAAGGAGTAGCACGAATCTGAACATCTTGTCATCTGGCGGTAGGAACCCAAGTCTGTCTGCTAAGCTCACTATTCCTAGTCCTACTGGTGGCACCAACACCAACCTTCCCAATACTATTGCCGCTGTTGTCTTGAAACCAAGTTTCGAACTTCCTGGTCCTGTGAATATTACAAGTTTAGTCAGTGAACCAATCAGTGAATCAATCAGATACAGAGCAACCACCCTTACCATTAATGAGATTTCCCCCAAGTGCCAGCAAGATGCACGGTATCATGGCGTCCCTGAGATAGCCACCAAAGGTTCATTTACAGTTATTGATAAAGAAAGAAAGATGGCTCTTACTTACCCAAGAATCATGCAGCTGTCGGTGAAGAAGAAAAACGGTGCACCATTTGTGAATATCAACTTCTTGGTCAAAGGTATTGCACCAAGTATCATGGCAAGAATCTACCAAGTTCCACATGAAAAAACATCTCTGGTTTAGTTACCTACCATTTTTGTGAATATTATTATTGAAATACACTTACCGAAGCAACTATTGCAGGTTGGACAATTTGCTTCAGTTTCAACTTGTCATAGAGGAAAACCAACATCTGTGTGATCTACAACATGGCAGAAGAATTGAAATCAGATGAAACAAGATTTTTACATAATAAATGGAAGCATTATCACCACCTTGCCTCTTCCTCTAGTAGTGTATTCATCAGTGTCCTTGGGGTGAGTAAGCAAGGGGACTTGCTCATCTGGAGTAGGAAGGTTTTTCAAAGGAAGATGATGTTGGTCGTCCGTATCAAAACCTTCAGGAGGAGGAGTGAACATCTGGTAGACATAGGTGTAGAGGATGATGGCTCCAACCCACTGACCAAAGGAGATGTAAGCAGTGCCATCAATGCTACATTTATCCGAGTCGCCAAAAGGGTTGGAGGTGTCCCTACAAAGAGCCGCGAGTAAAACAAGAGGCACATTCCCAATATTACCTGAACACAGACAAACATAACATAGATAAGCTGCTGTGTTATTCTTCATAAGCTATTATTATTTATCATAAGCAGCTGGGTCTTTACCAACTCCTATTTGTATGATTGTAAACTTGAAATACGGGTAAGGCGGACGAATTATGGTGGCAACAACCAAACCGATCAGCGACCCTGAGATTGTACCAAGAACCACGTTCACCGGAATGAACCACCTGATGATACAGTGCACAAGCGTTATCAATATCTATGGATGGATCATGGATCATGGATGCAAGACAGAGAGAATAGGGGAACAAACCACTCAAGCATCTTGTGGAGAGTCACGGCTTGTCCAAGCTGCGAGAAGATCAAGCAGGGTAGCAAAAGCGAGAACACCAACTGTTAAGAGGACGGAGAGGAGATATTATTTTAAAACGAATGGGCAAGAGAGGCGGTTTAAGCGTAAATAACTTACCCCGTTCAACTGTTTGCGTCCAGAGGGAGGCAAGATGTTTACGTACTTGGACGCCATTAGAAGCCCCAAGAAGCACATGGTGAACACTTTCGCAATTGGCATCACCGCGATTTTTATAGTGCCCAGCACCGATTCACCCGCGGCCGCCGGAATCTCCATGGAATCTGCCAAGGCGGCTAGCACCCGAGATATCATTTGATTTCGGCGGTGGAAATCTGGAGAGGAGAGAAAGAAAACAGAGTCTGATTCTGATGATTGATCTGAGAGGAATCAATCTCTCTCGAATAATCTTTGTTTACTGCTGCGATGCGACTACGACTACACAGAGACTTTCTTGTACTTGCCACGTGCCTCTTGCCTTCCTTCTTACTTCTTTCCTTTTCTGAGCCCTAATCAGCCCAATAGGCCCACCTTTTCTTTTCATTATTATTCATGTTTACCGATATTCTCTCTAACTAGTTAAAAGAGATTTATTATCAAACTATCATTTGACTACAAATATATTATTATTTTTTGATTAATTCGTGTAGGTAAGCTGGCTAATTCAAGAAATTATTAGGAGGTGGGTTGTCCTTTGGACCCATCCCCACTTAATCATACTGACATGCTAGCTATTTTAATATCTTTGCGTATTTTATTGAGCTTCTGACAATTTCTCATTTAAAAGAAAAAAAAATTGTTTGTAAATACGATTGGAGATCTTGAAATTTCAGATTATTTGGTTCTATATATCAGTGTAGTGGGGGTAATTAATCAGATTCAGATCTATAAATTTTATAAATCCCATATTCTTGAATCAAAGTTATATTTTCGTCCTACCCTCCATGGCTTAAATATTCTCCATCTTTGAATAGGGCAAGTTAGTTATGTTCGGGAGGAGACATGTCTGGTGTGAAAGCACGTAGGTGTGACATTGGATTGGAGAGTGATGGATACTTCTTTCTTTGTCTCTTGCTTTGCCTCTGACGCATTGCACCAACAAATGGGCTTACTTACTTATTGGGCTGGTGATAGGCTTGGACCCAACACCCAAACAAATCGTTCTCTTACTTGAACATTATTGAATATCAACAACATTATCAGTTACAATAAGCTGTGCTTTTAATTATGCATGCAATACTTGCAAAGCAAGAAAGAAAGGGTTTTAAGAATGAGAGGAGGCATTGCAGTAAGCGATGGCTGCCTTGAGGGGATCGTCCGATAATGTCGTCTCTTCGCTGTGATGATTAGTGCCTTCGCTCTTAATGGTTCCTCGTCGTTCGTGTATAACTTTGAGGACCCACTTCTCTCCCACGTTCACTTTCTCTCTTATCACTCCCACTATACTCATGCACCCCAGTTTCATCATCATCCTCATCACGCTGCTGTATGCTGAGAAGCAGCTAGACGCCGATGAGAAGATCACTTTTCCATTATTGGGAGATGGCGAAGGAGAAGAAGAGATGCTCATCAATCCTGTGGCTTGTTTGTTGATTTCTATTTCAATGAAAGATTCACCAACCGCGACTTCATTCATCCCTTCCATTTTATCATTCTCTTCTTGCTCCATATCCTATTATAAATTACAGAATAACTTCTCAAAACTCCCTTTTTTTAGTATCTTTTCCCAAAACTCCCTTTGTTAGCCATAGATATAGTATAACACATTTCTCATGCTTATAATTACCATCATTGATTTAATATTGGTTCTAACACTAATTAAATGGATTCCATTTGATACATACAGCTCACATCACACCTTACATATATTTTTAAGGAGCATATATGTGCATGTGAACACGTATATAACAACTGATCTAATTATGTAGGAGAAGAATATATATCTTTAATTATCGTTTGATCAAATTGAATCTGCCGATCGGTTCAGTAATATAATCAAATCGGAAATTTTAATAATATTAGTTTAGATACTCATATTAGCTAGCTGATCGCATAGATATTAGAAATCACATGCACATATTATTCTTCAAGATTTTTTTTAGAAAAACTAACTTGAATGAGTTTAAAGCTAACGAATGATACATTTTTTTTAAAGTAAAATTCTTTTTTTTCTCGACCGAAAACCCAAAACCCTAAAATATTAGATAGTCCGTGTTGACGATATTTGATCATTTAACATGATAGATAAAAAACTGAAAATGATCCCAAAAAAGGAGGTTTTTTCAACAAAGATATCTTAAAATTCGGGAAATATAGTGAAAACAACACATATTTTCTCTGCGGATCTGTTTCCGGAACATCTAGCAACGTTAAACCTACCTTGTTTTATGATTCAAACTAGTATTTGGATGATAGAACATTTTTTGTTAGCTGTTAGCCAATAATTTTAGGAAAAACTCTCCAAAACACTTGAATACATTGCCTGACCCTTAATTATGAGATCTCACTTTTGGTGAGAAGTGTGGTCATTTATGCGCTCGATTCTCTTTGATATGATCATAAATAATCCGTGTTGACGATAGTAGGTAATTTGACATGATAGATAAAAAGCTGAAAACCGGTCCCAAAACAAGAGGTTTTTACAAGGAAAATATTTTAAAATTCGGAAAAATAGTGAAAATAACATATATTTTCTCTGCGGATCTGTCTTTATTGATTATCATCATCACATGAATTTCTCCACAGGTTGCTGTGCTTACTTCGGTTGAGATGGCTTTAGCAGGTCCAAGAGTAAT
>FPAK01000048.1:0-40756 GCA_900116095.1 Euclidium syriacum
ACCATAGCTCAAACTTGCCTAACTTGGCTAGAACTTGTGCACCATATGTAGAACATATGAAGCTTAGCTAGAACTTTTGCGCCATAGGTAAACTTTGGCACTAGAGATAAAAGTTGTTAAAATTAGCAAAAATTATGCATCATAGCTAAAACTTGGTCACCAAAGCTAAAACTTGTAAAATATAGCTCAAATTTGGCACTAGAGTTAAAACTTGTCAAAATTAACTAGAACTTGTGCACAAAATCAAAAACATTGGAACCAACCTAAAAAGTTGTGAAAGTTAAATAGAACTTGTGAAACTTAGCTACAAATTGAGCACTATAGCTAAAACTTTGCACTAGAGCTAAAACTTGTCAAACTTAGCTAGAACTTGTGCACCATATCTAAAACTTTGAAACCACCCTAAAAAGTTGTCAAAATTAGCTAGAACTTGTGCACTAGGCTAAAACTTGTGAAACTTACCTAAAAGTTGAGCACTATAGTTAAAACTTTTGCACTATGGCTAAAACTTTTTCAAACTTAGCTAGAACTTGTTCACCGTAGCTGGAAATTGTAAAACTTAGCTAAACTTGTGCACCATTGCTAAAATGTTGGCACCAGAGCTGAAACTTGTCAAACTTAACTAAAACTTGTTCACCAGAGCTAAAACTTGTGAAACTTAGCCAAAACTTGTGCACAATAGCTATAACTTTGGAACCATAGCTCAAACTTGCCTAACTTGGCTAGAACTTGTGCACCATATGTAGAACATATGAAGCTTAGCTAGAACTTTTGCGCCATAGGTAAACTTTGGCACTAGAGATAAAAGTTGTTAAAATTAGCAAAAATTATGCATCATAGCTAAAACTTGGTCACCATAGCTAAAACTTGTAAAATATAGCTCAAATTTGGCACTAGAGTTAAAACTTGTCAAAATTAACTAGAACTTGTGCACAAAATCAAAACATTGGAACCAACCTAAAAAGTTGTGAAAGTTAAATAGAACTTGTGAAACTTAGCTACAAATTGAGCACTATAGCTAAAACTTTGCACTAGAGCTAAAACTTGTCAAACTTAGCTAGAACTTGTGCACCATATCTAAAACTTTGAAACACCTAAAAAGTTGTCAAAATTAGCTAGAACTTGTGCACTAGAGTAAAACTTGTGAAACTTACCTAAAAGTTGAGCACTATAGTTAAAACTTTTGCACTATGGCTAAAACTTTTTCAAACTTAGCTAGAACTTGTTCACCGTAGCTGGAAATTGTAAAACTTAGCTAAACTTGTGCACCATTGCTAAAATGTTGGCACCAGAGCTGAAACTTGTCAAACTTAACTAAAACTTGTTCACCAGAGCTAAAACTTGTGAAACTTAGCCAAAACTTGTGCACAATAGCTATAACTTTGGAACCATAGCTCAAACTTGCCTAACTTGGCTAGAACTTGTGCACCATATGTAGAACATATGAAGCTTAGCTAGAACTTTTGCGCCATAGGTAAACTTTGGCACTAGAGATAAAAGTTGTTAAAATTAGCAAAAATTATGCATCATAGCTAAAACTTGGTCACCATAGCTAAAACTTGTAAAATATAGCTCAAATTTGGCACTAGAGTTAAAACTTGTCAAAATTAACTAGAACTTGTGCACAAAATCAAAAACTTTGGAACCAACCTAAAAAGTTGTGAAAGTTAAATAGAACTTGTGAAACTTAGCTACAAATTGAGCACTATAGCTAAAACTTTGCACTAGAGCTAAAACTTGTCAAACTTAGCTAGAACTTGTGCACCATATCTAAAACTTTGAAACCACCCTAAAAAGTTGTCAAAATTAGCTAGAACTTGTGCACTAGAGCTAAAACTTGTGAAACTTACCTAAAAGTTGAGCACTATAGTTAAAACTTTTGCACTATGGCTAAAACTTTTTCAAACTTAGCTAGAACTTGTTCACCGTAGCTGGAAATTGTAAAACTTAGCTAAACTTGTGCACCATTGCTAAAATGTTGGCACCAGAGCTGAAACTTGTCAAACTTAACTAAAACTTGTTCACCAGAGCTAAAACTTGTGAAACTTAGCCAAAACTTGTGCACAATAGCTATAACTTTGGAACCATAGCTCAAACTTGCCTAACTTGGCTAGAACTTGTGCACCATATGTAGAACATATGAAGCTTAGCTAGAACTTTTGCGCCATAGGTAAAACTTTGGCACTAGAGATAAAAGTTGTTAAAATTAGCAAAAATTATGCATCATAGCTAAAACTTGGTCACCATAGCTAAAACTTGTAAAATATAGCTCAAATTTGGCACTAGAGTTAAAACTTGTCAAAATTAACTAGAACTTGTGCACAAAATCAAAAACATTGGAACCAACCTAAAAAGTTGTGAAAGTTAAATAGAACTTGTGAAACTTAGCTACAAATTGAGCACTATAGCTAAAACTTTGCACTAGAGCTAAAACTTGTCAAACTTAGCTAGAACTTGTGCACCATATCTAAAACTTTGAAACCACCCTAAAAGTTGTCAAATTAGCTAGAACTTGTGCACTAGAGGTAAAACTTGTGAAACTTACCTAAAAGTTGAGCACTATAGTTTAAAACTTTTGCACTATGGCTAAAACTTTTCAAACTTAGCTAGAACTTGTTCACCGTAGCTGGAAATTGTAAAACTTAGCTAAACTTGTGCACCATTGCTAAAATGTTGGCACCAGAGCTGAAACTTGTCAAACTTAACTAAAACTTGTTCACACAGAGCTAAAAACTTGTGAAACTTAGCCAAAACTTGTGCACAATAGCTATAACTTTGGAACCATAGCTCAAACTGCCTAACTTGGCTAGAACTTGTGCACCATATGTAGAACATATGAAGCTTAGCTAGAACTTTTGCGCCATAGGTAAATCTTTGGCACTAGAGATAAAAGTTGTTAAAATTAGCAAAAATTATGCATCATAGCTAAAACTTGGTCACCAAAGCTAAAACTTGTAAAATATAGCTCAAATTTGGCACTAGAGTTAAAACTTGTCAAAATTAACTAGAACTTGTGCACAAAATCAAAAACTTTGGAACAACCTAAAAAGTTGTGGAAAGTTAAATAGAACTTGTGAAACTTAGCTACAAATTGAGCACTATAGCTAAACTTTGCACTAGAGCTAAAACTTGTCAAACTTAGCTAGAACTTGTGCACCATATCTAAAACTTTGAAACCACCCTAAAAAGTTGTCAAAATTAGCTAGAACTTGTGCACTAGAGTAAAACTTGTGAAACTTACCTAAAAAGTGAGCACTATAGTTAAAACTTTGCACTATGGCTAAAACTTTTTCAAACTAGCTAGAACTTGTTCACCGTAGCTGGAAATTGTAAAACTTAGCTAAACTTGTGCACCATTGCTAAAATGTTGGCACCAGAGCTGAAACTTGTCAAACTTAACTAAAACTTGTTCACCAGAGCTAAAACTTGTGAAACTTAGCCAAAAACTTGTGCACATAGCTATAACTTGGAACCATAGCTCAAACTTGCCTAACTTGGCTAGAACTGTGCACCATATGTAGAACATATGAAGCTAGCTAGAACTTTTGCGCCATAGGTAAATCTTTGGCACTAGAGATAAAAGTTGTTAAAATTAGCAAAAATTATGCATCATAGCTAAAACTTGGTCACCAAAGCTAAAACTTGTAAAATATAGCTCAAATTTGGCACTAGAGTTAAAACTGTCAAAATTAACTAGAACTTGTGCACAAAATCAAAAACATTGGAACCAACCTAAAAAGTGTGAAAGTTAACTAGAACTTGTGAAGACTTAGCTACAAATTGAGCACTATAGCTAAAACTTTGCACTAGAGCTAAAACTTGTCAAACTTAGCTAGAACTTGTGCACCATATCTAAAACTTGAAACCACCTAAAAAGTTGTCAAAATTAGCTAGAACTTGTGCACTAGAGCTAAAACTTGTGAAACTTACCTAAAAGTTGAGCACTATAGTTAAAACTTTGCACTATGGCTAAAACTTTTTCAAACTTAGCTAGAACTTGTTCACCGTAGCTGGAAATTGTAAAAACTTAGCTAAACTTGTGCACCATTGCTAAAATGTTGGCACCAGAGCTGAAACTTGTCAAACTTAACTAAAACTTGTTCACCAGAGCTAAAACTTGTGAAACTTAGCCAAAACTGTGCACAATAGCTATAACTTTGGAACCATAGCTCAAACTTGCCTAACTTGGCTAGAACTTGTGCACCATATGTAGAACATATGAAGCTTAGCTAGAACTTTTGCGCCATAGGTAAAACTTTGGCACTAGAGATAAAAGTTGTTAAAATTAGCAAAAATTATGCATCATAGCTAAAACTTGGTCACCAAAGCTAAAACTTGTAAAATATAGCTCAAATTTGGCACTAGAGTTAAAACTTGTCAAAATTAACTAGAACTTGTGCACAAAATCAAAAACTTGGAACCAACCTAAAAAGTTGTGAAAGTTAACTAGAATTGCACAAATTAGAACTTGTGAAACTTAGCTACAAATTGAGCACTATAGCTAAAACTTTGCACTAGAGCTAAAACTTGTCAAACTTAGCTAAACTTGTGCACCATATCTAAAACCTTGAAGCACACCTAAAAAGTTGTCAAAATTAGCTAGAACTGTGCACTAGAGCTAAAACTTGTGAAACTTACCTAAAAGTTGAGCACTATAGTTAAAACTTTTGCACTATGGCTAAAACTTTTTCAAACTTAGCTAGAACTTGTTCACCGTAGCTGGAAATTGTAAAACTTAGCTAAACTTGTGCACCATTGCTAAAATGTTGGCACCAGAGCTGAAACTTGTCAAACTTAACTAAAACTTGTTCACCAGAGCTAAAACTTGTGAAACTTAGCCAAAACTTGTGCACAATAGCTATAACTTTGGAACCATAGCTCAAACTTGCCTAACTTGGCTAGAACTTGTGCACCATATGTAGAACATATGAAGCTTAGCTAGAACTTTTGCGCCATAGGTAAAACTTTGGCACTAGAGATAAAAGTTGTTAAAATTAGCAAAAATTATGCATCATAGCTAAAACTTGGTCACCATAGCTAAAACTTGTAAAATATAGCTCAAATTTGGCACTAGAGTTAAAACTTGTCAAATTAACTAGAACTTGTGCACAAAATCAAAAACATTGGAACCAACCTAAAAAGTTGTGAAAAGTTAAATAGAACTTGTGAAACTTAGCTACAAATTGAGCACTATAGCTAAAACTTTGCACTAGAGCTAAAACTTGTCAAACTTAGCTAGAACTTGTGCACCATATCTAAAACTTTGAAACCACCCTAAAAAGTTGTCAAAATTAGCTAGAACTTGTGCACTAGAGGTAAAACTTGTGAAACTTACCTAAAAGTTGAGCACTATAGTTAAAACTTTTGCACTATGGCTAAAACTTTTTCAAACTTAGCTAGAACTTGTTCACCGTAGCTGGAAATTGTAAAAACTTAGCTAAACTTGTGCACCATTGCTAAAATGTTGGCACCAGAGCTGAAACTTGTCAAACTTAACTAAAACTTGTTCACCAGAGCTAAAACTTGTGAAACTTAGCCAAAACTTGTGCACAATAGCTATAACTTTGGAACCATAGCTCAAACTTGCCTAACTTGGCTAGAACTTGTGCACCATATGTAGAACATATGAAGCTTAGCTAGAACTTTTGCGCCATAGGTAAAACTTTGGCACTAGAGATAAAGTTGTTAAAATTAGCAAAAATTATGCATCATAGCTAAAACTTGTCACCATAGCTAAAACTTGTAAAATATAGCTCAAATTTGGCACTAGAGTTAAAACTTGTCAAAATTAACTAGAACTTGTGCACAAAATCAAAAACATTGGAACCAACCTAAAAAGTTGTGAAAGTTAAATAGAAACTTGGTGAAACTTAGCTACAAATTGAGCACTATAGCTAAAACTTTGCACTAGAGCTAAAACTTGTCAAACTTAGCTAGAACTTGTGCACCATATCTAAAACTTTGAAACCACCTAAAAAGTTGTCAAAATTAGCTAGAACTTGTGCACTAGAGGTAAAACTTGTGAAACTTACCTAAAAGTTGAGCACTATAGTTAAAACTTTTGCACTATGGCTAAAACTTTTTCAAACTTAGCTAGAACTTGTTCACCGTAGCTGGAAATTGTAAAACTTAGCTAAACTTGTGCACCATTGCTAAAATGTTGGCACCAGAGCTGAAACTTGTCAAACTTAACTAAAACTTGTTCACCAGAGCTAAAACTTGTGAAACTTAGCCAAAACTTGTGCACAATAGCTATAACTTTGGAACCATAGCTCAAACTTGCCTAACTTGGCTAGAACTTGTGCACCATATGTAGAACATATGAAGCTTAGCTAGAACTTTTGCGCCATAGGTAAACTTTGGCACTAGAGATAAAAGTTGTTAAAATTAGCAAAAATTATGCATCATAGCTAAAACTTGGTCACCATAGCTAAAACTTGTAAATATAGCTCAAATTTGGCACTAGAGTTAAAACTTGTCAAAATTAACTAGAACTTGTGCACAAAATCAAAACATTGGAACCAACCTAAAAAGTTGTGAAAGTTAAATAGAACTTGTGAAACTTAGCTACAAATTGAGCACTATAGCTAAAACTTTGCACTAGAGCTAAAACTTGTCAAACTTAGCTAGAACTTGTGCACCATATCTAAAACTTTGAAACCACCCTAAAAAGTTGTCAAAATTAGCTAGAACTTGTGCACTAGAGGTAAAACTTGTGAAACTTACCTAAAAGTTGAGCACTATAGTTAAAACTTTTGCACTATGGCTAAAACTTTTTCAAACTTAGCTAGAACTTGTTCACCGTAGCTGGAAATTGTAAAACTTAGCTAAACTTGTGCACCATTGCTAAAATGTTGGCACCAGAGCTGAAACTTGTCAAACTTAACTAAAACTTGTTCACCAGAGCTAAAACTTGTGAAACTTAGCCAAAACTTGTGCACAATAGCTATAACTTTGGAACCATAGCTCAAACTTGCCTAACTTGGCTAGAACTTGTGCACCATATGTAGAACATATGAAGCTTAGCTAGAACTTTTGCGCCATAGGTAAAACTTTGGCACTAGAGATAAAAGTTGTTAAAATTAGCAAAAATTATGCATCATAGCTAAAACTTGGTCACCATAGCTAAAACTTGTAAAATATAGCTCAAATTTGGCACTAGAGTTAAAACTTGTCAAAATTAACTAGAACTTGTGCACAAAATCAAAAACATTGGAACCAACCTAAAAAGTTGTGAAAGTTAAATAGAACTTGTGAAACTTAGCTACAAATTGAGCACTATAGCTAAAACTTTGCACTAGAGCTAAAACTTGTCAAACTTAGCTAGAACTTGTGCACCATATCTAAAACTTTGAAACCACCCTAAAAAGTTGTCAAAATTAGCTAGAACTTGTGCACTAGAGGTAAAACTTGTGAAACTTACCTAAAAGTTGAGCACTATAGTTAAAACTTTTGCACTATGGCTAAAACTTTTTCAAACTTAGCTAGAACTTGTTCACCGTAGCTGGAAATTGTAAAACTTAGCTAAACTTGTGCACCATTGCTAAAATGTTGGCACCAGAGCTGAAACTTGTCAAACTTAACTAAAACTTGTTCACCAGAGCTAAAACTTGTGAAACTTAGCCAAAACTTGTGCACAATAGCTATAACTTTGGAACCATAGCTCAAACTTGCCTAACTTGGCTAGAACTTGTGCACCATATGTAGAACATATGAAGCTTAGCTAGAACTTTTGCGCCATAGGTAAAACTTTGGCACTAGAGATAAAAGTTGTTAAAATTAGCAAAAATTATGCATCATAGCTAAAACTTGGTCACCATAGCTAAAACTTGTAAAATATAGCTCAAATTTGGCACTAGAGTTAAAACTTGTCAAAATTAACTAGAACTTGTGCACAAATCAAAAACATTGGAACCAACCTAAAAAGTTGTGAAAGTTAAATAGAACTTGTGAAACTTAGCTACAAATTGAGCACTATAGCTAAAACTTTGCACTAGAGCTAAAACTTGTCAAACTTAGCTAGAACTTGTGCACCATATCTAAAACTTTGAAACCACCCTAAAAAGTTGTCAAAATTAGCTAGAACTTGTGCACTAGAGTAAAACTTGTGAAACTTACCTAAAAGTTGAGCACTATAGTTAAAACTTTTGCACTATGGCTAAAACTTTTTCAAACTTAGCTAGAACTTGTTCACCGTAGCTGGAAATTGTAAAACTTAGCTAAACTTGTGCACCATTGCTAAAATGTTGGCACCAGAGCTGAAACTTGTCAAACTTAACTAAAACTTGTTCACCAGAGCTAAAACTTGTGAAACTTAGCCAAAACTTGTGCACAATAGCTATAACTTTGGAACCATAGCTCAAACTTGCCTAACTTGGCTAGAACTTGTGCACCATATGTAGAACATATGAAGCTTAGCTAGAACTTTTGCGCCATAGGTAAACTTTGGCACTAGAGATAAAAGTTGTTAAAATTAGCAAAAATTATGCATCATAGCTAAAACTTGGTCACCATAGCTAAAACTTGTAAAATATAGCTCAAATTTGGCACTAGAGTTAAAACTTGTCAAAATTAACTAGAACTTGTGCACAAAATCAAAAACATTGGAACCAACCTAAAAAGTTGTGAAAGTTAAATAGAACTTGTGAAACTTAGCTACAAATTGAGCACTATAGCTAAAACTTTGCACTAGAGCTAAAACTTGTCAAACTTAGCTAGAACTTGTGCACCATATCTAAAACTTTGAAACCACCTAAAAAGTTGTCAAAATTAGCTAGAACTTGTGCACTAGAGTAAAACTTGTGAAACTTACCTAAAAGTTGAGCACTATAGTTAAAACTTTTGCACTATGGCTAAAACTTTTTCAAACTTAGCTAGAACTTGTTCACCGTAGCTGGAAATTGTAAACTTAGCTAAACTTGTGCACCATTGCTAAAATGTTGGCACCAGAGCTGAAACTTGTCAAACTTAACTAAAACTTGTTCACCAGAGCTAAAACTTGTGAAACTTAGCCAAAACTTGTGCACAATAGCTATAACTTTGGAACCATAGCTCAAACTTGCCTAACTTGGCTAGAACTTGTGCACCATATGTAGAACATATGAAGCTTAGCTAGAACTTTTGCGCCATAGGTAAACTTTGGCACTAGAGATAAAAGTTGTTAAAATTAGCAAAAATTATGCATCATAGCTAAAACTTGGTCACCATAGCTAAAACTTGTAAAATATAGCTCAAATTTGGCACTAGAGTTAAAACTTGTCAAAATTAACTAGAACTTGTGCACAAAATCAAAAACATTGGAACCAACCTAAAAAGTTGTGAAAGTTAAATAGAACTTGTGAAACTTAGCTACAAATTGAGCACTATAGCTAAAACTTTGCACTAGAGCTAAAACTTGTCAAACTTAGCTAGAACTTGTGCACCATATCTAAAACTTTGAAACCACCCTAAAAAGTTGTCAAAATTAGCTAGAACTTGTGCACTAGAGGTAAAACTTGTGAAACTTACCTAAAAGTTGAGCACTATAGTTAAAACTTTTGCACTATGGCTAAAACTTTTTCAAACTTAGCTAGAACTTGTTCACCGTAGCTGGAAATTGTAAAACTTAGCTAAACTTGTGCACCATTGCTAAAATGTTGGCACCAGAGCTGAAACTTGTCAAACTTAACTAAAACTTGTTCACCAGAGCTAAAACTTGTGAAACTTAGCCAAAACTTGTGCACAATAGCTATAACTTTGGAACCATAGCTCAAACTTGCCTAACTTGGCTAGAACTTGTGCACCATATGTAGAACATATGAAGCTTAGCTAGAACTTTTGCGCCATAGGTAAAACTTTGGCACTAGAGATAAAAGTTGTTAAAATTAGCAAAAATTATGCATCATAGCTAAAACTTGGTCACCATAGCTAAAACTTGTAAAATATAGCTCAAATTTGGCACTAGAGTTAAAACTTGTCAAAATTAACTAGAACTTGTGCACAAAATCAAAAACTTGGAACCAACCTAAAAAGTTGTGAAAGTTACTAGAACTTGTGCACTAAAGTTGAACTTGTGAAACTTAGCTACAAATTGAGCACTATAGCTAAAACTTTGCACTAGAGCTAAAACTTGTCAAACTTAGCTAGAACTTGTGCACCATATCTAAAACTTGAACCACCTAAAAAGTTGTCAAAATTAGCTAGAACTTGTGCACTAGAGCTAAAACTTGTGAAACTTACCTAAAAGTTGAGCACTATAGTTAAAACTTTTGCACTATGGCTAAAACTTTTTCAAACTTAGCTAGAACTTGTTCACCGTAGCTGGAAATTGTAAAACTTAGCTAAACTTGTGCACCATTGCTAAAATGTTGGCACCAGAGCTGAAACTTGTCAAACTTAACTAAAACTTGTTCACCAGAGCTAAAACTTGTGAAACTTAGCCAAAACTTGTGCACAATAGCTATAACTTTGGAACCATAGCTCAAACTTGCCTAACTTGGCTAGAACTTGTGCACCATATGTAGAACATATGAAGCTTAGCTAGAACTTTTGCGCCATAGGTAAATCTTTGGCACTAGAGATAAAAGTTGTTAAAATTAGCAAAAATTATGCATCATAGCTAAAACTTGGTCACCAAGCTAAAACTTGTAAAATATAGCTCAAATTTGGCACTAGAGTTAAAACTTGTCAAAATTAACTAGAACTTGTGCACAAAATCAAAAACATTGGAACCAACCTAAAAAGTTGTGAAAGTTTAAATAGAACTTGTGAAACTTAGCTACAAATTGAGCACTATAGCTAAAACTTTGCACTAGAGCTAAAACTTGTCAAACTTAGCTAGAACTTGTGCACCATATCTAAAACTTGAAACCACCCTAAAAAGTTGTCAAAATTAGCTAGAACTTGTGCACTAGAGTAAAACTTGTGAAACTTACCTAAAAGTTGAGCACTATAGTTAAAACTTTTGCACTATGGCTAAAACTTTTTCAAACTTAGCTAGAACTTGTTCACCGTAGCTGGAAATTGTAAAACTTAGCTAAACTTGTGCACCATTGCTAAAATGTTGGCACCAGAGCTGAAACTTGTCAAACTTAACTAAAACTTGTTCACCAGAGCTAAAACTTGTGAAACTTAGCCAAAACTTGTGCACAATAGCTATAACTTTGGAACCATAGCTCAAACTTGCCTAACTTGGCTAGAACTTGTGCACCATATGTAGAACATATGAAGCTTAGCTAGAACTTTTGCGCCATAGGTAAACTTTGGCACTAGAGATAAAAGTTGTTAAAATTAGCAAAAATTATGCATCATAGCTAAAACTTGGTCACCATAGCTAAAACTTGTAAAATATAGCTCAAATTTGGCACTAGAGTTAAAACTTGTCAAAATTAACTAGAACTTGTGCACAAAATCAAAAACTTTGGAACCAACCTAAAAAGTTGTGAAAGTTAACTAGAACTTGTGCACTAAAGTTAGAACTTGTGAAACTTAGCTACAAATTGAGCACTATAGCTAAAACTTTGCACTAGAGCTAAAACTTGTCAAACTAGCTAGAACTTGTGCACCATATCTAAAACCTTGAAGCACCCTAAAAAGTTGTCAAAATTAGCTAGAACTTGTTCACTAGAGCTAAAACTTGTGAAACTTACCTAAAAGTTGAGCACTATAGTTAAAACTTTTGCACTATGGCTAAAACTTTTTCAAACTTAGCTAGAACTTGTTCACCGTAGCTGGAAATTGTAAAACTTAGCTAAACTTGTGCACCATTGCTAAAATGTTGGCACCAGAGCTGAAACTTGTCAAACTTAACTAAAACTTGTTCACCAGAGCTAAAACTTGTGAAACTTAGCCAAAACTTGTGCACAATAGCTATAACTTTGGAACCATAGCTCAAACTTGCCTAACTTGGCTAGAACTTGTGCACCATATGTAGAACATATGAAGCTTAGCTAGAACTTTTGCGCCATAGGTAAATCTTTGGCACTAGAGATAAAAGTTGTTAAAATTAGCAAAAATTATGCATCATAGCTAAAACTTGGTCACCAAAGCTAAAACTTGTAAAATATAGCTCAAATTTGGCACTAGAGTTAAAACTTGTCAAAATTAACTAGAACTTGTGCACAAAATCAAAAACTTTGGAACCAACCTAAAAAGTTGTGAAAGTTAACTAGAACTTGTGATAAGTTAGAACTTGTGAAACTTAGCTACAAATTGAGCACTATAGCTAAAACTTTGCACTAGAGCTAAAACTTGTCAAACTTAGCTAGAACTTGTGCACCATATCTAAAACTTTGAAACCACCTAAAAAGTTGTCAAAATTAGCTAGAACTTGTGCACTAGAGCTAAAACTTGTGAAACTTACCTAAAAGTTGAGCACTATAGTTAAAACTTTTGCACTATGGCTAAAACTTTTTCAAACTTAGCTAGAACTTGTTCACCGTAGCTGGAAATTGTAAAACTTAGCTAAACTTGTGCACCATTGCTAAAATGTTGGCACCAGAGCTGAAACTTGTCAAACTTAACTAAAACTTGTTCACCAGAGCTAAAACTTGTGAAACTTAGCCAAAACTTGTGCACAATAGCTATAACTTTGGAACCATAGCTCAAACTTGCCTAACTTGGCTAGAACTTGTGCACCATATGTAGAACATATGAAGCTTAGCTAGAACTTTTGCGCCATAGGTAAATCTTTGGCACTAGAGATAAAAGTTGTTAAAATTAGCAAAAATTATGCATCATAGCTAAAACTTGGTCACCATAGCTAAAACTTGTAAAATATAGCTCAAATTTGGCACTAGAGTTAAAACTTGTCAAAATTAACTAGAACTTGTGCACAAAATCAAAAACATTGGAACCAACCTAAAAAGTTGTGAAAGTTAAATAGAACTTGTGAAACTTAGCTACAAATTGAGCACTATAGCTAAAACTTTGCACTAGAGCTAAAACTTGTCAAACTTAGCTAGAACTTGTGCACCATATCTAAAACTTGAAACCACCCTAAAAAGTTGTCAAAATTAGCTAGAACTTGTGCACTAGAGGTAAACTTGTGAAACTTACCTAAAAGTTGAGCACTATAGTTAAAACTTTTGCACTATGGCTAAAACTTTTTCAAACTTAGCTAGAACTTGTTCACCGTAGCTGGAAATTGTAAAACTTAGCTAAACTTGTGCACCATTGCTAAAATGTTGGCACCAGAGCTGAAACTTGTCAAACTTAACTAAAACTTGTTCACCAGAGCTAAAACTTGTGAAACTTAGCCAAAACTTGTGCACAATAGCTATAACTTTGGAACCATAGCTCAAACTTGCCTAACTTGGCTAGAACTTGTGCACCATATGTAGAACATATGAAGCTTAGCTAGAACTTTTGCGCCATAGGTAAACTTTGGCACTAGAGATAAAAGTTGTTAAAATTAGCAAAAATTATGCATCATAGCTAAAACTTGGTCACCATAGCTAAAACTTGTAAAATATAGCTCAAATTTGGCACTAGAGTTAAAACTTGTCAAAATTAACTAGAACTTGTGCACAAAATCAAAACTTTGGAACCAACCTAAAAAGTTGTGAAAGTTAAACTAGAACTTGTGAAACTTAGCTACAAATTGAGCACTATAGCTAAAACTTTGCACTAGAGCTAAAACTTGTCAAACTTAGCTAGAACTTGTGCACCATATCTAAAACCTTGAAACCACCTAAAAAGTTGTCAAAATTAGCTAGAACTTGTGCACTAGAGCTAAAACTTGTGAAACTTACCTAAAAGTTGAGCACTATAGTTAAAACTTTTGCACTATGGCTAAAACTTTTTCAAACTTAGCTAGAACTTGTTCACCGTAGCTGGAAATTGTAAAACTTAGCTAAACTTGTGCACCATTGCTAAAATGTTGGCACCAGAGCTGAAACTTGTCAAACTTAACTAAAACTTGTTCACCAGAGCTAAAACTTGTGAAACTTAGCCAAAACTTGTGCACAATAGCTATAACTTTGGAACCATAGCTCAAACTTGCCTAACTTGGCTAGAACTTGTGCACCATATGTAGAACATATGAAGCTTAGCTAGAACTTTTGCGCCATAGGTAAAACTTTGGCACTAGAGATAAAAGTTGTTAAAATTAGCAAAAATTATGCATCATAGCTAAAACTTGGTCACCATAGCTAAAACTTGTAAAATATAGCTCAAATTTGGCACTAGAGTTAAAACTTGTCAAAATTAACTAGAACTTGTGCACAAAATCAAAAACATTGGAACCAACCTAAAAAGTTGTGAAAGTTAAATAGAACTTGTGAAACTTAGCTACAAATTGAGCACTATAGCTAAAACTTTGCACTAGAGCTAAAACTTGTCAAACTTAGCTAGAACTTGTGCACCATATCTAAAACTTTGAAACCACCCTAAAAAGTTGTCAAAATTAGCTAGAACTTGTGCACTAGAGCTAAAACTTGTGAAACTTACCTAAAAGTTGAGCACTATAGTTAAAACTTTTGCACTATGGCTAAAACTTTTTCAAACTTAGCTAGAACTTGTTCACCGTAGCTGGAAATTGTAAAACTTAGCTAAACTTGTGCACCATTGCTAAAATGTTGGCACCAGAGCTGAAACTTGTCAAACTTAACTAAAACTTGTTCACCAGAGCTAAAACTTGTGAAACTTAGCCAAAACTTGTGCACAATAGCTATAACTTTGGAACCATAGCTCAAACTTGCCTAACTTGGCTAGAACTTGTGCACCATATGTAGAACATATGAAGCTTAGCTAGAACTTTTGCGCCATAGGTAAACTTTGGCACTAGAGATAAAAGTTGTTAAAATTAGCAAAAATTATGCATCATAGCTAAAACTTGGTCACCAAAGCTAAAACTTGTAAAATATAGCTCAAATTTGGCACTAGAGTTAAAACTTGTCAAAATTAACTAGAACTTGTGCACAAAATCAAAAACATTGGAACCAACCTAAAAAGTTGTGAAAGTTAAATAGAACTTGTGAAACTTAGCTACAAATTGAGCACTATAGCTAAAACTTTGCACTAGAGCTAAAACTTGTCAAACTTAGCTAGAACTTGTGCACCATATCTAAAACTTTGAAACCACCCTAAAAAGTTGTCAAAATTAGCTAGAACTTGTGCACTAGAGGTAAAACTTGTGAAACTTACCTAAAAGTTGAGCACTATAGTTAAAACTTTTGCACTATGGCTAAAACTTTTTCAAACTTAGCTAGAACTTGTTCACCGTAGCTGGAAATTGTAAAACTTAGCTAAACTTGTGCACCATTGCTAAAATGTTGGCACCAGAGCTGAAACTTGTCAAACTTAACTAAAACTTGTTCACCAGAGCTAAAACTTGTGAAACTTAGCCAAAACTTGTGCACAATAGCTATAACTTTGGAACCATAGCTCAAACTTGCCTAACTTGGCTAGAACTTGTGCACCATATGTAGAACATATGAAGCTTAGCTAGAACTTTTGCGCCATAGGTAAAACTTTGGCACTAGAGATAAAAGTTGTTAAAATTAGCAAAAATTATGCATCATAGCTAAAACTTGGTCACCATAGCTAAAACTTGTAAAATATAGCTCAAATTTGGCACTAGAGTTAAAACTTGTCAAAATTAACTAGAACTTGTGCACAAAATCAAAAACATTGGAACCAACCTAAAAAGTTGTGAAAGTTAAATAGAACTTGTGAAACTTAGCTACAAATTGAGCACTATAGCTAAAACTTTGCACTAGAGCTAAAACTTGTCAAACTTAGCTAGAACTTGTGCACCATATCTAAAACTTTGAAACCACCCTAAAAAGTTGTCAAAATTAGCTAGAACTTGTGCACTAGAGGTAAAACTTGTGAAACTTACCTAAAAGTTGAGCACTATAGTTAAAACTTTTGCACTATGGCTAAAACTTTTTCAAACTTAGCTAGAACTTGTTCACCGTAGCTGGAAATTGTAAAACTTAGCTAAACTTGTGCACCATTGCTAAAATGTTGGCACCAGAGCTGAAACTTGTCAAACTTAACTAAAACTTGTTCACCAGAGCTAAAACTTGTGAAACTTAGCCAAAACTTGTGCACAATAGCTATAACTTTGGAACCATAGCTCAAACTTGCCTAACTTGGCTAGAACTTGTGCACCATATGTAGAACATATGAAGCTTAGCTAGAACTTTTGCGCCATAGGTAAAACTTTGGCACTAGAGATAAAAGTTGTTAAAATTAGCAAAAATTATGCATCATAGCTAAAACTTGGTCACCATAGCTAAAACTTGTAAAATATAGCTCAAATTTGGCACTAGAGTTAAAACTTGTCAAAATTAACTAGAACTTGTGCACAAAATCAAAAACATTGGAACCAACCTAAAAAGTTGTGAAAGTTAAATAGAACTTGTGAAACTTAGCTACAAATTGAGCACTATAGCTAAAACTTTGCACTAGAGCTAAAACTTGTCAAACTTAGCTAGAACTTGTGCACCATATCTAAAACTTTGAAACCACCCTAAAAAGTTGTCAAAATTAGCTAGAACTTGTGCACTAGAGGTAAAACTTGTGAAACTTACCTAAAAGTTGAGCACTATAGTTAAAACTTTTGCACTATGGCTAAAACTTTTTCAAACTTAGCTAGAACTTGTTCACCGTAGCTGGAAATTGTAAAACTTAGCTAAACTTGTGCACCATTGCTAAAATGTTGGCACCAGAGCTGAAACTTGTCAAACTTAACTAAAACTTGTTCACCAGAGCTAAAACTTGTGAAACTTAGCCAAAACTTGTGCACAATAGCTATAACTTTGGAACCATAGCTCAAACTTGCCTAACTTGGCTAGAACTTGTGCACCATATGTAGAACATATGAAGCTTAGCTAGAACTTTTGCGCCATAGGTAAAACTTTGGCACTAGAGATAAAAGTTGTTAAAATTAGCAAAAATTATGCATCATAGCTAAAACTTGGTCACCATAGCTAAAACTTGTAAAATATAGCTCAAATTTGGCACTAGAGTTAAAACTTGTCAAAATTAACTAGAACTTGTGCACAAAATCAAAAACATTGGAACCAACCTAAAAAGTTGTGAAAGTTAAATAGAACTTGTGAAACTTAGCTACAAATTGAGCACTATAGCTAAAACTTTGCACTAGAGCTAAAACTTGTCAAACTTAGCTAGAACTTGTGCACCATATCTAAAACTTTGAAACCACCCTAAAAAGTTGTCAAAATTAGCTAGAACTTGTGCACTAGAGGTAAAACTTGTGAAACTTACCTAAAAGTTGAGCACTATAGTTAAAACTTTTGCACTATGGCTAAAACTTTTTCAAACTTAGCTAGAACTTGTTCACCGTAGCTGGAAATTGTAAAACTTAGCTAAACTTGTGCACCATTGCTAAAATGTTGGCACCAGAGCTGAAACTTGTCAAACTTAACTAAAACTTGTTCACCAGAGCTAAAACTTGTGAAACTTAGCCAAAACTTGTGCACAATAGCTATAACTTTGGAACCATAGCTCAAACTTGCCTAACTTGGCTAGAACTTGTGCACCATATGTAGAACATATGAAGCTTAGCTAGAACTTTTGCGCCATAGGTAAAACTTTGGCACTAGAGATAAAAGTTGTTAAAATTAGCAAAAATTATGCATCATAGCTAAAACTTGGTCACCATAGCTAAAACTTGTAAAATATAGCTCAAATTTGGCACTAGAGTTAAAACTTGTCAAAATTAACTAGAACTTGTGCACAAAATCAAAAACATTGGAACCAACCTAAAAAGTTGTGAAAGTTAAATAGAACTTGTGAAACTTAGCTACAAATTGAGCACTATAGCTAAAACTTTGCACTAGAGCTAAAACTTGTCAAACTTAGCTAGAACTTGTGCACCATATCTAAAACTTTGAAACCACCCTAAAAAGTTGTCAAAATTAGCTAGAACTTGTGCACTAGAGGTAAAACTTGTGAAACTTACCTAAAAGTGAGCACTATAGTTAAAACTTTTGCACTATGGCTAAAACTTTTTCAAACTTAGCTAGAACTTGTTCACCGTAGCTGGAAATTGTAAAACTTAGCTAAACTTGTGCACCATTGCTAAAATGTTGGCACCAGAGCTGAAACTTGTCAAACTTAACTAAAACTTGTTCACCAGAGCTAAAACTTGTGAAACTTAGCCAAAACTTGTGCACAATAGCTATAACTTTGGAACCATAGCTCAAACTTGCCTAACTTGGCTAGAACTTGTGCACCATATGTAGAACATATGAAGCTTAGCTAGAACTTTTGCGCCATAGGTAAAACTTTGGCACTAGAGATAAAAGTTGTTAAAATTAGCAAAAATTATGCATCATAGCTAAAACTTGGTCACCATAGCTAAAACTTGTAAAATATAGCTCAAATTTGGCACTAGAGTTAAAACTTGTCAAAATTAACTAGAACTTGTGCACAAAATCAAAAACATTGGAACCAACCTAAAAAGTTGTGAAAGTTAAATAGAACTTGTGAAACTTAGCTACAAATTGAGCACTATAGCTAAAACTTTGCACTAGAGCTAAAACTTGTCAAACTTAGCTAGAACTTGTGCACCATATCTAAAACTTTGAAACCACCCTAAAAAGTTGTCAAAATTAGCTAGAACTTGTGCACTAGAGGTAAAACTTGTGAAACTTACCTAAAAGTTGAGCACTATAGTTAAAACTTTTGCACTATGGCTAAAACTTTTTCAAACTTAGCTAGAACTTGTTCACCGTAGCTGGAAATTGTAAAACTTAGCTAAACTTGTGCACCATTGCTAAAATGTTGGCACCAGAGCTGAAACTTGTCAAACTTAACTAAAACTTGTTCACCAGAGCTAAAACTTGTGAAACTTAGCCAAAACTTGTGCACAATAGCTATAACTTTGGAACCATAGCTCAAACTTGCCTAACTTGGCTAGAACTTGTGCACCATATGTAGAACATATGAAGCTTAGCTAGAACTTTTGCGCCATAGGTAAAACTTTGGCACTAGAGATAAAAGTTGTTAAAATTAGCAAAAATTATGCATCATAGCTAAAACTTGGTCACCATAGCTAAAACTTGTAAAATATAGCTCAAATTTGGCACTAGAGTTAAAACTTGTCAAAATTAACTAGAACTTGTGCACAAAATCAAAAACATTGGAACCAACCTAAAAAGTTGTGAAAGTTAAATAGAACTTGTGAAACTTAGCTACAAATTGAGCACTATAGCTAAAACTTTGCACTAGAGCTAAAACTTGTCAAACTTAGCTAGAACTTGTGCACCATATCTAAAACTTTGAAACCACCCTAAAAAGTTGTCAAAATTAGCTAGAACTTGTGCACTAGAGGTAAAACTTGTGAAACTTACCTAAAAGTTGAGCACTATAGTTAAAACTTTTGCACTATGGCTAAAACTTTTTCAAACTTAGCTAGAACTTGTTCACCGTAGCTGGAAATTGTAAAACTTAGCTAAACTTGTGCACCATTGCTAAAATGTTGGCACCAGAGCTGAAACTTGTCAAACTTAACTAAAACTTGTTCACCAGAGCTAAAACTTGTGAAACTTAGCCAAAACTTGTGCACAATAGCTATAACTTTGGAACCATAGCTCAAACTTGCCTAACTTGGCTAGAACTTGTGCACCATATGTAGAACATATGAAGCTTAGCTAGAACTTTTGCGCCATAGGTAAAACTTTGGCACTAGAGATAAAAGTTGTTAAAATTAGCAAAAATTATGCATCATAGCTAAAACTTGGTCACCATAGCTAAAACTTGTAAAATATAGCTCAAATTTGGCACTAGAGTTAAAACTTGTCAAAATTAACTAGAACTTGTGCACAAAATCAAAAACATTGGAACCAACCTAAAAAGTTGTGAAAGTTAAATAGAACTTGTGAAACTTAGCTACAAATTGAGCACTATAGCTAAAACTTTGCACTAGAGCTAAAACTTGTCAAACTTAGCTAGAACTTGTGCACCATATCTAAAACTTTGAAACCACCCTAAAAAGTTGTCAAAATTAGCTAGAACTTGTGCACTAGAGGTAAAACTTGTGAAACTTACCTAAAAGTTGAGCACTATAGTTAAAACTTTTGCACTATGGCTAAAACTTTTTCAAACTTAGCTAGAACTTGTTCACCGTAGCTGGAAATTGTAAAACTTAGCTAAACTTGTGCACCATTGCTAAAATGTTGGCACCAGAGCTGAAACTTGTCAAACTTAACTAAAACTTGTTCACCAGAGCTAAAACTTGTGAAACTTAGCCAAAACTTGTGCACAATAGCTATAACTTTGGAACCATAGCTCAAACTTGCCTAACTTGGCTAGAACTTGTGCACCATATGTAGAACATATGAAGCTTAGCTAGAACTTTGCGCCATAGGTAAAACTTTGGCACTAGAGATAAAAAGTTGTTAAAATTAGCAAAAATTATGCATCATAGCTAAAACTTGGTCACCATAGCTAAAACTTGTAAAATATAGCTCAAATTTGGCACTAGAGTTAAAACTTGTCAAAATTAACTAGAACTTGTGCACAAATCAAAAACATTGGAACCAACCTAAAAAAGTTGTGAAAGTTAAATAGAACTTGTGAAACTTAGCTACAAATTGAGCACTATAGCTAAAACTTTGCACTAGAGCTAAACTTGTCAAACTTAGCTAGAACTTGTGCACCATATCTAAAACTTTGAAACCACCCTAAAAAGTTGTCAAAATTAGCTAGAACTTGTGCACTAGAGGTAAAACTTGTGAAACTTACCTAAAAGTTGAGCACTATAGTTAAAACTTTTGCACTATGGCTAAAACTTTTTCAAACTTAGCTAGAACTTGTTCACCGTAGCTGGAAATTGTAAAACTTAGCTAAACTTGTGCACCATTGCTAAAATGTTGGCACCAGAGCTGAAACTTGTCAAACTTAACTAAAAACTTGTTTCACCAGAGCTAAAACTTGTGAAACTTAGCCAAAACTTGTGCACAATAGCTATAACTTTGGAACCATAGCTCAAAACTTGCCTAACTTGGCTAGAACTTGTGCACCATATGTAGAACATAGTGAAGCTTAGCTAGAACTTTTGCGCCATAGGTAAAACTTTGGCACTAGAGATAAAAGTTGTTAAAATTAGCAAAAATTATGCATCATAGCTAAAAACTTGGTCACCATAGCTAAAACTTGTAAAATATAGCTCAAATTTGGCACTAGAGTTAAAACTTGTCAAAATTAACTAGAACTTGTGCACAAAATCTAAAAACTTTGGAACCAACCTAAAAAGTTGTGAAAGTTAACTAGAACTTGTGCACTAAAGTTAGAACTTGTGAACTTAGCTACAAATTGAGCACTATAGCTAAAACTTTGCACTAGAGCTAAAACTTGTCAAACTTAGCTAGAACTTGTGCACCATATCTAAAACCTTGAAACCACCTAAAAAGTTGTCAAAATTAGCTAGAACTTGTGCACTAGAGGTAAACTTGTGAAACTTACCTAAAATTGAGCACTATAGTTAAAACTTTTGCACTATGGCTAAACTTTTCAAACTTAGCTAGAACTTGTCACCGTAGCTGGAAATTGTAAAACTTACTAAACTTGTGCACCATTGCTAAAATGTTGGCACCAGAGCTGAAACTTGTCAAACTTAACTAAAACTTGTTCACCAGAGCTAAACTTGTGAAACTTAGCCAAAACTTGTGCCAATAGCTATAACTTTGGAACCATAGCTCAAACTTGCCTAACTTGGCTACTTGTGCACCATATGTAGAACATATGAAGCTTAGCTAGAACTTTTTGCGCCATAGTAAACTTTGGCACTAGAGATAAAAGTTGTTAAAATTAGCAAAAATTATGCATCATAGCTAAAACTTGGTCACCATAGCTAAAACTTGTAAATATAGCTCAAATTTGGCACTAGAGTTAAAACTTTCAAAATTAACTAGAACTTGTGCACAAAATCAAAAAACATTGGAACCAACCTAAAAATTGTTAAAGTAACTAAATGTAAATAGACTTGTGAAACTTAGCTAACAATTGAGCACTATACTAAAACTTTGCACTAGACTAAACTTGAAACTTGTGCACCATATCTAAAACTTTGAAACCACCCTAAAAGTCAAAATTAGCTAGAACTTGTCACTAGATCTAAAACTTGTGAAACTTACCTAAAAGTTGAGCACTATAGTTAAAACTTTTGCACTATGGCTAAAACTTTTTCAAACTTAGCTAGAACTTGTTTCACCGTAGCTGGAATTGTAAAACTTAGCTAAACTTGTGCACCATTGCTAAAATGTTGGCACCAGAGCTGAAACTTGTCAAACTTAACTAAAACTTGTTCACCAGAGCTAAAACTTGTGAAACTTAGCCAAAACTTGTGCACAATAGCTATAACTTTGGAACCATAGCTCAAACTTGCCTAACTTGGCTAGAACTTGTGCACCATATGTAGAACATATGAAGCTTAGCTAGAACTTTTGCGCCATAGGTAAATTTGGCACTAGAGATAAAAGTTGTTAAAATTAGCAAAAATTATGCATCATAGCTAAAACTTGGTCACCAAGCTAAAACTTGTAAAATATAGCTCAAATTTGGCACTAGAGTTAAAACTTGTCAAATTAACTAGAACTTGTGCACAAAATCAAAAACTTTGGAACCAACCTAAAAAGTTGTGAAAGTTAAATAGAACTTGTGAAACTTAGCTACAAATTGAGCACTATAGCTAAAACTTTGCACTAGAGCTAAAACTTGTCAAACTTAGCTAGAACTTGTGCACCATATCTAAAACTTTGAAACACCTAAAAAGTTGTCAAAATTAGCTAGAACTTGTGCACTAGAGCTAAAACTTGTGAAACTTACCTAAAAGTTGAGCACTATAGTTAAAACTTTTGCACTATGGCTAAAACTTTTTCAAACTTAGCTAGAACTTGTTCACCGTAGCTGGAAATTGTAAAACTTAGCTAAACTTGTGCACCATTGCTAAAATGTTGGCACCAGAGCTGAAACTTGTCAAACTTAACTAAAACTTGTTCACCAGAGCTAAAACTTGTGAAACTTAGCCAAAACTTGTGCACAATAGCTATAACTTTGGAACCATAGCTCAAACTTGCCTAACTTGGCTAGAACTTGTGCACCATATGTAGAACATATGAAGCTTAGCTAGAACTTTTGCGCCATAGGTAAATCTTTGGCACTAGAGATAAAAGTTGTTAAAATTAGCAAAAATTATGCATCATAGCTAAAACTTGGTCACCAAGCTAAAACTTGTAAAATATAGCTCAAATTTGGCACTAGAGTTAAAACTTGTCAAAATTAACTAGAACTTGTGCACAAAATCAAAAACATTGGAACCAACCTAAAAAGTTGTGAAAGTTAAATAGAACTTGTGAAACTTAGCTACAAATTGAGCACTATAGCTAAAACTTTGCACTAGAGCTAAAACTTGTCAAACTTAGCTAGAACTTGTGCACCATATCTAAAACTTTGAAACCACCCTAAAAAGTTGTCAAAATTAGCTAGAACTTGTGCACTAGAGCTAAAACTTGTGAAACTTACCTAAAAGTTGAGCACTATAGTTAAAACTTTTGCACTATGGCTAAAACTTTTTCAAACTTAGCTAGAACTTGTTCACCGTAGCTGGAAATTGTAAAACTTAGCTAAACTTGTGCACCATTGCTAAAATGTTGGCACCAGAGCTGAAACTTGTCAAACTTAACTAAAACTTGTTCACCAGAGCTAAAACTTGTGAAACTTAGCCAAAACTTGTGCACAATAGCTATAACTTTGGAACCATAGCTCAAACTTGCCTAACTTGGCTAGAACTTGTGCACCATATGTAGAACATATGAAGCTTAGCTAGAACTTTTGCGCCATAGGTAAAACTTTGGCACTAGAGATAAAAGTTGTTAAAATTAGCAAAAATTATGCATCATAGCTAAAAACTTGGTCACCATAGCTAAAACTTGTAAAATATAGCTCAAATTTGGCACTAGAGTTAAAACTTGTCAAAATTAACTAGAACTTGTGCACAAAATCAAAAACATTGGAACCAACCTAAAAAGTTGTGAAAGTTAAATAGAACTTGTGAAACTTAGCTACAAATTGAGCACTATAGCTAAAACTTTGCACTAGAGCTAAAACTTGTCAAACTTAGCTAGAACTTGTGCACCATATCTAAAACTTTGAAACCACCCTAAAAGTTGTCAAAATTAGCTAGAACTTGTGCACTAGAGGTAAAACTTGGTGAAACTTACCTAAAAGTTGAGCACTATAGTTAAAACTTTTTGCACTATGGCTAAAACTTTTTCAAACTTAGCTAGAACTTGTTCACCGTAGCTGGAAATTGTAAAACTTAGCTAAACTTGTGCACCATTGCTAAAATGTTGGCACCAGAGCTGAAACTTGTCAAACTTAACTAAAACTTGTTCACCAGAGCTAAAACTTGTGAAACTTAGCCAAAACTTGTGCACAATAGCTATAACTTTGGAACCATAGCTCAAACTTGCCTAACTTGGCTAGAACTTGTGCACCATATGTAGAACATATGAAGCTTAGCTAGAACTTTTGCGCCATAGGTAAAACTTTGGCACTAGAGATAAAAGTTGTTAAAATTAGCAAAAATTATGCATCATAGCTAAACTTGGTCACCATAGCTAAAACTTGTAAAATATAGCTCAATTTGGCACTAGAGTTAAAACTTGTCAAAATTAACTAGAACTTGTGCACAAAATCAAAAACATTGGAACCAACCTAAAAAGTTGTGAAAGTTAAATAGAACTTGTGAAACTTAGCTACAAATTGAGCACTATAGCTAAAACTTTGCACTAGAGCTAAAACTTGTCAAACTTAGCTAGAACTTGTGCACCATATCTAAAACTTTGAAACCACCCTAAAAAGTTGTCAAAATTAGCTAGAACTTGTGCACTAGAGGTAAAACTTGTGAAACTTACCTAAAAGTTGAGCACTATAGTTAAAACTTTTGCACTATGGCTAAAACTTTTTCAAACTTAGCTAGAACTTGTTCACCGTAGCTGGAAATTGTAAAACTTAGCTAAACTTGTGCACCATTGCTAAAATGTTGGCACCAGAGCTGAAACTTGTCAAACTTAACTAAAACTTGTTCACCAGAGCTAAAACTTGTGAAACTTAGCCAAAACTGTGCACAATAGCTATAACTTGGAACCATAGCTCAAAATTGCCTAAACTTGGCTAGAACTTGTGCACCATATGTAGAACATATGAAGCTTAGCTAGAACTTTTGCGCCATAGGTAAAACTTTGGCACTAGAGATAAAAGTTGTTAAAATTAGCAAAATTATGCATCATAGCTAAAACTTGGTCACCAAAGCTAAAACTTGTAAAATATAGCTCAAATTTGGCACTAGAGTTAAAACTTGTCAAAATAACTAGAACTTGTGCACAAAATCAAAAACATTGGAACCAACCTAAAAAGTTGTGAAAGTTAAATAGAACTTGTGAAACTTAGCTACAAATTGAGCACTATAGCTAAAACTTTGCACTAGAGCTAAAACTTGTCAAACTTAGCTAGAATTGTGCACCATATCTAAAACTTTGAAACCACCCTAAAAAGTTGTCAAAATTAGCTAGAACTTGTGCACTAGAGGTAAAACTTGTGAAACTTACCTAAAAGTTGAGCACTATAGTTAAAACTTTTGCACTATGGCTAAAACTTTTTCAAACTTAGCTAGAACTTGTTCACCGTAGCTGGAAATTGTAAAACTTAGCTAAACTTGTGCACCATTGCTAAAATGTTGGCACCAGAGCTGAAACTTGTCAAACTTAACTAAAACTTGTTCACCAGAGCTAAAACTTGTGAAACTTAGCCAAAACTTGTGCACAATAGCTATAACTTTGGAACCATAGCTCAAACTTGCCTAACTTGGCTAGAACTTGTGCACCATATGTAGAACATATGAAGCTTAGCTAGAACTTTTGCGCCATAGGTAAAACTTTGGCACTAGAGATAAAAGTTGTTAAAATTAGCAAAAATTATGCATCATAGCTAAAACTTGGTCACCATAGCTAAAACTTGTAAAATATAGCTCAAATTTGGCACTAGAGTTAAAACTTGTCAAAATTAACTAGAACTTGTGCACAAAATCAAAACTTTGGAACCAACCTAAAAAGTTGTGAAAGTTAACTAGAACTTGTGAAATTTTACTTAGCTACAAATTGAGCACTATAGCTAAAACTTTGCACTAGAGCTAAAACTTGTCAAACTTAGCTAGAACTTGTGCACCATATCTAAAACTTTGAAACCACCCTAAAAAGTTGTCAAAATTAGCTAGAACTTGTGCACTAGAGTAAAACTTGTGAAACTTACCTAAAAGTGAGCACTATAGTTAAAACTTTTGCACTATGGCTAAACTTTTTCAAACTTAGCTAGAACTTGTTCACCGTAGCTGGAAATTGTAAAACTTAGCTAAACTTGTGCACCATTGCTAAAATGTTGGCACCAGAGCTGAAACTTGTCAAACTTAACTAAAACTTGTTCACCAGAGCTAAAACTTGTGAAACTTAGCCAAAACTTGTGCACAATAGCTATAACTTTGGAACCATAGCTCAAACTTGCCTAACTTGGCTAGAACTTGTGCACCATATGTAGAACATATGAAGCTTAGCTAGAACTTTTGCGCCATAGGTAAAACTTTGGCACTAGAGATAAAAGTTGTTAAAATTAGCAAAAATTATGCATCATAGCTAAAACTTGGTCACCATAGCTAAAACTTGTAAAATATAGCTCAAATTTGGCACTAGAGTTAAAACTTGTCAAAATTAACTAGAACTTGTGCACAAAATCAAAAACATTGGAACCAACCTAAAAAGTTGTGAAAGTTAAATAGAACTTGTGAAAACTTAGCTACTACAAATTGAGCACTATAGCTAAAACTTTGCACTAGAGCTAAAACTTGTCAACTTAGCTAGAACTTGTGCACCATATCTAAAACTTTGAAACCACCCTAAAAAGTTGTCAAAATTAGCTAGAACTTGTGCACTAGAGCTAAAACTTGTGAAACTTACCTAAAAGTTGAGCACTATAGTTAAAACTTTTGCACTATGGCTAAAACTTTTTCAAACTTAGCTAGAACTTGTTCACCGTAGCTGGAAATTGTAAAACTTAGCTAAACTTGTGCACCATTGCTAAAATGTTGGCACCAGAGCTGAAACTTGTCAAACTTAACTAAAACTTGTTCACCAGAGCTAAAACTTGTGAAACTTAGCCAAAACTTGTGCACAATAGCTATAACTTTGGAACCATAGCTCAAACTTGCCTAACTTGGCTAGAACTTGTGCACCATATGTAGAACATATGAAGCTTAGCTAGAACTTTTGCGCCATAGGTAAAACTTTGGCACTAGAGATAAAAGTTGTTAAAATTAGCAAAAATTATGCATCATAGCTAAAACTTGGTCACCAAAGCTAAAACTTGTAAAATATAGCTCAAATTTGGCACTAGAGTTAAAACTTGTCAAAATTAACTAGAACTTGTGCACAAAATCAAAAACATTGGAACCAACCTAAAAAGTTGTGAAAGTTAAATAGAACTTGTGAAACTTAGCTACAAATTGAGCACTATAGCTAAAACTTTGCACTAGAGCTAAAACTTGTCAAACTTAGCTAGAACTTGTGCACCATATCTAAAACTTTGAAACCACCCTAAAAAGTTGTCAAAATTAGCTAGAACTTGTGCACTAGAGCTAAAACTTGTGAAACTTACCTAAAAGTTGAGCACTATAGTTAAAACTTTTGCACTATGGCTAAAACTTTTTCAAACTTAGCTAGAACTTGTTCACCGTAGCTGGAAATTGTAAAACTTAGCTAAACTTGTGCACCATTGCTAAAATGTTGGCACCAGAGCTGAAACTTGTCAAACTTAACTAAAACTTGTTCACCAGAGCTAAAACTTGTGAAACTTAGCCAAAACTTGTGCACAATAGCTATAACTTTGGAACCATAGCTCAAACTTGCCTAACTTGGCTAGAACTTGTGCACCATATGTAGAACATATGAAGCTTAGCTAGAACTTTTGCGCCATAGGTAAATCTTTGGCACTAGAGATAAAAGTTGTTAAAATTAGCAAAAATTATGCATCATAGCTAAAACTTGGTCACCAAAGCTAAAACTTGTAAAATATAGCTCAAATTTGGCACTAGAGTTAAAACTTGTCAAAATTAACTAGAACTTGTGCACAAAATCAAAAACTTTGGAACCAACCTAAAAAGTTGTGAAAGTTAAATAGAACTTGTGAAACTTAGCTACAAATTGAGCACTATAGCTAAAACTTTGCACTAGAGCTAAAACTTGTCAAACTTAGCTAGAACTTGTGCACCATATCTAAAACTTTGAAACCACCTAAAAAGTTGTCAAAATTAGCTAGAACTTGTGCACTAGAGGTAAAACTTGTGAAACTTACCTAAAAGTTGAGCACTATAGTTAAAACTTTTGCACTATGGCTAAAACTTTTTCAAACTTAGCTAGAACTTGTTCACCGTAGCTGGAAATTGTAAAACTTAGCTAAACTTGTGCACCATTGCTAAAATGTTGGCACCAGAGCTGAAACTTGTCAAACTTAACTAAAACTTGTTCACCAGAGCTAAAACTTGTGAAACTTAGCCAAAACTTGTGCACAATAGCTATAACTTTGGAACCATAGCTCAAACTTGCCTAACTTGGCTAGAACTTGTGCACCATATGTAGAACATATGAAGCTTAGCTAGAACTTTTGCGCCATAGGTAAAACTTTGGCACTAGAGATAAAAGTTGTTAAAATTAGCAAAAATTATGCATCATAGCTAAAACTTGGTCACCATAGCTAAAACTTGTAAAATATAGCTCAAATTTGGCACTAGAGTTAAAACTTGTCAAAATTAACTAGAACTTGTGCACAAAATCAAAACTTTGGAACCAACCTAAAAAGTTGTGAAAGTTAACTAGAACTTGTGCACTAAAGTTAGAACTTGTGAAACTTAGCTACAAATTGAGCACTATAGCTAAAACTTTGCACTAGAGCTAAAACTTGTCAAACTTAGCTAGAACTTGTGCACCATATCTAAAACCTTGAAGCACACCTAAAAAGTTGTCAAAATTAGCTAGAACTTGTGCACTAGAGTTAAAACTTGTGAAACTTACCTAAAAGTTGAGCACTATAGTTAAAACTTTTGCACTATGGCTAAAACTTTTTCAAACTTAGCTAGAACTTGTTCACCGTAGCTGGAAATTGTAAAACTTAGCTAAACTTGTGCACCATTGCTAAAATGTTGGCACCAGAGCTGAAACTTGTCAAACTTAACTAAAACTTGTTCACCAGAGCTAAAACTTGTGAAACTTAGCCAAAACTTGTGCACAATAGCTATAACTTTGGAACCATAGCTCAAACTTGCCTAACTTGGCTAGAACTTGTGCACCATATGTAGAACATATGAAGCTTAGCTAGAACTTTTGCGCCATAGGTAAATCTTTGGCACTAGAGATAAAAGTTGTTAAAATTAGCAAAAATTATGCATCATAGCTAAAACTTGGTCACCAAAGCTAAAACTTGTAAAATATAGCTCAAATTTGGCACTAGAGTTAAAACTTGTCAAAATTAACTAGAACTTGTGCACAAAATCAAAACTTGGAACCAACCTAAAAAGTTGTGAAAGTTAACTAGAACTTGTGCACTAAAGTTAGAACTTGTGAAACTTAGCTACAAATTGAGCACTATAGCTAAAACTTTGCACTAGAGCTAAAACTTGTCAAACTTTGCACCATATCTAAAACCTTGAAGTACACCCTAAAAAGTTATCAAAATTAGCTAGAACTTGTTCACTAGAGCTAAAACTTGTGAAACTTACCTAAAAGTTGAGCACTATAGTTAAAACTTTTGCACTATGGCTAAAACTTTTTCAAACTTAGCTAGAACTTGTTCACCGTAGCTGGAAATTGTAAAACTTAGCTAAACTTGTGCACCATTGCTAAAATGTTGGCACCAGAGCTGAAACTTATCAAACTTAACTAAAACTTGTTCACCAGAGCTAAAACTTGTGAAACTTAGCCAAAACTTGTGCACAATAGCTATAACTTTGGAACCATAGCTCAAATTGCCTAACTTGGCTAGAACTTGTGCACCATATGTAGAACATAGGAAGCTTAGCTAGAACTTTTGCGCCATAGGTAAATCTTTGGCACTAGAGATAAAAGTTGTTAAAATTAGCAAAAATTATGCATCATAGCTAAAACTTGGTCACCAAAGCTAAAACTTGTAAAATATAGCTCAAATTTGGCACTAGAGTTAAAACTTGTCAAAATTAACTAGAACTTGTGCACAAAATCAAAAACATTGGAACCAACCTAAAAAGTTGTGAAAGTTAAATAGAACTTGTGAAACTTAGCTACAAATTGAGCACTATAGCTAAAACTTTGCACTAGAGCTAAAACTTGTCAAACTTAGCTAGAACTTGTGCACCATATCTAAAACTTTGAAACCACCCTAAAAAGTTGTCAAAATTAGCTAGAACTTGTGCACTAGAGGTAAAACTTGTGAAACTTACCTAAAAGTTGAGCACTATAGTTAAAACTTTTGCACTATGGCTAAAACTTTTTCAAACTTAGCTAGAACTTGTTCACCGTAGCTGGAAATTGTAAAACTTAGCTAAACTTGTGCACCATTGCTAAAATGTTGGCACCAGAGCTGAAACTTGTCAAACTTAACTAAAACTTGTTCACCAGAGCTAAAACTTGTGAAACTTAGCCAAAACTTGTGCACAATAGCTATAACTTTGGAACCATAGCTCAAACTTGCCTAACTTGGCTAGAACTTGTGCACCATATGTAGAACATATGAAGCTTAGCTAGAACTTTTGCGCCATAGGTAAAACTTTGGCACTAGAGATAAAAGTTGTTAAATTAGCAAAAATTATGCATCATAGCTAAAACTTGGTCACCATAGCTAAAACTTGTAAAATATAGCTCAAATTTGGCACTAGAGTTAAAACTTGTCAAAATTAACTAGAACTTGTGCACAAAATCTAAAACTTTGGAACCAACCTAAAAGTTGTGAAAGTTAACTAGAACTTGTGCACTAAAGTTAGAACTTGTGAAACTTAGCTACAAATTGAGCACTATAGCTAAAACTTTGCACTAGAGCTAAAACTTGTCAAACTTAGCTAGAACTTGTGCACCATATCTAAAACCTTGAAGCACACCTAAAAAGTTGTCAAAATTAGCTAGAACTTGTGCACTAGAGCTAAAACTTGTGAAACTTACCTAAAAGTTGAGCACTATAGTTAAAACTTTTGCACTATGGCTAAAACTTTTTCAAACTTAGCTAGAACTTGTTCACCGTAGCTGGAAATTGTAAAACTTAGCTAAACTTGTGCACCATTTCTAAAATGTTGGCACCAGAGCTGAAACTTGTCAAACTTAACTAAAACTTGTTCACCAGAGCTAAAACTTGTGAAACTTAGCCAAAACTTGTGCACAATAGCTATAACTTTGGAACCATAGCTCAAACTTGCCTAACTTGGCTAGTACTTGTGCACCATATGTAGAACATATGAAGCTTAGCTAGAACTTTTGCGCCATAGGTAAATCTTTGGCACTAGAGATAAAAGTTGTTAAAATTAGCAAAAATTATGCATCATAGCTAAAACTTGGTCACCAAAGCTAAAACTTGTAAAATATAGCTCAAATTTGGCACTAGAGTTAAAACTTGTCAATATTAACTAGAACTTGTGCACAAAATCAAAAACTTTGGAACCAACCTAAAAAGTTGTGAAAGTTAACTAGAACTTGTGCACTAAAGTTAGAACTTGTGAAACTTAGCTACAAATTGAGCACTATAGCTAAAACTTTGCACTAGAGCTAAAACTTGTCAAACTTTGCACCATATCTAAAACCTTGAAGTACACCTAAAAAGTTATCAAAATTAGCTAGAACTTGTTCACTAGAGCTAAAACTTGTGAAACTTACCTAAAAGTTGAGCACTATAGTTAAAACTTTTGCACTATGGCTAAAACTTTTTCAAACTTAGCTAGAACTTGTTCACCGTAGCTGGAAATTGTAAAACTTAGCTAAACTTGTGCACCATTGCTAAAATGTTGGCACCAGAGCTGAAACTTATCAAACTTAACTAAAACTTGTTCACCAGAGCTAAAACTTGTGAAACTTAGCCAAAACTTGTGCACAATAGCTATAACTTTGGAACCATAGCTCAAAATTGCCTAACTTGGCTAGAACTTGTGCACCATATGTAGAACATAGGAAGCTTAGCTAGAACTTTTGCGCCATAGGTAAATCTTTGGCACTAGAGATAAAAGTTGTTAAAATTAGCAAAAATTATGCATCATAGCTAAAACTTGGTCACCAAAGCTAAAACTTGTAAAATATAGCTCAAATTTGGCACTAGAGTTAAAACTTGTCAAAATTAACTAGAACTTGTGCACAAAATCAAAAACATTGGAACCAACCTAAAAAGTTGTGAAAGTTAAATAGAACTTGTGAAACTTAGCTACAAATTGAGCACTATAGCTAAAACTTTGCACTAGAGCTAAAACTTGTCAAACTTAGCTAGAACTTGTGCACCATATCTAAAACTTTGAAACCACCCTAAAAAGTTGTCAAAATTAGCTAGAACTTGTGCACTAGAGGTAAAACTTGTGAAACTTACCTAAAAGTTGAGCACTATAGTTAAAACTTTTGCACTATGGCTAAAACTTTTTCAAACTTAGCTAGAACTTGTTCACCGTAGCTGGAAATTGTAAAACTTAGCTAAACTTGTGCACCATTGCTAAAATGTTGGCACCAGAGCTGAAACTTGTCAAACTTAACTAAAACTTGTTCACCAGAGCTAAAACTTGTGAAACTTAGCCAAAACTTGTGCACAATAGCTATAACTTTGGAACCATAGCTCAAACTTGCCTAACTTGGCTAGAACTTGTGCACCATATGTAGAACATATGAAGCTTAGCTAGAACTTTTGCGCCATAGGTAAACTTTGGCACTAGAGATAAAAGTTGTTAAAATTAGCAAAAATTATGCATCATAGCTAAAACTTGGTCACCATAGCTAAAACTTGTAAAATATAGCTCAAATTTGGCACTAGAGTTAAAACTTGTCAAAATTAACTAGAACTTGTGCACAAAATCTAAAACTTTGGAACCAACCTAAAAAGTTGTGAAAGTTAACTAGAACTTGTGCACTAAAGTTAGAACTTGTGAAACTTAGCTACAAATTGAGCACTATAGCTAAAACTTTGCACTAGAGCTAAAACTTGTCAAACTTAGCTAGAACTTGTGCACCATATCTAAAACCTTGAAGCACACCTAAAAGTTGTCAAAATTAGCTAGAACTTGTGCACTAGAGCTAAAACTTGTGAAACTTACCTAAAAGTTGAGCACTATAGTTAAAACTTTTGCACTATGGCTAAAACTTTTTCAAACTTAGCTAGAACTTGTTCACCGTAGCTGGAAATTGTAAACTTAGCTAAACTTGTGCACCATTTCTAAAATGTTGGCACCAGAGCTGAAACTTGTCAAACTTAACTAAAACTTGTTCACCAGAGCTAAAACTTGTGAAACTTAGCCAAAACTTGTGCACAATAGCTATAACTTTGGAACCATAGCTCAAACTTGCCTAACTTGGCTAGTACTTGTGCACCATATGTAGAACATATGAAGCTTAGCTAGAACTTTTGCGCCATAGGTAAATCTTTGGCACTAGAGATAAAAGTTGTTAAAATTAGCAAAAATTATGCATCATAGCTAAAACTTGGTCACCAAAGCTAAAACTTGTAAAATATAGCTCAAATTTGGCACTAGAGTTAAAACTTGTCAATATTAACTAGAACTTGTGCACAAAATCAAAACTTTGGAACCAACCTAAAAAGTTGTGAAAGTTAACTAGAACTTGTGCACTAAAGTTAGAACTTGTGAAACTTAGCTACAAATTGAGCACTATAGCTAAACTTTGCACTAGAGCTAAAACTTGTCAAACAAACTTTGCACCATATCTAAAACCTTGAAGTACACCTAAAAAGTTATCAAAATTAGCTAGAACTTGTTCACTAGAGCTAAAACTTGTGAAACTTACCTAAAAGTTGAGCACTATAGTTAAAACTTTTGCACTATGGCTAAAACTTTTCAAACTTAGCTAGAACTTGTTCACCGTAGCTGGAAATTGTAAAACTTAGCTAAACTTGTGCACCATTGCTAAATGTTGGCACCAGAGCTGAAACTATCAAACTTAACTAAACTTGTTCACCAGAGCTAAAACTTGTGAAACTTAGCCAAAACTTGTGCACAATAGCTATAACTTTGGAACCATAGCTCAAATTGCCTAACTTGGCTAGAACTTGTGCACCATATGTAGAACATAGGAAGCTTAGCTAGAACTTTTGCGCCATAGGTAAATCTTTGGCACTAGAGATAAAAGTTGTTAAAATTAGCAAAAATTATGCATCATAGCTAAAACTTGGTCACCAAAGCTAAAACTTGTAAAATATAGCTCAAATTGGCACTAGAGTTAAAACTTGTCAAAATTAACTAGAACTTGTGCACAAAATCAAAAACATTGGAACCAACCTAAAAAGTTGTGAAAGTTAAATAGAACTTGTGAAACTTAGCTACAAATTGAGCACTATAGCTAAAACTTTGCACTAGAGCTAAAACTTGTCAAACTTAGCTAGAACTTGTGCACCATATCTAAAACTTTGAAACCACCTAAAAAGTTGTCAAATTAGCTAGAACTTGTGCACTAGAGGTAAAACTTGTGAAACTTACCTAAAGTTGAGCACTATAGTTAAAACTTTTGCACTATGCTAAAACTTTTTCAAACTTAGCTAGAACTTGTTCACCGTAGCTGGAAATTGTAAAACTTAGCTAAACTTGTGCACCATTGCTAAATGTTGGCACCAGAGCTGAAACTTGTCAAACTTAACTAAACTTGTTCACCAGAGCTAAAACTTGTGAAACTTAGCCAAAACTTGTGCACAATAGCTATAACTTTGGAACCATAGCTCAAACTTGCCTAACTTGGCTAGAACTTGTGCACCATATGTAGAACATATGAAGCTTAGCTAGAACTTTTGCGCCATAGGTAAATCTTTGGCACTAGAGATAAAAGTTGTTAAAATTAGCAAAAATTATGCATCATAGCTAAACTTGGTCACCAAAGCTAAACTTGTAAATATAGCTCAAATTTGCACTAGAGTTAAAACTTGTCAATATTAACTAGAACTTGTGCACAAAATCAAAACTTTGGAACCAACCTAAAAAGTTGTGAAAGTTAACTAGAACTTGTGCACTAAAGTTAGAACTTGTGAAACTTAGCTACAAATTGAGCACTATAGCTAAAACTTTGCACTAGAGCTAAAACTTGTCAAACTTTGCACCATATCTAAAACTTTGAAACACCTAAAAAGTTGTCAAAATTAGCTAGAACTTGTGCACTAGAGCTAAAACTTGTGAAACTTACCTAAAAGTTGAGCACTATAGTTAAAACTTTTGCACTATGGCTAAAACTTTTTCAAACTTAGCTAGAACTTGTTCACCGTAGCTGGAAATTGTAAAACTTAGCTAAACTTGTGCACCATTGCTAAAATGTTGGCACCAGAGCTGAAACTTGTCAAACTTAACTAAAACTTGTTCACCAGAGCTAAAACTTGTGAAACTTAGCCAAAACTTGTGCACAATAGCTATAACTTTGGAACCATAGCTCAAACTTGCCTAACTTGGCTAGAACTTGTGCACCATATGTAGAACATATGAAGCTTAGCTAGAACTTTTGCGCCATAGGTAAATCTTTGGCACTAGAGATAAAAGTTGTTAAAATTAGCAAAAATTATGCATCATAGCTAAAACTTGGTCACCAAGCTAAAACTTGTAAAATATAGCTCAAATTTGGCACTAGAGTTAAAACTTGTCAAAATTAACTAGAACTTGTGCACAAAATCAAAAACTTTGGAACCAACCTAAAAAGTTGTGAAAGTTAAATAGAACTTGTGAAACTTAGCTACAAATTGAGCACTATAGCTAAAACTTTGCACTAGAGCTAAAACTTGTCAAACTTAGCTAGAACTTGTGCACCATATCTAAAACTTGAAACACCTAAAAAGTTGTCAAAATTAGCTAGAACTTGTGCACTAGAGCTAAAACTTGTGAAACTTACCTAAAAGTTGAGCACTATAGTTAAAACTTTTGCACTATGGCTAAAACTTTTTCAAACTTAGCTAGAACTTGTTCACCGTAGCTGGAAATTGTAAAACTTAGCTAAACTTGTGCACCATTGCTAAAATGTTGGCACCAGAGCTGAAACTTGTCAAACTTAACTAAAACTTGTTCACCAGAGCTAAAACTTGTGAAACTTAGCCAAAACTTGTGCACAATAGCTATAACTTTGGAACCATAGCTCAAACTTGCCTAACTTGGCTAGAACTTGTGCACCATATGTAGAACATATGAAGCTTAGCTAGAACTTTTGCGCCATAGGTAAATCTTTGGCACTAGAGATAAAAGTTGTTAAAATTAGCAAAAATTATGCATCATAGCTAAAACTTGGTCACCAAAGCTAAAACTTGTAAAATATAGCTCAAATTTGGCACTAGAGTTAAAACTTGTCAAAATTAACTAGAACTTGTGCACAAAATCAAAAACTTTGGAACCAACCTAAAAAGTTGTGAAAGTTAACTAGAACTTGTGCACTAAAGTTAGAACTTGTGAAACTTAGCTACAAATTGAGCACTATAGCTAAAACTTTGCACTAGAGCTAAAACTTGCTAGAACTTGTGCACCATATCTAAAACCTTGAAACACCTAAAAAGTTGTCAAAATTAGCTAGAACTTGTGCACTAGAGCTAAAACTTGTGAAACTTACCTAAAAGTTGAGCACTATAGTTAAAACTTTTGCACTATGGCTAAAACTTTTTCAAACTTAGCTAGAACTTGTTCACCGTAGCTGGAAATTGTAAAACTTAGCTAAACTTGTGCACCATTGCTAAAATGTTGGCACCAGAGCTGAAACTTGTCAAACTTAACTAAAACTTGTTCACCAGAGCTAAAACTTGTGAAACTTAGCCAAAACTTGTGCACAATAGCTATAACTTTGGAACCATAGCTCAAACTTGCCTAACTTGGCTAGAACTTGTGCACCATATGTAGAACATATGAAGCTTAGCTAGAACTTTTGCGCCATAGGTAAATCTTTGGCACTAGAGATAAAAGTTGTTAAAATTAGCAAAAATTATGCATCATAGCTAAAACTTGGTCACCAAAGCTAAAACTTGTAAAATATAGCTCAAATTTGGCACTAGAGTTAAAACTTGTCAAATTAACTAGAACTTGTGCACAAAATCAAAAACTTTGGAACCAACCTAAAAAGTTGTGAAAGTTAACTAGAACTTGTGCACTAAAGTTAGAACTTGTGAAACTTAGCTACAAATTGAGCACTATAGCTAAAACTTTGCACTAGAGCTAAAACTTGTCAAACTTTGACCATATCTAAAACTTTGAAGCACCCTAAAAAGTTGTCAAAATTAGCTAGAACTTGTGCACTAGAGCTAAAACTTGTGAAACTTACCTAAAAGTTGAGCACTATAGTTAAAACTTTTGCACTATGGCTAAAACTTTTTCAAACTTAGCTAGAACTTGTTCACCGTAGCTGGAAATTGTAAAACTTAGCTAAACTTGTGCACCATTGCTAAAATGTTGGCACCAGAGCTGAAACTTGTCAAACTTAACTAAAACTTGTTCACCAGAGCTAAAACTTGTGAAACTTAGCCAAAACTTGTGCACAATAGCTATAACTTTGGAACCATAGCTCAAACTTGCCTAACTTGGCTAGAACTTGTGCACCATATGTAGAACATATGAAGCTTAGCTAGAACTTTTGCGCCATAGGTAAATCTTTGGCACTAGAGATAAAAGTTGTTAAAATTAGCAAAAATTATGCATCATAGCTAAAACTTGGTCACCAAGCTAAAACTTGTAAAATATAGCTCAAATTTGGCACTAGAGTTAAAACTTGTCAAAATTAACTAGAACTTGTGCACAAAATCAAAAACTTTGGAACCAACCTAAAAAGTTGTGAAAGTTAAATAGAACTTGTGAAACTTAGCTACAAATTGAGCACTATAGCTAAAACTTTGCACTAGAGCTAAAACTTGTCAAACTTAGCTAGAACTTGTGCACCATATCTAAAACTTGAAACACCTAAAAAGTTGTCAAAATTAGCTAGAACTTGTGCACTAGAGCTAAAACTTGTGAAACTTACCTAAAAGTTGAGCACTATAGTTAAAACTTTTGCACTATGGCTAAAACTTTTTCAAACTTAGCTAGAACTTGTTCACCGTAGCTGGAAATTGTAAAACTTAGCTAAACTTGTGCACCATTGCTAAAATGTTGGCACCAGAGCTGAAACTTGTCAAACTTAACTAAAACTTGTTCACCAGAGCTAAAACTTGTGAAACTTAGCCAAAACTTGTGCACAATAGCTATAACTTTGGAACCATAGCTCAAACTTGCCTAACTTGGCTAGAACTTGTGCACCATATGTAGAACATATGAAGCTTAGCTAGAACTTTTGCGCCATAGGTAAACTTTGGCACTAGAGATAAAAGTTGTTAAAATTAGCAAAAATTATGCATCATAGCTAAAACTTGGTCACCAAGCTAAAACTTGTAAAATATAGCTCAAATTTGGCACTAGAGTTAAAACTTGTCAAAATTAACTAGAACTTGTGCACAAAATCAAAAACTTTGGAACCAACCTAAAAAGTTGTGAAAGTTAACTAGAACTTGTGCACTAAAGTTAGAACTTGTGAAACTTAGCTACAAATTGAGCACTATAGCTAAAACTTTGCACTAGAGCTAAAACTTGTCAAACTTAGCTAGAACTTGTGCACCATATCTAAAACTTGAAGCACACCTAAAAAGTTGTCAAAATTAGCTAGAACTTGTGCACTAGAGCTAAAACTTGTGAAACTTACCTAAAAGTTGAGCACTATAGTTAAAACTTTTGCACTATGGCTAAAACTTTTTCAAACTTAGCTAGAACTTGTTCACCGTAGCTGGAAATTGTAAAACTTAGCTAAACTTGTGCACCATTGCTAAAATGTTGGCACCAGAGCTGAAACTTGTCAAACTTAACTAAAACTTGTTCACCAGAGCTAAAACTTGTGAAACTTAGCCAAAACTTGTGCACAATAGCTATAACTTTGGAACCATAGCTCAAACTTGCCTAACTTGGCTAGAACTTGTGCACCATATGTAGAACATATGAAGCTTAGCTAGAACTTTTGCGCCATAGGTAAATCTTTGGCACTAGAGATAAAAGTTGTTAAAATTAGCAAAAATTATGCATCATAGCTAAAACTTGGTCACCAAGCTAAAACTTGTAAAATATAGCTCAAATTTGGCACTAGAGTTAAAACTTGTCAAAATTAACTAGAACTTGTGCACAAAATCAAAAACTTTGGAACCAACCTAAAAAGTTGTGAAAGTTAACTAGAACTTGTGCACTAAAGTTAGAACTTGTGAAACTTAGCTACAAATTGAGCACTATAGCTAAAACTTTGCACTAGAGCTAAAACTTGTCAAACTTTGCACCATATCTAAAACTTGAAACACCCTAAAAAGTTGTCAAAATTAGCTAGAACTTGTGCACTAGAGCTAAAACTTGTGAAACTTACCTAAAAGTTGAGCACTATAGTTAAAACTTTTGCACTATGGCTAAAACTTTTTCAAACTTAGCTAGAACTTGTTCACCGTAGCTGGAAATTGTAAAACTTAGCTAAACTTGTGCACCATTGCTAAAATGTTGGCACCAGAGCTGAAACTTGTCAAACTTAACTAAAACTTGTTCACCAGAGCTAAAACTTGTGAAACTTAGCCAAAACTTGTGCACAATAGCTATAACTTTGGAACCATAGCTCAAACTTGCCTAACTTGGCTAGAACTTGTGCACCATATGTAGAACATATGAAGCTTAGCTAGAACTTTTGCGCCATAGGTAAATCTTTGGCACTAGAGATAAAAGTTGTTAAAATTAGCAAAAATTATGCATCATAGCTAAAACTTGGTCACCAAAGCTAAAACTTGTAAAATATAGCTCAAATTTGGCACTAGAGTTAAAACTTGTCAAATTAACTAGAACTTGTGCACAAAATCAAAAACATTGGAACCAACCTAAAAAGTTGTGAAAGTTAAATAGAACTTGTGAAACTTAGCTACAAATTGAGCACTATAGCTAAAACTTTGCACTAGAGCTAAAACTTGTCAAACTTAGCTAGAACTTGTGCACCATATCTAAAACTTTGAAACACCTAAAAAGTTGTCAAAATTAGCTAGAACTTGTGCACTAGAGCTAAAACTTGTGAAACTTACCTAAAAGTTGAGCACTATAGTTAAAACTTTTGCACTATGGCTAAAACTTTTTCAAACTTAGCTAGAACTTGTTCACCGTAGCTGGAAATTGTAAAACTTAGCTAAACTTGTGCACCATTGCTAAAATGTTGGCACCAGAGCTGAAACTTGTCAAACTTAACTAAAACTTGTTCACCAGAGCTAAAACTTGTGAAACTTAGCCAAAACTTGTGCACAATAGCTATAACTTTTGGAACATAGCTCAAACTTGCCTAACTTGGCTAGAACTTGTGCACCATATGTAGAACATATGAAGCTTAGCTAGAACTTTTGCGCCATAGGTAAAACTTTGGCACTAGAGATAAAAGTTGTTAAAATTAGCAAAAATTATGCATCATAGCTAAAACTTGGTCACCATAGCTAAATACTAAAACTGTAAAATATAGCTCAAATTTGGCACTAGAGTTAAAACTTGTCAAAATTA